>QUOL01000022.1:0-370516 GCA_009761415.1 Sarcomyxa edulis | reverse complement strand
CCCTAACCCTAACCCTAACCCTAACCCTAACCCTAACCCTAACCCTAACCCTAACCCTAACCCTAACCCTAACCCTAACCCTAACCCTAACCCTAACCCTAACCCTAACCCTAACACCTAACACTAACCCTAACGCCTAACACTAACCCTAACCGCCTAACTACCCCAACCCTAACGTCCCAGCTGGGGGGGTAGCGGCTGATTCCGATTACGGGTCTAACGGCTTCATCCCTGTTTCACTTGCGTTTTGACCGTTCTTTGTCTTGATCGTCTTGTATCGGTCTGTCCACTTCGATGGTTCGCTCTTTGATCTCATATTTTTGCGTCTCTGATGCATACACTTCATCTCGATCTTGGGGTTGCACGGCTGAAGGTTGGTCTGCCTTCTTGTCTTGCCTCTCAGAGTCAGTCTCTGTTTTTGTCGCAACTGATGCGTTGACCGTTCACTTTGGTCTTTGTCTCGCGCTTGGTGGATGGTTGACGTCTTCTCCACTTCGATGGTTCCCTCTTTGATACCTGATTTTTACTTCTCACTCAGACACGTCTTGTCACTCGCTTTTGCGTTTTTTGATGTTTCCAAATAACAAGCCAGTGTCTTATTTGAAAAATGCTCTGGTTCCCTCTTTGATCCCTGATTTTTACTTGTCTCTCTCAGACACGTCTTGGTAGTCGCTTTTGCATTCTTGGATGTTCCAAATAACAAGCCAGTGTCTTATTTGAAAAATGCTCTGGCTCCTACTGTTGTGTCAGAGAACGCCCTATTCCGTCACAGGACGCCCTATTCCGTGACCGAACGCCCTATTCCGTCACAAAACACCCTATTCCGTGACATTTCGTGACTGAACACCCTATTCCGTCACCTTTTTCGTCCGTTTTGCCTTGAAATGACCTCGGGGTTAGTGGAATAGGGCGCCCTATTCCCGGATAAGAAACATAGGGCGCCCTATTCCCGGATAAGAAACATAGGTTCCCTCTTTGATCTCATATTTTTGCGTCTCTGATGCATACACTTCATCTCGATCTTGGGGTTGCACGGCTGAAGGTTGATTGCCTTCTTGTCTTGCCTCTCAGAGTTGGTTTTTCGTTTTTGTCGCAACTGATGCTTTGCCCGTTCACTTTGGTCTTGGTGTATGGTTGACGTCTTCTCCACTTCGATGGTTCCCTCTTTGATCCATGATTTTTTATTTTTCTCTCAGACACGTCTTGGTACTCGCTTTTGCATTCTTGGATGTTCCAAATAACAAGCCAGTGTCTTATTTGGAAAATGCTCTGGCTCCTACTGTTGTGTCAAAGAACGCCCTATTCCGTCACAGGACGCCCTATTCCGTGACCGAACGCCCTATTCCGTCACAAAACACCCTATTCCGTGACATTTCGTGACTGAACGCCCTATTCTGTCACCTTTTTCGTCCGTTTTGCCTTGAAATGACCTCGGGGTTAGTGGAATAGGGCGCCCTATTCCCGGATAAGAAACATAGGTCGGTTGCTCACTTGACTGACTGTCTGACTATCTTGATTTTGTATGTGAGTTGATGTCTGCACTGACACTGACACTGACACTCTGACTCTGATACTAACTCGCACTTTTTTTTTATATGATCCTCAACCCTAACACCTAACACTAACCCTAACGCCTAACACTAACCCTAACCGCCTAACTACCCCAACCCTAACGTCCCAGCTGGGGGGGTAGCGGCTGATTCCGATTACGGGTCTAACGGCTTCATCCCTGTTTCACTTGCGTTTTGACCGTTCGTTGTCTTGATCGTCTTGTATCGGTCTGTCCACTTCGATGGTTCGCTCTTTGATCTGATATTTTTGCGTCTCTGATGCATACACTTCATCTCCATCTTGGGGTTGCACGGCTGAAGGTTGGTCTGCCTTCTTGTCTTGCCTCTCAGAGTCAGTCTCTGTTTTTGTCGCAACTGATGCGTTGACCGTTCACTTTGGTCTTTGTCTCGCGCTTGGTGGATGGTTGACGTCTTCTCCACTTCGATGGTTCCCTCTTTGATACCTGATTTTTACTTCTCACTCAGACACGCCTTGTCACTTGCTTTTGCATTTTTTGATGTTTCCAAATAACAAGCCAGTGTCTTATTTGAAAAATGCTCTGGTTCCCTCTTTGATCCCTGATTTTTACTTGTCTCTCTCAGACACGTCTTGGTACTCGCTTTTGCATTCTTGGATGTTCCAAATAACAAGCCAGTGTCTTATTTGGAAAATGCTCTGGCTCCTACTGTTGTGTCAAAGAACGCCCTATTCCGTCACAGGACGCCCTATTCCGTGACCGAACGCCCTATTCCGTCACAAAACACCCTATTCCGTGACATTTCGTGACTGAACGCCCTATTCCGTCACCTTTTTCCTCCGTTTTGCCTTGAAATGACCTCGGGGTTAGTGGAATAGGGCGCCCTATTCCCGGATAAGAAACATATGATCCGGTCGCTTCTCATAGCGTGACGCTGGGGTAGCTTGGAGTTGTTTCCTTGTCGTTTGTCGTAAATGAGCTCGGGGTTACTCGGGGTTATTTCTGTGCTGTTTGAGCTCGGGGTTACACGGGGTTATTTCCACGTCGTTTGAACTCGGGGTCACACGGGGTTACTCGGGGTTAGTTTGGACTCACTTGGTGTCGATGGCTCCAAATAGTGGAGTGTCATCTTATTTGAAACATTGTAACCCTAAGTGTTCTTGCATCAGACTTGGTGTTGGTGACTCAGTTTCAAATAGTGGGATGTCGTCTTATTTGGAATGCGAGTCTGACTATGTTGACTTGATCCACAATTCATCTTAGACTTGGTGTTGGTGACTGGTGTTGGTGACTCAGTTTCAAATAGTGGGGCGTCATCTTATTTGGAATGTGGGTCTGACTGACTCTGTTGACTTGATCCACAATTGATCTTAGACTTGGTGTTGGTGACTTAGTTTCCAAATAGTGGGGTGCCGTCTTATGTGGAATGTGAGTCTGACTGACTATGTTGACTTGATCCACAATTGATTGTGATGCACATTTTATTTTTGAAACGGTCGCTCGTTGACTTGTTTGAGATAGGTCGGTTGCTGACTTGACTGACTGTCTGATTTGATGTCTGCACTGATGCTGACTCTGACCTGCACTGATACTGACACTGACACTGACACTCTGACTCTGATACTGACTCGCACTTTTTTTTTATATGATCCTCAACCCTAACACCTAACACTAACCCGAACGCCTAACACTAACCCTAACCGCCTAACTACCCCAACCCTAACGTCCCAGCTGGGGGGGTAGCGGCTGATTCCGATTACGGGTCTAACGGCTTCATCCCTGTTTTACTTGCGTTTTGACCGTTCTTTGTCTTGTATCGGTCTGTCCACTTCGATGGTTCCCTCTTTGATCTCATATTTTTGCGTCTCTGATGCATACACTTCATCTCGATCTTGGGGTTGCACGGCTGAAGGTTGATTGCCTTCTTGTCTTGCCTCTCAGAGTTGGTTTTTCGTTTTTGTCGCAACTGATGCTTTGACCGTTCACTTTGGTCTTGGTGTATGGTTGACGTCTTCTCCACTTCGATGGTTCCCTCTTTGATCCATGATTTTTTACTTTTCTCTCAGACACGTCTTGGTACTCGCTTTTGCATTCTTGGATGTTCCAAATAACAAGCCAGTGTCTTATTTGGAAAATGCTCTGGCTCCTACTGTTGTGTCAAAGAACGCCCTATTCCGTGACCGAACGCCCTATTCCGTGACATTTCGTGACTGAACACCCTATTCCGTCACCTTTTTCGTCCGTTTTGCCTTGAAATGACCTCGGGGTTAGTGGAATAGGGCGCCCTATTCCCGGATAAGAAACATATGATCCGGTCGCTTCTCATAGCGTGACGCTGGGGTAGCTTGGAGTTGTTTCCTTGTCGTTTGTCGTAAATGAGCTCGGGGTTACTCGGGGTTATTTCTGTGCTGTTTGAGCTCGGGGTTACACGGGGTTATTTCCATGTCGTTTGAACTCGGGGTCACACGGGGTTACTCGGGGTTAGTTTGGACTCACTTGGTGTCGATGGCTCCAAATAGTGGAGTGTCATCTTATTTGAAACATTGTAACCCTAAGTGTTCTTGCATCAGACTTGGTGTTGGTGACTCAGTTTCAAATAGTGGGATGTCGTCTTATTTGGAATGCGAGTCTGACTATGTTGACTTGATCCACAATTCATCTTAGACTTGGTGTTGGTGACTGGTGTTGGTGACTCAGTTTCAAATAGTGGGGCGTCATCTTATTTGGAATGTGGGTCTGACTGACTCTGTTGACTTGATCCACAATTGATCTTAGACTTGGTGTTGGTGACTTAGTTTCCAAATAGTGGGGTGCCGTCTTATGTGGAATGTGAGTCTGACTGACTATGTTGACTTGATCCACAATTGATTGTGATGCACATTTTATTTTTGAAACGGTCGCTCGTTGACTTGTTTGAGATAGGTCGGTTGCTGACTTGACTGACTGTCTGATTTGATGTCTGCACTGATGCTGACTCTGACCTGCACTGATACTGACACTGACACTGACACTCTGACTCTGATACTGACTCGCACTTTTTTTTTATATGATCCTCAACCCTAACACCTAACACTAACCCGAACGCCTAACACTAACCCTAACCGCCTAACTACCCCAACCCTAACGTCCCAGCTGGGGGGGTAGCGGCTGATTCCGATTACGGGTCTAACGGCTTCATCCCTGTTTTACTTGCGTTTTGACCGTTCTTTGTCTTGTATCGGTCTGTCCACTTCGATGGTTCCCTCTTTGATCTCATATTTTTGCGTCTCTGATGCATACACTTCATCTCGATCTTGGGGTTGCACGGCTGAAGGTTGATTGCCTTCTTGTCTTGCCTCTCAGAGTTGGTTTTTCGTTTTTGTCGCAACTGATGCTTTGACCGTTCACTTTGGTCTTGGTGTATGGTTGACGTCTTCTCCACTTCGATGGTTCCCTCTTTGATCCATGATTTTTTACTTTTCTCTCAGACACGTCTTGGTACTCGCTTTTGCATTCTTGGATGTTCCAAATAACAAGCCAGTGTCTTATTTGGAAAATGCTCTGGCTCCTACTGTTGTGTCAAAGAACGCCCTATTCCGTCACAGGACGCCCTATTCCGTGACCGAACGCCCTATTCCGTCACAAAACACCCTATTCCGTGACATTTCGTGACTGAACACCCTATTCCGTCACCTTTTTCGTCCGTTTTGCCTTGAAATGACCTCGGGGTTAGTGGAATAGGGCGCCCTATTCCCAGATAAGAAACATAGGGTTAGTGGAATAGGGCGCCCTATTCCCGGATAAGAAACATAGAGTTGATGTCTGCACTGACACTGACACTGACACTCTGACTCTGATACTAACTCGCACTTTTTTTTTATATGATCCTCAACCCTAACACCTAACACTAACCCTAACGCCTAACACTAACCCTAACCGCCTAACTACCCCAACCCTAACGTCCCAGCTGGGGGGGTAGCGGCTGATTCCGATTACGGGTCTAACGGCTTCATCCCTGTTTTACTTGCGTTTTGACCGTTCTTTGTTTTGTATCGGTCTGTCCACTTCGATGGTTCCCTCTTTGATCTCATATTTTTGCGTCTCTGATGCATACACTTCATCTCGATCTTGGGGTTGCACGGCTGAAGGTTGATTGCCTTCTTGTCTTGCCTCTCAGAGTTGGTTTTTCGTTTTTGTCGCAACTGATGCTTTGACCGTTCACTTTGGTCTTGGTGTATGGTTGACGTCTTCTCCACTTCGATGGTTCCCTCTTTGATCCATGATTTTTTACTTTTCTCTCAGACACGTCTTGGTACTCGCTTTTGCATTCTTGGATGTTCCAAATAACAAGCCAGTGTCTTATTTGGAAAATGCTCTGGCTCCTACTGTTGTGTCAAAGAACGCCCTATTCCGTCACAGGACGCCCTATTCCGTGACCGAACGCCCTATTCCGTCACAAAACACCCTATTCCGTGACATTTCGTGACTGAACGCCCTATTCCGTCACCTTTTTCGTCCGTTTTGCCTTGAAATGACCTCGGGGTTAGTGGAATAGGGCGCCCTATTCCCGGATAAGAAACATAGTGTTCTTGCATCAGACTTGGTGTTGGTGACTCAGTTTCAAATAGTGGGGCGTCATCTTATTTGGAATGTGGGTCTGACTGACTCTGTTGACTTGATCCACAATTGATCTCAGACTTGGTGTTGGTGACTTAGTTTCCAAATAGTGGGGCGTCATCTTATTTGGAATGTGAGTCTGACTGACTATGTTGACTTGATCCACAATTGATTGTGATGCACATTTTATTTTTGAAACGGTCGCTCGTTGACTTGTTTGAGATAGGTCGGTTGCTCACTTGACTGACTGTCTGACTATCTTGATTTTGTATGTGAGTTGATGTCTGCACTGACACTGACACTGACACTCTGACTCTGATACTAACTCGCACTTTTTTTTTATATGATCCTCAACCCTAACACCTAACACTAACCCTAACGCCTAACACTAACCCTAACCGCCTAACTACCCCAACCCTAACGTCCCAGCTGGGGGGGTAGCGGCTGATTCCGATTACGGGTCTAACGGCTTCATCCCTGTTTTACTTGCGTTTTGACCGTTCTTTGTCTTGTATCGGTCTGTCCACTTCGATGGTTCCCTCTTTGATCTCATATTTTTGCGTCTCTGATGCATACACTTCATCTCGATCTTGGGGTTGCACGGCTGAAGGTTGATTGCCTTCTTGTCTTGCCTCTCAGAGTTGGTTTTTCGTTTTTGTCGCAACCGATGCTTTGACCGTTCACTTTGGTCTTGGTGTATGGTTGACGTCTTCTCCACTTCGATGGTTCCCTCTTTGATCCATGATTTTTTACTTTTCTCTCAGACACGTCTTGGTACTCGCTTTTGCATTCTTGGATGTTCCAAATAACAAGCCAGTGTCTTATTTGGAAAATGCTCTGGCTCCTACTGTTGTGTCAAAGAACGCCCTATTCCGTCACAGGACGCCCTATTCCGTGACCGAACGCCCTATTCCGTCACAAAACACCCTATTCCGTGACATTTCGTGACTGAACGCCCTATTCCGTCACCTTTTTCGTCCGTTTTGCCTTGAAATGACCTCGGGGTTAGTGGAATAGGGCGCCCTATTCCCGGATAAGAAACATAGTCTTGCCTCTCAGAGTTGGTTTTTCGTTTTTGTCGCAACTGATGCTTTGACCGTTCACTTTGGTCTTGGTGTATGGTTGACGTCTTCTCCACTTCGATGGTTCCCTCTTTGATCCATGATTTTTTACTTTTCTCTCAGACACGTCTTGGTACTCGCTTTTGCATTCTTGGATGTTCCAAATAACAAGCCAGTGTCTTATTTGGAAAATGCTCTGGCTCCTACTGTTGTGTCAAAGAACGCCCTATTCCGTGACCGAACGCCCTATTCCGTGACATTTCGTGACTGAACACCCTATTCCGTCACCTTTTTCGTCCGTTTTGCCTTGAAATGACCTCGGGGTTAGTGGAATAGGGCGCCCTATTCCCGGATAAGAAACATATGATCCGGTCGCTTCTCATAGCGTGACGCTGGGGTAGCTTGGAGTTGTTTCCTTGTCGTTTGTCGTAAATGAGCTCGGGGTTACTCGGGGTTATTTCTGTGCTGTTTGAGCTCGGGGTTACACGGGGTTATTTCCATGTCGTTTGAACTCGGGGTCACACGGGGTTACTCGGGGTTAGTTTGGACTCACTTGGTGTCGATGGCTCCAAATAGTGGAGTGTCATCTTATTTGAAACATTGTAACCCTAAGTGTTCTTGCATCAGACTTGGTGTTGGTGACTCAGTTTCAAATAGTGGGATGTCGTCTTATTTGGAATGCGAGTCTGACTATGTTGACTTGATCCACAATTCATCTTAGACTTGGTGTTGGTGACTGGTGTTGGTGACTCAGTTTCAAATAGTGGGGCGTCATCTTATTTGGAATGTGGGTCTGACTGACTCTGTTGACTTGATCCACAATTGATCTTAGACTTGGTGTTGGTGACTTAGTTTCCAAATAGTGGGGTGCCGTCTTATGTGGAATGTGAGTCTGACTGACTATGTTGACTTGATCCACAATTGATTGTGATGCACATTTTATTTTTGAAACGGTCGCTCGTTGACTTGTTTGAGATAGGTCGGTTGCTGACTTGACTGACTGTCTGATTTGATGTCTGCACTGATGCTGACTCTGACCTGCACTGATACTGACACTGACACTGACACTCTGACTCTGATACTGACTCGCACTTTTTTTTTATATGATCCTCAACCCTAACACCTAACACTAACCCGAACGCCTAACACTAACCCTAACCGCCTAACTACCCCAACCCTAACGTCCCAGCTGGGGGGGTAGCGGCTGATTCCGATTACGGGTCTAACGGCTTCATCCCTGTTTTACTTGCGTTTTGACCGTTCTTTGTCTTGTATCGGTCTGTCCACTTCGATGGTTCCCTCTTTGATCTCATATTTTTGCGTCTCTGATGCATACACTTCATCTCGATCTTGGGGTTGCACGGCTGAAGGTTGATTGCCTTCTTGTCTTGCCTCTCAGAGTTGGTTTTTCGTTTTTGTCGCAACTGATGCTTTGACCGTTCACTTTGGTCTTGGTGTATGGTTGACGTCTTCTCCACTTCGATGGTTCCCTCTTTGATCCATGATTTTTTACTTTTCTCTCAGACACGTCTTGGTACTCGCTTTTGCATTCTTGGATGTTCCAAATAACAAGCCAGTGTCTTATTTGGAAAATGCTCTGGCTCCTACTGTTGTGTCAAAGAACGCCCTATTCCGTCACAGGACGCCCTATTCCGTGACCGAACGCCCTATTCCGTGACATTTCGTGACTGAACACCCTATTCCGTCACCTTTTTCGTCCGTTTTGCCTTGAAATGACCTCGGGGTTAGTGGAATAGGGCGCCCTATTCCCGGATAAGAAACATAGACACGTCTTGGTACTCGCTTTTGCATTCTTGGATCTTCCAAATAACAAGCCAGTGTCTTATTTGAAAAACGCTCTGGCTCCTACTGTTGTGTCAGAGAACGCCCTATTCCGTCACAGGACGCCCTATTCCGTGACCGAACGCCCTATTCCGTCACAAAACACCCTATTCCGTGACATTTCGTGACTGAACGCCCTATTCCGTCACCTTTTTCGTCCGTTTTGCCTTGAAATGACCTCGGGGTTAGTGGAATAGGGCGCCCTATTCCCGGATAAGAAACATAGGTTCCCTCTTTGATCCATGATTTTTTACTTTTCTCTCAGACACGTCTTGGTACTCGCTTTTGCATTCTTGGATGTTCCAAATAACAAGCCAGTGTCTTATTTGGAAAATGCTCTGGCTCCTACTGTTGTGTCAAAGAACGCCCTATTCCGTCACAGGACGCCCTATTCCGTGACCGAACGCCCTATTCCGTCACAAAACACCCTATTCCGTGACATTTCGTGACTGAACACCCTATTCCGTCACCTTTTTCGTCCGTTTTGCCTTGAAATGACCTCGGGGTTAGTGGAATAGGGCGCCCTATTCCCGGATAAGAAACATATGATCCGGTCGCTTCTCATAGCGTGACGCTGGGGTAGCTTGGAGTTGTTTCCTTGTCGTTTGTCGTAAATGAGCTCGGGGTTACTCGGGGTTATTTCTGTGCTGTTTGAGCTCGGGGTTACACGGGGTTATTTCCATGTCGTTTGAACTCGGGGTCACACGGGGTTACTCGGGGTTAGTTTGGACTCACTTGGTGTCGATGGCTCCAAATAGTGGAGTGTCATCTTATTTGAAACATTGTAACCCTAAGTGTTCTTGCATCAGACTTGGTGTTGGTGACTCAGTTTCAAATAGTGGGATGTCGTCTTATTTGGAATGCGAGTCTGACTATGTTGACTTGATCCACAATTCATCTTAGACTTGGTGTTGGTGACTGGTGTTGGTGACTCAGTTTCAAATAGTGGGGCGTCATCTTATTTGGAATGTGGGTCTGACTGACTCTGTTGACTTGATCCACAATTGATCTTAGACTTGGTGTTGGTGACTTAGTTTCCAAATAGTGGGGTGCCGTCTTATGTGGAATGTGAGTCTGACTGACTATGTTGACTTGATCCACAATTGATTGTGATGCACATTTTATTTTTGAAACGGTCGCTCGTTGACTTGTTTGAGATAGGTCGGTTGCTGACTTGACTGACTGTCTGATTTGATGTCTGCACTGATGCTGACTCTGACCTGCACTGATACTGACACTGACACTGACACTCTGACTCTGATACTGACTCGCACTTTTTTTTTATATGATCCTCAACCCTAACACCTAACACTAACCCGAACGCCTAACACTAACCCTAACCGCCTAACTACCCCAACCCTAACGTCCCAGCTGGGGGGGTAGCGGCTGATTCCGATTACGGGTCTAACGGCTTCATCCCTGTTTCACTTGCGTTTTGACCGTTCTTTGTCTTGTATCGGTCTGTCCACTTCGATGGTTCCCTCTTTGATCTCATATTTTTGCGTCTCTGATGCATACACTTCATCTCGATCTTGGGGTTGCACGGCTGAAGGTTGATTGCCTTCTTGTCTTGCCTCTCAGAGTTGGTTTTTCGTTTTTGTCGCAACTGATGCTTTGACCGTTCACTTTGGTCTTGGTGTATGGTTGACGTCTTTTCCACTTCGATGGTTCCCTCTTTGATCCATGATTTTTTACTTTTCTCTCAGACACGTCTTGGTACTCGCTTTTGCATTCTTGGATGTTCCAAATAACAAGCCAGTGTCTTATTTGGAAAATGCTCTGGCTCCTACTGTTGTGTCAAAGAACGCCCTATTCCGTCACAGGACGCCCTATTCCGTGACCGAACGCCCTATTCCGTCACAAAACACCCTATTCCGTGACATTTCGTGACTGAACGCCCTATTCCGTCACCTTTTTCGTCCGTTTTGCCTTGAAATGACCTCGGGGTTAGTGGAATAGGGCGCCCTATTCCCGGATAAGAAACATAGGGCGCCCTATTCCCGGATAAGAAACATATGATCCGGTCGCTTCTCATAGCGTGACGCTGGGGTAGCTTGGAGTTGTTTCCTTGTCGTTTGTCGTAAATGAGCTCGGGGTTACTCGGGGTTATTTCTGTGCTGTTTAAGCTCGGGGTTACACGGGGTTATTTCCGTGTTGTTTCAGCTCGGGGTTACTCGGGGTTAGTTTGGACTCACTTGGTGTCGATGGCTCCAAATAGTGGAGTGTCATCTTATTTGAAACATTGTAACCCTAAGTGTTCTTGCATCAGACTTGGTGTTGGTGACTCAGTTTCAAATAGTGGGATGTCGTCTTATTTGGAATGTGAGTCTGACTATGTTGACTTGATCCACAATTCATCTTAGACTTGGTGTTGGTGACTGGTGTTGGTGACTCAGTTTCAAATAGTGGGGCGTCATCTTATTTGGAATGTGGGTCTGACTGACTCTGTTGACTTGATCCACAATTGATCTCAGACTTGGTGTTGGTGACTTAGTTTCCAAATAGTGGGGCGTCATCTTATTTGGAATGTGAGTCTGACTGACTATGTTGACTTGATCCACAATTGATTGTGATGCACATTTTATTTTTGAAAGGGTCGCTCGTTGACTTGTTTGAGATAGGTCGGTTGCTCACTTGACTGACTGTCTGACTATCTTGATTTTGTATGTGAGTTGATGTCTGCACTGACACTGACACTGACACTCTGACTCTGATACTAACTCGCACTTTTTTTTTATATGATCCTCAACCCTAACACCTAACACTAACCCTAACGCCTAACACTAACCCTAACCGCCTAACTACCCCAACCCTAACGTCCCAGCTGGGGGGGTAGCGGCTGATTCCGATTACGGGTCTAACGGCTTCATCCCTGTTTCACTTGCGTTTTGACCGTTCGTTGTCTTGATCGTCTTGTATCGGTCTGTCCACTTCGATGGTTCGCTCTTTGATCTGATATTTTTGCGTCTCTGATGCATACACTTCATCTCCATCTTGGGGTTGCACGGCTGAAGGTTGGTCTGCCTTCTTGTCTTGCCTCTCAGAGTCAGTCTCTGTTTTTGTCGCAACTGATGCGTTGACCGTTCACTTTGGTCTTTGTCTCGCGCTTGGTGGATGGTTGACGTCTTCTCCACTTCGATGGTTCCCTCTTTGATACCTGATTTTTACTTCTCACTCAGACACGCCTTGTCACTCGCTTTTGCATTTTTTGATGTTTCCAAATAACAAGCCAGTGTCTTATTTGAAAAATGCTCTGGTTCCCTCTTTGATCCCTGATTTTTACTTGTCTCTCTCAGACACGTCTTGGTACTCGCTTTTGCATTCTTGGATGTTCCAAATAACAAGCCAGTGTCTTATTTGGAAAATGCTCTGGCTCCTACTGTTGTGTCAAAGAACGCCCTATTCCGTCACAGGACGCCCTATTCCGTGACCGAACGCCCTATTCCGTCACAAAACACCCTATTCCGTGACATTTCGTGACTGAACGCCCTATTCCGTCACCTTTTTCCTCCGTTTTGCCTTGAAATGACCTCGGGGTTAGTGGAATAGGGCGCCCTATTCCCGGATAAGAAACATAGGGTCTAACGGCTTCATCCCTGTTTTACTTGCGTTTTGACCGTTCTTTGTCTTGTATCGGTCTGTCCACTTCGATGGTTCCCTCTTTGATCTCATATTTTTGCGTCTCTGATGCATACACTTCATCTCGATCTTGGGGTTGCACGGCTGAAGGTTGATTGCCTTCTTGTCTTGCCTCTCAGAGTTGGTTTTTCGTTTTTGTCGCAACTGATGCTTTGACCGTTCACTTTGGTCTTGGTGTATGGTTGACGTCTTCTCCACTTCGATGGTTCCCTCTTTGATCCATGATTTTTTACTTTTCTCTCAGACACGTCTTGGTACTCGCTTTTGCATTCTTGGATGTTCCAAATAACAAGCCAGTGTCTTATTTGGAAAATGCTCTGGCTCCTACTGTTGTGTCAAAGAACGCCCTATTCCGTCACAGGACGCCCTATTCCGTGACCGAACGCCCTATTCCGTGACATTTCGTGACTGAACACCCTATTCCGTCACCTTTTTCGTCCGTTTTGCCTTGAAATGACCTCGGGGTTAGTGGAATAGGGCGCCCTATTCCCGGATAAGAAACATAGACACGTCTTGGTACTCGCTTTTGCATTCTTGGATCTTCCAAATAACAAGCCAGTGTCTTATTTGGAAAATGCTCTGGCTCCTACTGTTGTGTCAAAGAACGCCCTATTCCGTCACAGGACGCCCTATTCCGTGACCGAACGCCCTATTCCGTCACAAAACACCCTATTCCGTGACATTTCGTGACTGAACGCCCTATTCCGTCACCTTTTTCGTCCGTTTTGCCTTGAAATGACCTCGGGGTTAGTGGAATAGGGCGCCCTATTCCCGGATAAGAAACATATGATCCGGTCGCTTCTCATAGCGTGACGCTGGGGTAGCTTGGAGTTGTTTCCTTGTCGTTTGTCGTAAATGAGCTCGGGGTTACTCGGGGTTATTTCTGTGCTGTTTGAGCTCGGGGTTACACGGGGTTATTTCCATGTCGTTTGAACTCGGGGTCACACGGGGTTACTCGGGGTTAGTTTGGACTCACTTGGTGTCGATGGCTCCAAATAGTGGAGTGTCATCTTATTTGAAACATTGTAACCCTAAGTGTTCTTGCATCAGACTTGGTGTTGGTGACTCAGTTTCAAATAGTGGGATGTCGTCTTATTTGGAATGCGAGTCTGACTATGTTGACTTGATCCACAATTCATCTTAGACTTGGTGTTGGTGACTGGTGTTGGTGACTCAGTTTCAAATAGTGGGGCGTCATCTTATTTGGAATGTGGGTCTGACTGACTCTGTTGACTTGATCCACAATTGATCTTAGACTTGGTGTTGGTGACTTAGTTTCCAAATAGTGGGGTGCCGTCTTATGTGGAATGTGAGTCTGACTGACTATGTTGACTTGATCCACAATTGATTGTGATGCACATTTTATTTTTGAAACGGTCGCTCGTTGACTTGTTTGAGATAGGTCGGTTGCTGACTTGACTGACTGTCTGATTTGATGTCTGCACTGATGCTGACTCTGACCTGCACTGATACTGACACTGACACTGACACTCTGACTCTGATACTGACTCGCACTTTTTTTTTATATGATCCTCAACCCTAACACCTAACACTAACCCGAACGCCTAACACTAACCCTAACCGCCTAACTACCCCAACCCTAACGTCCCAGCTGGGGGGGTAGCGGCTGATTCCGATTACGGGTCTAACGGCTTCATCCCTGTTTTACTTGCGTTTTGACCGTTCTTTGTCTTGTATCGGTCTGTCCACTTCGATGGTTCCCTCTTTGATCTCATATTTTTGCGTCTCTGATGCATACACTTCATCTCGATCTTGGGGTTGCACGGCTGAAGGTTGATTGCCTTCTTGTCTTGCCTCTCAGAGTTGGTTTTTCGTTTTTGTCGCAACTGATGCTTTGACCGTTCACTTTGGTCTTGGTGTATGGTTGACGTCTTCTCCACTTCGATGGTTCCCTCTTTGATCCATGATTTTTTACTTTTCTCTCAGACACGTCTTGGTACTCGCTTTTGCATTCTTGGATGTTCCAAATAACAAGCCAGTGTCTTATTTGGAAAATGCTCTGGCTCCTACTGTTGTGTCAAAGAACGCCCTATTCCGTCACAGGACGCCCTATTCCGTGACCGAACGCCCTATTCCGTCACAAAACACCCTATTCCGTGACATTTCGTGACTGAACACCCTATTCCGTCACCTTTTTCGTCCGTTTTGCCTTGAAATGACCTCGGGGTTAGTGGAATAGGGCGCCCTATTCCCAGATAAGAAACATAGGGTTAGTGGAATAGGGCGCCCTATTCCCGGATAAGAAACATAGAGTTGATGTCTGCACTGACACTGACACTGACACTCTGACTCTGATACTAACTCGCACTTTTTTTTTATATGATCCTCAACCCTAACACCTAACACTAACCCTAACGCCTAACACTAACCCTAACCGCCTAACTACCCCAACCCTAACGTCCCAGCTGGGGGGGTAGCGGCTGATTCCGATTACGGGTCTAACGGCTTCATCCCTGTTTTACTTGCGTTTTGACCGTTCTTTGTTTTGTATCGGTCTGTCCACTTCGATGGTTCCCTCTTTGATCTCATATTTTTGCGTCTCTGATGCATACACTTCATCTCGATCTTGGGGTTGCACGGCTGAAGGTTGATTGCCTTCTTGTCTTGCCTCTCAGAGTTGGTTTTTCGTTTTTGTCGCAACTGATGCTTTGACCGTTCACTTTGGTCTTGGTGTATGGTTGACGTCTTCTCCACTTCGATGGTTCCCTCTTTGATCCATGATTTTTTACTTTTCTCTCAGACACGTCTTGGTACTCGCTTTTGCATTCTTGGATGTTCCAAATAACAAGCCAGTGTCTTATTTGGAAAATGCTCTGGCTCCTACTGTTGTGTCAAAGAACGCCCTATTCCGTCACAGGACGCCCTATTCCGTGACCGAACGCCCTATTCCGTCACAAAACACCCTATTCCGTGACATTTCGTGACTGAACGCCCTATTCCGTCACCTTTTTCGTCCGTTTTGCCTTGAAATGACCTCGGGGTTAGTGGAATAGGGCGCCCTATTCCCGGATAAGAAACATAGTGTCTTATTTGGAAAATGCTCTGGCTCCTACTGTTGTGTCAAAGAACGCCCTATTCCGTCACAGGACGCCCTATTCCGTGACCGAACGCCCTATTCCGTCACAAAACACCCTATTCCGTGACATTTCGTGACTGAACGCCCTATTCCGTCACCTTTTTCGTCCGTTTTGCCTTGAAATGACCTCGGGGTTAGTGGAATAGGGCGCCCTATTCCCGGATAAGAAACATAGTGTTCTTGCATCAGACTTGGTGTTGGTGACTCAGTTTCAAATAGTGGGGCGTCATCTTATTTGGAATGTGGGTCTGACTGACTCTGTTGACTTGATCCACAATTGATCTCAGACTTGGTGTTGGTGACTTAGTTTCCAAATAGTGGGGCGTCATCTTATTTGGAATGTGAGTCTGACTGACTATGTTGACTTGATCCACAATTGATTGTGATGCACATTTTATTTTTGAAACGGTCGCTCGTTGACTTGTTTGAGATAGGTCGGTTGCTCACTTGACTGACTGTCTGACTATCTTGATTTTGTATGTGAGTTGATGTCTGCACTGACACTGACACTGACACTCTGACTCTGATACTAACTCGCACTTTTTTTTTATATGATCCTCAACCCTAACACCTAACACTAACCCTAACGCCTAACACTAACCCTAACCGCCTAACTACCCCAACCCTAACGTCCCAGCTGGGGGGGTAGCGGCTGATTCCGATTACGGGTCTAACGGCTTCATCCCTGTTTTACTTGCGTTTTGACCGTTCTTTGTCTTGTATCGGTCTGTCCACTTCGATGGTTCCCTCTTTGATCTCATATTTTTGCGTCTCTGATGCATACACTTCATCTCGATCTTGGGGTTGCACGGCTGAAGGTTGATTGCCTTCTTGTCTTGCCTCTCAGAGTTGGTTTTTCGTTTTTGTCGCAACCGATGCTTTGACCGTTCACTTTGGTCTTGGTGTATGGTTGACGTCTTCTCCACTTCGATGGTTCCCTCTTTGATCCATGATTTTTTACTTTTCTCTCAGACACGTCTTGGTACTCGCTTTTGCATTCTTGGATGTTCCAAATAACAAGCCAGTGTCTTATTTGGAAAATGCTCTGGCTCCTACTGTTGTGTCAAAGAACGCCCTATTCCGTCACAGGACGCCCTATTCCGTGACCGAACGCCCTATTCCGTCACAAAACACCCTATTCCGTGACATTTCGTGACTGAACGCCCTATTCCGTCACCTTTTTCGTCCGTTTTGCCTTGAAATGACCTCGGGGTTAGTGGAATAGGGCGCCCTATTCCCGGATAAGAAACATAGTCTTGCCTCTCAGAGTTGGTTTTTCGTTTTTGTCGCAACTGATGCTTTGACCGTTCACTTTGGTCTTGGTGTATGGTTGACGTCTTCTCCACTTCGATGGTTCCCTCTTTGATCCATGATTTTTTACTTTTCTCTCAGACACGTCTTGGTACTCGCTTTTGCATTCTTGGATGTTCCAAATAACAAGCCAGTGTCTTATTTGGAAAATGCTCTGGCTCCTACTGTTGTGTCAAAGAACGCCCTATTCCGTGACCGAACGCCCTATTCCGTGACATTTCGTGACTGAACACCCTATTCCGTCACCTTTTTCGTCCGTTTTGCCTTGAAATGACCTCGGGGTTAGTGGAATAGGGCGCCCTATTCCCGGATAAGAAACATATGATCCGGTCGCTTCTCATAGCGTGACGCTGGGGTAGCTTGGAGTTGTTTCCTTGTCGTTTGTCGTAAATGAGCTCGGGGTTACTCGGGGTTATTTCTGTGCTGTTTGAGCTCGGGGTTACACGGGGTTATTTCCATGTCGTTTGAACTCGGGGTCACACGGGGTTACTCGGGGTTAGTTTGGACTCACTTGGTGTCGATGGCTCCAAATAGTGGAGTGTCATCTTATTTGAAACATTGTAACCCTAAGTGTTCTTGCATCAGACTTGGTGTTGGTGACTCAGTTTCAAATAGTGGGATGTCGTCTTATTTGGAATGCGAGTCTGACTATGTTGACTTGATCCACAATTCATCTTAGACTTGGTGTTGGTGACTGGTGTTGGTGACTCAGTTTCAAATAGTGGGGCGTCATCTTATTTGGAATGTGGGTCTGACTGACTCTGTTGACTTGATCCACAATTGATCTTAGACTTGGTGTTGGTGACTTAGTTTCCAAATAGTGGGGTGCCGTCTTATGTGGAATGTGAGTCTGACTGACTATGTTGACTTGATCCACAATTGATTGTGATGCACATTTTATTTTTGAAACGGTCGCTCGTTGACTTGTTTGAGATAGGTCGGTTGCTGACTTGACTGACTGTCTGATTTGATGTCTGCACTGATGCTGACTCTGACCTGCACTGATACTGACACTGACACTGACACTCTGACTCTGATACTGACTCGCACTTTTTTTTTATATGATCCTCAACCCTAACACCTAACACTAACCCGAACGCCTAACACTAACCCTAACCGCCTAACTACCCCAACCCTAACGTCCCAGCTGGGGGGGTAGCGGCTGATTCCGATTACGGGTCTAACGGCTTCATCCCTGTTTTACTTGCGTTTTGACCGTTCTTTGTCTTGTATCGGTCTGTCCACTTCGATGGTTCCCTCTTTGATCTCATATTTTTGCGTCTCTGATGCATACACTTCATCTCGATCTTGGGGTTGCACGGCTGAAGGTTGATTGCCTTCTTGTCTTGCCTCTCAGAGTTGGTTTTTCGTTTTTGTCGCAACTGATGCTTTGACCGTTCACTTTGGTCTTGGTGTATGGTTGACGTCTTCTCCACTTCGATGGTTCCCTCTTTGATCCATGATTTTTTACTTTTCTCTCAGACACGTCTTGGTACTCGCTTTTGCATTCTTGGATGTTCCAAATAACAAGCCAGTGTCTTATTTGGAAAATGCTCTGGCTCCTACTGTTGTGTCAAAGAACGCCCTATTCCGTCACAGGACGCCCTATTCCGTGACCGAACGCCCTATTCCGTGACATTTCGTGACTGAACACCCTATTCCGTCACCTTTTTCGTCCGTTTTGCCTTGAAATGACCTCGGGGTTAGTGGAATAGGGCGCCCTATTCCCGGATAAGAAACATAGACACGTCTTGGTACTCGCTTTTGCATTCTTGGATCTTCCAAATAACAAGCCAGTGTCTTATTTGAAAAACGCTCTGGCTCCTACTGTTGTGTCAGAGAACGCCCTATTCCGTCACAGGACGCCCTATTCCGTGACCGAACGCCCTATTCCGTCACAAAACACCCTATTCCGTGACATTTCGTGACTGAACGCCCTATTCCGTCACCTTTTTCGTCCGTTTTGCCTTGAAATGACCTCGGGGTTAGTGGAATAGGGCGCCCTATTCCCGGATAAGAAACATAGGTTCCCTCTTTGATCCATGATTTTTTACTTTTCTCTCAGACACGTCTTGGTACTCGCTTTTGCATTCTTGGATGTTCCAAATAACAAGCCAGTGTCTTATTTGGAAAATGCTCTGGCTCCTACTGTTGTGTCAAAGAACGCCCTATTCCGTCACAGGACGCCCTATTCCGTGACCGAACGCCCTATTCCGTCACAAAACACCCTATTCCGTGACATTTCGTGACTGAACACCCTATTCCGTCACCTTTTTCGTCCGTTTTGCCTTGAAATGACCTCGGGGTTAGTGGAATAGGGCGCCCTATTCCCGGATAAGAAACATAGGACTTGTCTTCAGTATATTCCTGAAGATGAAGGTGCCATCCGGTGACCTGAAGCAAAGGCGGAATTTCTCGAGGATGGGTAGCAGGTGCAACATAATTGCTTTTCGCAAAGAGTGGACCCTGTTGTTGCAAGTAAATTGCAAAGGGATCAGGTGTTTGCACCTGACTCAGCGCCACATTGACTTTAAACCAGCGCTGAGGACTTGGTCTGAAAAACGTTTGGATGTCGCAAAGCGTGAAAGCTTCACGTGCGGGTATAGTGATATTGCGATGTTTGTTAGACCAGTGAACGGCAAATGCTGCAAATGATGGACAGCAGTATGTGCAATATCTGCAGCAATGTCCATGTGGATTGATTGATAACCCTTCGATAGGTGGACCATTGGGAAGTGGAGTTGGAATATCAGAAGTGTGAGCAACATTCTGTTGGACTAGTTCTGTATGGAGCTCTTTGGATTGTTCGGTCGTCGGGATAAAACCATGACTTTTGAGATGCCCCACCAAACTGCTTGGAATCCACGCTGTCCCACAAATCATGCAGTGAATAGTGTTGAAAATGCTGTGGATACGAAGTGAAAACACCGCAAGAATTGTTGAAGTGACCAAGTAGCATATGCGGCCATTGAGTGATTGAGCTATTATCAAATCAGTAAAAAAATATTCAATGTTCAATCAATTCACTTACAAGCAGGAAGATCGTTTTCCGATGTAGGTTCCACTGTTTCTACCATATGATATCCAGGAGCTGGTGACATGCGAGTATAGGGATGGTGTCGGTCACTGATATTGTGATCATGAGCCTGACGATGTGGACCAATACTTGTGGGCAATGGAACCATGGTTTCCACTGATCCATCAACCTCCATGATGTCCTCCTTTATGGAGGCAGTTTTCTCCATAGCATCAATAGAGGCAGGATTATACTTGAACTGGATAGTTTTGACATCATGGCATTTTTTGACATGTTTGATGAGGATTCTTGTATCCAAGTAAGTTTCTGTGCATCCAGAAAAAGGACACTCCACAGTGTTTGTGACACTAGATCTGATCAGAATAAAAGACTGATCTATAAAACATATCAATCATAATCAGCTGATGACTCCTAAATATATCTTACCATTTGCAGTCAAGCCATAAGTCAATAGGTGTTGTGTTGTATTGTGAGTTTTCATTGCAGTAGGTCCTGCACCTACAATTGTCCTACAAATTGGACAAAGAGGCCTTGTGTTACTTATATAGTCAGTATCATATTCTTATATACCAAAGTTGTACTTACATGATGTAGGAGCTTCTGATTTGATGATCACAAAGTTTGTAGTTTGCTGATAATGGTGGTGAGAAAGTGAAGCCCAAGTTGATGTTAAGCTATGATCTGTGATGGAACAAACTATACTTAGCAACTATTGTTTGGTCCTCATCTGACTTCCAATAATGGAAATCTAATTTTAGCTCAAAATCTAGACTCTGATCAGGGCTATGTCATGAGTCAAGTGCCTGGATGCCAATTTTATCTTTAAATATTTTATATTACAACCCAAACAATACTTTGCAAGTATTGTTTGGTTCCTTTTTGATTTATGGTGATGTTGATTTTTACTTGATATATGTGATGGACCATATATGTAATAGACCAAACTATACTTCTATAGTATTGTTTGGCTCTCTCTTGAGCACATGGTGATGGTGATCAAATCTATTTTTGAATAACATGTGTAATGGACCAAACTATACTTCCAAAGTATTGTTTGGCTCTTGGTCATCTGTAATTTTTGATCAGACTCATGTGATTGATGAAGTGCCTGGTGCCCAAATCTATTTTTAAATAGCATTTGTAATGGACCAAACTATACTTTTAAAGTATTGTTTGGCTTGCTCTTAAGCACTTGGTGATGGTGATCAAATCTATTTTTGATCAGACTCATGTGATTGATGAAGTGCCTGGTGATTAAATCTATTTTTGAGTGACATGTGTGATGGACCAAACAATACTTTGTAAGTATAGTTTGGTTGAGTACTGGTCTGTCTTCATTGTCACTTAAGTGCTGCAGTTTCATACAATGTTGATGCATGCCCTAACCTCAGCTATTTGAAGGAGTAGTCTGTTTATAAAACCTGTTGCAAATACCTAACCTCAGTTGAGCTCTGTTAATGCCTAACCTTAGTTCATACTAGATAGATTTGTACAGTATACATGCAAAGATGGTGAGCATCTATAATATATGTTTTCCTGTCAAAGGCTACATAGTATGATCATGCATGTCACTGTGACAAAGCTATTTTGTATGTTAGACCTACTTGTGACATGGCCTCCTGCTGGATCTTAGGTGATTCAGCACTCATTGGCTTGTTTTGTGCTTAGATGAGAGGTGTTTGGTTAGTCCTTGTGGGGTCTGTCAATAGCATCATATACCTTCATTTTGAGCCCTTCACCCCCCAAAACACCCCCCAAACAAGCGCAGAACCCTTCGATGAAAGGCTGCACCAGAATCAGAGTACTTACGGAGGCTTTGCAACGTGAGGAAGTGCACATGGGCTTTTCCGCTGGGTATACATAGTGTTTTGCGTTGCCTGAACGTCGTGCCGCAGTCAAAATTTGGATCCAAGCATGTTGGCGCCGGGGCTCCCGATGGCTGGCTAGGCGCCGGCGCTTATGGGCCTGCTGTGAGCTCAAACCAGAGGTGTTTTGCAAATGCTCTTGGGCACGAGGTCCTGGGACCCTAACGCAACTTTTCAGATGCCTACGGGCCGAAACACCTGACCCTTCTTAACGGGCCCCCCCGTTAAGGGCCTAATTAGAGTAGGAACTAGGACTCCATCAAACACGAGCTTGCGTTTTTTGTATGCTCCTGGAGATGAGTCCTGAGGCTCGTTGGTTGAACAAGAAATGTGCCTGCTGTATGGCTTCTTGTGTGCCGACAGACATGGCCCTGCCATCCAACACTCCATCGATGTTGATAGTGGAGCCCATTCCTGGGCTGGCCTTGTTCTCGAATGGCATCAGAGACAAATATCCATGAGGAGGACTGAGGCACAACAGAGTGTTGTCGGCTCGGACCCAATATGGGTCTCTCTTGAGAACGCGCTGGCGTGCAATCTCCAGATCGGCCTTCAGGAAAGGCTTGAGGGTATCCAGTTGACTCTGTGTCTGGGTCCTAGCAGCCACTTCGTATAAGACGCAGCATACTATCCATAGCGCAATCTTCAGGCGTTTCTCGTGGGCGCTAGTTATGTCGTCTTCACATCTTTCCCGGATAGCAAGATTATCAATGTCATTCTGTGTTTGAGAGTTGTGTAAGCTGATGTCTGGAGGTCAAAGAGTATATTCAACTTGCCTCAAGACCATTAATGGCCTTATCAAAGTAAGGGTTAGAGTTCTGTAACATCATGTTCATTCATGCATGATGCAGACAATTGCTAGCAAATGTGTGAGAATCATTGTTTTCAGTGTACTGAACAAATGTCTTACTTTAAGCCTTGATTGCATTTCAATCCTCTGGTAAGCTCCAAGGGCTTTGCAGAGGGTGATGGGGTCTCCAGTTGATAGAAGGTGCATTGTAGACCAAATGATGATGCTGGTGATGAGACAAGCGGGATGCAGTCACACATGTGACAATTAATTATTGCCTTGTGCGGTCTCAGACACTTAAACTGACACTTTCGCTGAACCTTCATCCTGGCAAAGTTGCAGAGGCATTAATATGGCATGTATGAATGAGACTAGTGCATGGGGATGTGGTTCAAAATACAAAGCAGGTACAAAAGTAACACAGTAGCAAAGATCACGACACTCAGAGAGCACAGAGCAACAGCAAAAGGTAATGAGAAATAAAGGGCACAACGAGGTCACAGATGAAAAGGGCCTCATCCCGACGCACCAAACAACGGTGACAACACTTGGCACTGGTACACCGACAGCAGCAGAGAGACTGATTGGACCTCCCATGTTTGTTGAGGTGAGCATGTCGACAATCCAACAGCACATGTAGCTAGAGTATGACACCGACCTAGGATATTCATCCGAGTCAGTCCTAGCTGCATCGACACTAACAGAACTTGTCGTTGATAGCGTACCTTGATTGTGACGCACGGAGACCATTCTCTCTTCGACCACAAGACCACTCGTTGATTGGGAGCACCGTGAGCGCCGTCACAAGAATGGTGTCATGCGAGGATCGACAATATGATGCTGGTACAATGACAGAGCGTCGACCTGCTCTGCCTTCACCCCAAGAACACAGTATAGAGCTACGCCGATCCTGGGCTGGACCAAGGCTAGGAGATCTTGACGTGGACAACGTACCTGAAGAATATACTGAAGGTGTCTTTGGCGGGGTGATGGTATTCAGATGGGATGTAAGTTCCAATTCCAAGTAAGCCTGCTGCTGCAAAAAGAT
Source organism: Sarcomyxa edulis (assembly GCA_009761415.1). Lineage (NCBI taxonomy): Eukaryota > Fungi > Basidiomycota > Agaricomycetes > Agaricales > Mycenaceae > Sarcomyxa > Sarcomyxa edulis. The sequence continues at coordinate 346,702 of QUOL01000022.1, read as the reverse complement.
GGTGGAAGACAGACCTGTCAATCGAGACCACTTGAGCGACGATATGATGCTGTCCGAGTCCGGTGAGTGAGCAAGCAAGTAGCGAAGCCCGACGTTAAGAACGGTGGAGAGGCGCTGGTGGGAATAGATAAGGCTGCGTTATGAATCGAGAGCAAACGACATTGAACTCGAGGGCAAAGCTCATTGCCTGAGATGGGTGGTGAGTGTGAGTGCGAGGGTGGATTCGACGGCGAGAAGATGCTCACGGTCGCGTTGAGCAACCCGAGACCCTGTTTTTGACTGGGAGACTCCGACCAAGACACGACCAGGATGCGATGAACAACCGAGACTGAGGGATGAGTGAGTCAGAGTCGCATACTTTTCTCCCATCTCTACGCACTCAGGTGCCTTCTACCAGATCTATCGAGTTGTCTAACTCCGCGTTTCTACCTCGTACCGTTCTGACTCAGTCTTGTCCACTTTGCTCTCCGCACCCCCCACCCACATCAATCAGAACTTGAACGTGTTCCAGGCCAACACCACCAACTTGAACATCTTCGATGCACACCTACGAGTACGAGTCCAAGTCGGCGCCCCAAAACTCGTTTCAACCATTCCATGACGCCGCTCCATCTATCGAGTAATTCCTGTTCGACTCTACGATCGGCCAAGAAATCGACGCAAGGTCGAACTACGAACTTCCGTGGATACTACAACCCAGTTATACGACTCGAACTCGAACTCGGATACCGCACGTTTCAGTACCAGCACAAGAGGAACGCCGCTTTGGTCGGAGCGACTTGTCTAGTCTAAGGTCAGCATCTCGCATCTCGTCACTATCCTCACTCGGAAGCTGAACACGATCTAGATACGACATCTCAATCAAACTTGAGCCCACCCCGCAATCCTCGATCGACACGCCGTGCAGAAACACGGACATTGGCGCATCATTATGTTCGGTAGTTGCCTGGATATGGGAGTCGAACTAAGCGTCGGAAATCGAGCCTCTCAGCATCAGTGGAACGTCGTTTGGGAGGGACTGGTCTGGTCTAAGTAAGGTCAGCGTCGTCACCACACTCGCGATCGGAGGCTGCACACGACATAGACGCGCTACGTACTGGAGTTCTGCTTCAACAATCTGCTTTCGAAACAGGACAAGTTGTTGTACAGACAGTTCTTGCCCATCCATCGGTGAGGTCTTGCTCTCATCACTTACATTTTCGTCGACCATGATGCTCAGCGTTGGCATCTCACCTGCCCATCGCGCCTCGGGCCATGAGTCCCAGCTGCATCGGACGTCCGCATGAACATTTATTGGTCTATCGCGTTAGTGACAAGTGTATGGTTCATCTAGTGTCTCTTCTACGCAGCTGATTTACTTTCTGACAGATATCCATCTCTGCTTCTGCTATTGCTGGTCGCGGCATGCATCCGATTTCCCTCTCGAGAAACTTATAGACATCTACCCGCCTTTCAAACGTGCTTAATCGACTGTAGATCCCGCCGTGGACGCACTCCTTACCTTTCTCACAATTCCAGCTATCTTCTTCATTGTTGGACTCCTCGACACCATCTTTCCTCATGCATCCCAGCTGTCCGAGTCATCAGGAGCATACGTACCGCCGCATGGGTCTCAGCAATAGCTACTTATCCTCGTAGTCGGCGTATTTCTGCTTTATTCCCTGTTGCACGCCTGCACTCAGCCAAGTGCATCACCGCTCTCGGATACTCGGAATGCCTCGTTCGAAACCTACCCGACCGTTCTCTTTGCTTTTTTGCGGACCACGTTCGAAACACAAGCTCCTCGTGAACCGTCGTCGTACCAGCCCCGACTCGAGGAAAAATCTAACAGAGAGACCCACGAGGATGACTCGCTCAACCGAGCCCTCTGCTGCACTATCTGTCATCCTCAATAAGAAAGAAACGGAAGCTCGGCTCCCCCGGTGTTTATTCTTCAGTCGTCGGATTGGGGGCAAGGTCGACGATGGAGAACGATGACAGTGCTTCGTTTCCCAGATAAAGTTGATACCCTACCGTTCTTGCTGTGGCCGAAGCAAGCTACCGCACTGAGCGTGTAGGTGCTACAACGAGTTAGTTGGGGATTCAAGCACACTTAGGTGAGTTCTACTCATTATCGTTTCAGCATCTGCTCAATTAACTTGACTTGGTTCAGCATCACTTTCCCTGTATGCACTGCGGCTGGCAGAAATACGCTTATCAGCTGCAGCGAATCCATCCCGTTATAGTGTTGACCTTTGGAACTATGTCTTTCTGCGAACTAGCACGGTCTTCCTTGTTCGTGATCGTCAAGATCGTTGCCCCTCACTGGCCTCTACTTGTTCACCGAAGATAGTTACCACTTAGTTACCTCGTTTCCCCTCTCGAAAAGGTTTTATTTCCCAAGTAACATGTAAACTCTCAACAGCGTCGTGTCGTGTTTACGCACTCGTTCCATTCCTAACCCAAGTGGCCGCCTTCGACTTGAATTCGCGTGACATACAATGAAGATACAATAAGGTACAAGTAGGTACAGGTTGGTTGGTATTATGGCGGTGCCATTCAGGTGTGCTTTTCAGCCTCCTTCTTCACGCTACCAGCTGCGTCGGCGACTTTCTGCGCGCCCTCCTTCTTTCCCTGCTCCGCCTTTGCTTTCCCCCATCCCAACCAAGAGAACCAACCGTCTTTCACCTCCTCAGTCTTGGCTTCAGCCTTTGCGCGTGCCTCGTCGTAGAGATGTTCGGTAGAGCTACGAGCCTCGGAAAGGGATTTCTCGGCGGAGGATTTGTAGGCATCGTATTTCGCATGAGCGTCGGAGCTCGCCTTGCGTGCACGAGCCTCTGCGTCGTCTACGAGACCGGAGGCGCTGGATCGCACGGAGTCCACCTTGTCTTTACCAGCAGTCTGCAAGATACTGTCAAGAAACGAACAAACGAACAGAACGAATAGTGTACTCACTTTCAACTCGCTGTACTTGTCCTGACCCTGCTTGACAGCATCGTTGGCCCGCGCCTTTCCAGCGTCAGCGAGTTCGTGAGCCTTCTGCTTTGCTAGAGCTTCATCGGCTTTGGTGCGTCGTTTGAGGTCGTCAGCGGTACCCGAGGGCGAGAAGTACCAGTATGTGCCTCCTGCAACGATTCCGCCGACTAGAGCGATGACGAAGAGGTTTGAGCCGCCGCTGGAAGGTTCTGGGGTAGGATCAGGGTTAGGCGGGACGCGTTGATGTTGTTGGTTGGATGGCGGGGGTGGAGTTGTATACGATCTAATGCCCTGTTTGCATTCATCAGAACGAGATTATAAGAATAGTTGTTAGTTTATGCTCACTGGATTGGCGAGTCTTGCTGGCCTTGATAGTCGTGCTGTGGATCTGATTGCCTGCGCTCTGAACATGATTGCTACGGTGGAACGTGGTGGGATAAGGAAGAGCGAGGAGTTGCTTCCGTTTTATCCAACTTCGTGCAGTGACGTCACTCATGTCGTGACGCGACCCCAGACCCACGCGCGCTCAAACTAGCGCCTAGACTAGCTAGGACATGCGCGTAGTTTGCGCGTAGTCATAACTTGCTTCCACTGTCGAATGAACCAGCGTCGAATCAATACATGTAAGATCTCATAGAGTGGTATCGAATGGGGTAGACGATCTGCTCGGTAGCTCGACATCACCCGTGCTGGTCTTAGTGTAGTCTCCTGTACGCGGTCATAGTTCCAAGGATGCGTCGAAAGAGTTCAATAGCCGAAGACACAGAAGATTGGCATAGTGTGAGTGACACGAGATAACCTGTAATGCAGAGAAGCCAAACTCTTTCGAAAAAAGGAGAACCAGGTGATCCAAAAGTACGGGAACACTTCATCAGAGAACGCTGTAATCGCGTCCAGAACACAATAGCTAGCAACGAACATAGACGTCAATACATTCTTGACGAACAACGACTTGTCATAGAGTATCCGTTCGAGGCCTAATGCACCGTGTTGCATATGACAGAGACGTCAGACAGCGGATGGCAGGGTGGATGGGTGATGAACAGCATCGTGGTACAAGATTCGATACGGCTGACAGTTTTCGTGCGACTCAAGAACGAGCTCCGAGTCATCAGTGGCTTTCCTGAGAGGTGACCAGAAGTAGTCCGCGGTGTTAAAAGAAACCGACATGGATTCAGCGCAGCGGAGCCAAGACAACACGTCTACACGATTGTCGAGATCAGTGCACAGTCATAGAGACAACAGCGACGAACTAATTATACCGAATGAAACCCAAAATTTCATGCTGAACAGAGTAACTCGGTTGTACTCCTGGCAAAACCGGAAGGCCCCGCAGAAACAGTCCCATCAAGTTCGAGGCCTCCAGCAGATAGGGAGGTATAGCTGACGAGAAACGGTATCAGTAGGATCGTGTTTCTCAAGCGCGAACATTCGCTCACTGGATCGGATGCTCAAAACGGGAGTGTATCTTGATTCTGTGGAGTCTCCCAGTGATGCTTCCGGACGCGTGAGTGGTGAGAGCGTTCCAATGTACTGATAGAGTCCTCGATTGGGCATATTGTAACATTCTACCTAACTCGACTGCTGTGAAGGATTGGGACGTCTTTATATGCAACACAAGATGCGGCCGTGCGTCGTCTGATAATTGAGCCTTAGTAGAGCTCTGTATGAACATACTGAAGCTCGAGAGCTTTGTGCAAGAAAGAGGTGGTATTGCGAGCTTGCGAGACGTCCTGAGACCCGAGCCGTTCTATAGTTTTCCTCGATGGACCCAGATCAGTCGGGATTGCATGTCCTATTTGGCCACGTAAGCTCATTGATAGATTAGAGCATAATGAAAAAGGACTCACGAGACACATTTCCTCTTTGTTACCCTACTCCAATCGTTAGTTCTCGGTTCTCAAGTTGAGACCAGTGACTGCCTCGTCCGCATTTATATTCCGTCAGTCGGCAAGGAAAGAAGTTCTGATAGCGACCACTCTGCTTGCCTAATTTCGTTCTTCGAAACCTCTCTGGAGGAATCATGAGGACGAGCAGAACTGAGAGTGAAACACGACTGACATACCTGAACATTCCAGTCTTCATCTCGTTTAGTCGTGAGCGCTCGCTTGCAATGTGTCATTTTCAAAGCTTGTAGCTGGCGCCCTGGACGTCTATCCATCTCATTCAAATAACCACACCGTTTGTGGAGTAAAACATGGCCGTGAAGAGTCGGTCACTCCAGTTCAGGCGCTAGTTTCCACGGAAGGACGGAGCTCTTCGGGGTCAAAAACGAACTGGATGTCGACGATAAACTTTCTACGATAAGTGCGCATGGCCGCTGGAAGTAGTTGATACTCGAGAACAATGAGAAATTGAGAATAAAAGAGTAGGAGGTGCTGGTGGGAGAGTCGCGTGACTTCGATCGTGTTTTTCCGTTGATCGGGCTTGGCGTCTTCAGACTCTGCCTTCATCCATGTCTCCTTGAGCATCCCCAACGGAGGCGTTCTTGGATCCTCGCTCTAGGACCTCAGCATACGTACTTCTAGGTATCTCTCTGCCTTCGTGTATGACTCGAGCCATGCTAATTTTTTCGCAACCTTTCTTGACCAAGTCTTGTACAGTAAATAATATGGAGTCAGGTGAGAGAAGGAAGAACGAGTTGCTTCCGCTTCTGTCCCACTTCGCCACACGGAGCGCTCGAAAGGTCACGTAGCGCCTAGGGCAGATGTATACTATGCACGTATCGCCAAGACGCTGCATGATAGCATCGTCCAAGCATCGTTGTACATCCGGCACATTGCTTTTACAGCTCAATAAATTGCACTCAAGGATAGACGAGTTAATAGAGACAACAGGTCACGTTGGTGAGAAATGCTCGTCCCGTCCACTAACTCCCTCTCTCCGAGTCTCGAAGAAAAATCGCCTGGCGTCACAGTCGACACTGATCCTGATGCTGAATTTGGTGGACCTGAAGCTCGCAAGGCACTCGAGAGGAACTTACTCTTCAAGCTCGATCTTCGCATGGTGAGTTCCTCCATCCCCAAGGATCTGGTGCGATAACTGATTTTGCTGAAATTAGTCGATCTTGATTGTCATCTTCGTCTTAAACTTTGTTGGTGCTCAGCTCTTTGTCGCAACATACATTCGTATCTGATTGGACTGTGTAGATCGACCGTAACAACGCCGCGTATGTCACTGCCATCAATATAGTATTTGTCTGACGACTTAACATAGTGCTGCACGTCTCCGAGGTCTGGAGACAGACTTGAAACTGGAAGGACAGGAGTTCCCGACACTACTCTCTATTCTTTACGTCGGATATATCATCATGCAGATACCCTCGTAAGTTTCTAGAATGTCATTCGTCGATACCAGCAACTTAAAAAGAGTCAAACGAATAGTAACATGTTCCTCAACTGGATCGGAAAGCCATCACTATATCTTCCCTTCTGCATGCTTGTTTGGGGGATGATATCGGTGTTAACAGGTATCCTGCTCAGCATTACGTTATGTCAGTTTCTGTCTAATTTACGAGTCTACTAGGAATCACGACAAAGTCTGCATTTTTGCTCCATTCCCCCTTGATGTTAAATCCTGACTTTAGTGTCCAGCTTTGTAGGAGCGTTACTTACCCGTTTTTTCTTGGGCTTCGCCGAAGCAGCCTTCTTTCCGGGCGCACTATTCTTGATATCGAAATGGTATAAACGGAATGAAGTAGGGTTGCGGAGTGCCATTCTGTACTGCGGGAGTATAATCAGCAATGCCTTTGGATCTCTGATCGCTAGTGGAATCCTGAGCAACATGGATGGAAAACTGGGACACGCGGCATGGAGGCAAGTCGGTTATGCCTACGTTCCCATTGCATATATCTGATTCCGGTCCTTCTAACAGATGGCTCTTCTTCATTGAAGGCGCCCTCACTATATTCTTCGCCATTTTAGCCATTTTTATCCTCCCAGACTTCCCTACGACAACAAGCTGGCTGACAGACGAGGAACGCCGACTTGCGATCCGGAGACTGGAAGAGGACACGGGTATTGGAGAAGATGACGAACAAGGTAACGCTCGCGGGTTATGGTTGGCGATCACAGACTGGAAAGTCTGGTGGATGTCAATCGCGCTGGTTGCTCTTGTCATTGCTTTATCCTTCAGTGCCTTCTTCCCTACTCTTAGTGCGACAATGGGTTACAATCCGACGGTTACACTTCTCTTGTGCGCTCCTCCATTCATTGTGGCAGCCATCTGGGCGTTTTTCTGGGCCATGTGCGCATTCCTCATTCTCCATACTGCTCACGGCCTAACAGATATCCAAAATAGTCATTCTGACAAAACCGAAGAGCGATTTTTTCATATCGTCAGCTCACTGTCTCTAGGGACCGTAGGCTTCATCATATCAATTGCCACCATGAATACCGCTGCTCGTTATGTTGCACTGTGAGTTGCCGAGGTTCTCAAATTGGGGATATTCATAACTCGTGGACATTGAACAGATTTCTCATGGCTCAATCGTACGGAGGATGTGTAATCTATCTAGCATGGATAAGTAATTCGGTTCCATCGCCATCGTCCAAAAGAGCAGTTGCTCTTGCGATAATGAACGGTGTCTCTCAATTAGGGAATGTTGCTGGATCGTGAGTCTTTGGCTCTACTCTTCGTAACCTCATCCTCATCCACAGTAAATCCCCAGGTATATATGGCCGACGGCATGGGGTCCAAGCTATCGCAATTCATACGCTATCACGATTGCTAACGCAGGCGTGACCATCATTATGGCTTGGATTCTCAGAGTGCATCTGCGTTCACTGAATCTGAAGCTGGATAGAGAGGAGGAGGAGAAAGGCGTCAAGAAGAAAGGATTTAGATACATATTATGACAAGAACGTTCCGGCTCGCATATCTTCATTGAGAGTCGCGTCTCCTCCCTCCATTGTGATTCACCCTAGATCATACGGTAGTCCAGTATGAAGAAAAGGCTGGCTGCCATCGTGTGTCCAGTGTCCGAGAATTCGCCAGCCAGAGTATTGGCGTACTACGTAGGTCCTTCGGGTTGACGTCGGCTCCGTCGGGTACTTGGTGAGCCAGCACGGTCGTGACCATGCCGATCATGTTTCCGTTTTCAACATGCAATGTCATGCATGCACTGGCACAACACTGGCACGACCAAGGCACGACGACTCGGATGTCCTTGCAAAATATTGAAGTAACTATAATTCTCGTTTTCGAGCATCCCGGACAGGCGCGTTCTGGTGTAAGATCTTTGCAATATACGTACATCCGTCTTCAGGTATCTCTCTAACTTCGTGGACAACTTCCTGTGCTACTAGATCTTTTCGACCGATTGGAAGGGCGCCGCCATGCACTCTGATACTCGAAGGACGTGAGGGAATGATTCGACGAGGTTGAACTACGGCTCTTCGAGCAATTCAAAAGCTTTTTAATCGTAAATGGCTTGACTTTGGAAATGTCGATCGATCGATCGTGTTTCGGTTTTCAACTTCTCCTCTTTCTTAAAACCTCTTACCGGGACGTTCGACATACTATTAGGTTGTCACTTATCCAGCAGGCGGAACTGCGAAATTACCCATGAAGCCTCGGATTCTTTCTGTCAGCCTGGCGCACCGTCCATTATTTGTTGGCAAATTGAAGGTTCCCTTGCCAAATCGTCGACCTCCATCAATATCAGGGCTCCGCAACCATGCATGGCAATTCCCTGCTATGAGAATGGCTCGAATTCTATCCCCAAAAACACCTCTGAATGGCCGTCCTGTTCTCATGCCAGGGTGCAAAGACTCTCTCACAAATTACACTTGCACCGTGGATCATCTCGAGTCAACACTTGATAAGGTCCACTCCTCCTCAATGACTCCCATCAAATGGACCCGATCCGAAGACAAGTCCTCTCATTACAAATATCTTGCCATTTTTCTCAATCAGTGCGTTCAGGCCTCCCATGCTGGTCTTGACGCAGACCCAAACTTCGCAGTCAAGAAGGCACAAAGATGGTATGCGGATCTGCAGTTCATCGTCGTAAAACCCCCCATCTTGGATAAATCGAAGAATCCCACTCCTTCCCTCGCGGGTGTTCTAAATTTGAAAGCAGGCGACGCAGTATGTTGGAGTCCTCAGAGTCTCGACAATCCCAGTGAATCCCTACACATTCCTGTCCAAGTGGGCAAAGGATGGCTCAGCATAGTCAATCAAGCTTTGAAGTACGCGCGGCGCCTGTTCGACGCCAATCCGCTGCGTCGATTCGCGTTGGTCATTGGATTCGATTATATCGAGCGGGAGCTACGCTTTCTCGTTTTCCACCGGGGAGGACTGACGAGCTCACTCGCTTTGTCCGTGAAAACTGACACAAAGAACATTCTACGTCTCTTCGTGGCCATCCTCTCTTGGTCGTCTCCCGCTGACGCTGGATTTCCGGAATGGTGCAATAACACCCAGTTTCTTCTCCCTTGGAACTGCGATGACACCGAAAGTGCCTTGTTTACGATTGATACTATTCTCCACGACAGTACCACTGTGCGAGGACGAGCCGCTAGAGCCATCCAGGCCTCATACGATACTAACGCTTCGAGCACCAAGCCTACTTCATTGCTTTCGACGGTACCGGTGCCGCTCACCTTCGTTCACCATCCCCTCCTTCTGTCATCCAATCTTCCAAAGACATCAACTGACGTGAAGCTCGTCCTCAAATCCACATGGACAAAGGACGATGGCCAGAACATTGAATCCCGTTTGCTCCAGAGTTGCAATGGTCAATTCGGGTTCCCAACGCATTATTACTCGTTTCCAGCCTATCAGAAGAATCAGCCCATCACTAATCACTTGTTCCTTCCCGAGAACGGCAACGAAGCCAAAGAATATCATTTTAAACTGTCACTCAAGAAAGTACCTTCCCCCGAATATCGTAGCCTGCAGATACATGTCACCTCATACGGAGGGCATTCACTCGTTACTGCCAAAACGCCATGGGATCTCTTTGTAGCCATTGGGCATGCTATGCTGGGTATGTCCACTTTCTCGAAATATCGAATACCGACTTACGCTGCATAATTAGGTTGGTTGTCGATGTGTCAAATGGACTTTCAACACAGGGACATTAGCATCGGTAATGTTCTGATGCTCGACAAAGCCGTAAAAACTCTGAATTTTAAGGTCCAGCGGTACGAGGCAGACCTTCCGGCTCTGAAGGATGAGTCGAAGAACGAACTGGTCAGATTGTTGCTGAAACAAATGTCGATGGACCGTACTTCGAATATCGCTCTGGAAATCGAACAACATCTTGGTGATCTGGGAATTCACGAACTGTGTACGGGATTCGTGATTGATGGAGATATGGCCGTCGACTGGAAATCTTACTTCACCTCTCCTCATTACGGTTCGACAGCCGTAAGTCAATGTATCTCGTTCGTGTGTCTTTATCTAATATCACAGTGTTCGGATAGGGAACACCTCGGTTCATGTCTCCAGAACTCTTATCGGAGTCCCACCATCCATATCTCCAGTCTCCCATGGACGATCTATCTTCCTTCTACTACGTCGGGCAATGGGCTGCAGCGTATAACGATGAGTCTGGAAAGATTGGCTCAAACATTCGTGAAATTCGTGACTTACTCCCAGCGGGTCGTGACTCCAGAGAGAACGCTACTTCTCTCATCAGGAAAATTGTCGAGACGGACATATCATTATACGGTCCTTTCCTGACACGGAGCGCTCCCTTTCTGCGAGAATGGCACTCGTCTCTGCTTGAGCTCCGTCACACGTGGAACGTCATTGAATCACAGGCACTGATAGAAGGGCTGACTGGCAAAGAGGCCCACGACTTTTTTGTCCCACAGTTTCACCAGTTCGCACTTCGAGGGGTGCTCCTGTACTTACGGCTTCTAGTGAAACATCGTGATGAGCTACAAAGACCGATGTAACAGCTGCGTTGTCGTTCGAAGGCTCAATTTTGAATCTCTAGCTCTCTCTCTCTCCGCAGAGAGGCCCTCGGCTTCTGAACTGGCATGTTTTCTTTACTTGTATTGCGTCACGATCTTGTCGAAAAACTTAGATTTCCGCGAACGACTCCTTGTAATTACAATTCACGCTGGTGTATTTGTGCTAGAAAGCGGTCGATGAGACCCACAACCATGGGCCTGATTCACAGCGAAGCGACGTGTCTTGAAAGTCAAACTGAGAATGGCAATCATTGCGCAGCCTTGATGAGGTCTGCCGCCTTTTCAGCCACACCATACAGCGTGGCTTGGAGATGCGCACTGACTTGCAAGGGCAGTATCTGTAAAGTCTCATAAGATATAAAGCTAGAGCAAACACAAGAGAATGAGCGCTACCGATGCATCGACTACGCGCACGTTGCTCGTGTCGTATACCTTGAGTTGAGCGTCAACAACGCCTGGATGAAAAGTTAGATTTTGAAGTATTAGAATGCAAATATGCCATGATACTGACCACCGAGACTACGCTTGAAAAAATGAAAACTGCTTCAGAGACTGCGACTGACATTCGACCATTCGATACGTACCTTCATCATCTGCAGGATATATCGTCAGTAAGACCTCCATCGAGACCAAAAAAGTACATACAGCAGCAGTCCCAACCGGATGCGCCACAGCAACAAATTCATGAGTGATCCATTTTTTCCAAGCCGCATCAGTCCCGCGAAGAGAATTGTCTGGGACAGCATTCCCCGGTATCGTCTCTCCTGTTGACAGCGAGCTGTTTAGAGTTACAAAGTGATTGAGTTCATGGACGATATGACACAAAAAGCATAGCCAACCGACCTGAGCGGCGGACTTGATATGATTTTTCTCGACATACGGGCAGCTGCAACTTGAACATCGAGGTCGTGGTTGACATTGAAATAGTTGACGTTAATTAGCGGTTTAGTAAACGGATTGGTGCTCTGTTGAAGATGTTCCAGATTGAGAGATGATATATGAGCCTCGAATGAACAAGTAAACGGACAGTTATTGTAACATTCCCTCTGCTAAAAGGGAGGAGTTGCCAGAGGTTGATACCTATATCACTATGGGCTGATTAGACAGGTAATCCTAGGTCAAACGAGACAAGCGTACTTACTCAGGATACCCAGTGTTATAAGAGAGCTCTGCGATAGGAGCTATGAAGATGTTCAGCTTGGGTTGAGGCAGATTTCTGAGGGGCCTTAACCGTACCATTGCTATTGACAATCAAGTTCGCCTGAATCTGGTAAATCTTTTCCAACGCCGCAGCAGATAACGCGTTCTCGGCTTGTGAAGTAGCCCACGTAGAAAGGGAACTCAAGATTCGTTGTGCCACGGTATTAGCCTGATCACCGAAGACCTGATAGAGATTCGGATATGCGATAGCATCGGGAGGACCACGTCCGCCAACGTCAAAACCAGTTCCACCAGCGCCGAGAGAGTTCATGGTCTAGGAAAACAAGCGTGATCGAGGATTCATCCTCCAGGTGAAGTATAGTAACACGTACTTGCTCCTGAAGGTTTCGGCCAACTGTGATGAGATCCACGAGAGCCGGGATACCAAGCTCTCTGAGACGAGCTGAGTCCCCGATTCCAGATAATTGGAGAAGAGCAGGTGTCTGGATGGCTCCCGCTGCAAGGATCACCTCCCTCATAGCGGTAACCGTATAACGGGCAGTGCCACCGTTCGCGGAAGCGAATTGAATGCCTGAGGCTACCAACGGCACACTATACTTTGACCAGTTGATTTTCGTGACCTATGTGGATCATAATCAATACCCCTCCTCATTCGAAGAACATGAATTGACGTACAAAATGTTTCGTCAATGTTACCCAGTTCGTCCTGATAGACTCGACTGGCGTCAAATAAGCTTGGACAGACGAGGAACGATGATCCGAATCGTGCCAATTCATCGTCTAGGAATGTCAAGATACACATATTGAGCATTTGACCTACTCGTCGAGAAAAATTCAGGGCGTACAAAAGGTGTGATAGAAACACAATTGGGGGTTCCCCCATTCAAGTCTTTGAAATGGCTGATTCCAGTAAGATTGACGATAGTGTCGACAAAAGCAAGTTGTTGAGGGCCACCGTACATCTCGTTAGGGTACGTGACTTGAACAGGTCCCGAAATTCCATGATATGATGCAATGGATTGCGCACCCTTGCTCATTTTCTGAGTATTCGGAGCAGAGAACGCTTCCGACTATAGATTAAGTTTAGTAGAAGGAGACATTTGGCAACGATTGATGGCTTACTTTCTTCATGTAGCTCCATATTCCCTGCCAGTTCCAGCCTACGTCAGCCTCCGAGGTCTCGAGCAAGCTAGACATCGCGTCATATTGGGCGTTTAAACCGCGGGTGTATTGTCCGCCATTGATTGACGAGCCCCCTCCCAGGGTTTTACCGCTGAATTAACGCTTGAGTGTCTACAAACTTCACCAAAAATAGAGAAAATGGATACCCAAGTATGCCTCGTCCTTGATCTGTAGGCCATTCCCAAACTAATTCGGTTCCAAATGCCTGCCCGTAAGAATAGAGATCATATACCCGAGAGTCGCCTCTATCATCTGCGCCCGCTTCAACGAGGAGGACAGTTATATTGCTGTTCTCAGCTAACCTGGCAGCCACGGTGGTCCCTGTTACACCGGCGCCTACGACAATGTAATCATAGGCTTTCCCGTTGACAAGCGACGGATCTGTGATGACTCCGAAAGTACGTTTTTCCGAAGAAACCAGAGCACAGGCATGAAGGACGAGACCGAAGACAATGAAGAGGATTGGAGAGCACATAGCGAAAACGGCAGGCAAACAGTAGTCGCCTCTGAATCCTTGACTGGTTTTTGAATTTGACTTTTGAGGGTGGCTTTGAGGAATCCCGTACGATTACCTCACGTATTTGATGGCTTGGGAGGTCCTTGTAGGCAGCACAAATTGATCGGTCCCATCGGAACACAAAAACGCCGCGTATTCTTCTAATTAGGACAACCAGAGCAGACATTGAATTCGAGGGTGACGCTTCTCCAAGGAACTGCAAGCACACCGAGGGACAAAGCTGTGATGTGTGTAGAGTAGATCATCGAGCGACGCGATAGCCCGCCATGACGTACATATCAGAGAAGAGAATGAGTCCCACTTCGAGTAACAGGTCGAGAAAGACAGACAGTCGAGATCGAAGGGGAGTTGATTCGATGTCTTCCACCTGCAATGCAATGAAGACGCTGCGGTCGCCTGGGACAATTCAGTCTCAGTCTTGTTAACTTGAATCAGACGTCTGACGGATTTCTAGCTGGCCGCATTGTCTGGACTTTAATCGACAGGCAACTGGAATTTTCCTCGTTCTAAAGACAAGATTAGTAACCAAAAACGATGAAGACGAGGTCAAAGTAGATACCTTTTCTAGTAAATCTAACTTTCCGTGAGCTACGTGGTCGAAGACGCTGCTTCGTCGACCTTTGATGCAGAAGACATTCATCCAGTCAAAGCTACCTTCTCTTGCCACCGTCTCTTCTCAAACCCCTAGACTTTTCCGAGTCCCTCGTCTCTTATGCAGGACCCCACTCGAGCATTTCGGTATCACCCGATTGTCGATGTTCACGACACGATACCAGCTTCCCCACTACTGGCAATTCTGTCTGCAGAAACAGCATCACTGTCAACAATGGCCGCTGGACTTGTGAAGACAAGCATACTATTCCGTTATCCACACTAAACCGTGATTGATGCTTGCATTGCTGCAAGCTTGAGTTAGGGATGGAAGCAGTCCTATCGGGCTTTCGATTCTAGGGGGAGATAGTAGCAAGCTCGGATGGAAGCATAGGTATAGATCAACAGAATTCCGACGGCAAAAATGTCACGATTTCGTAGAGTCTGGAAATAGAGCTGGATGAATTCAGGCAAATTTGCAGCGATACCTCCCATGACTGAATACGTTCGTCCGACTTGTTTATTTTGCAACGAGCTTCTCGAAGAAAAGGTTTCGGGCTCTGACTCGACGAATAGCGAGAGAATGTTGCTGTGAGATCTCGAAAGCCTTGCACGCCTTCTTTCAAAACGCTGCCATTGCAGAGAATCTGCTGAGACTTCAGATCACGTTGAGTCTTATGCATATATGAAAAAGTGACTGAACGAGAGGAACGCACCGATAGTCACCACTACGATCAGATCCTAGAACATCATACAGAAGGGCTGGATAATATCTTGGGGAGGAAAAGCATCTGCGGATCATGTTTCCAGACCGTCCACGAAATCAAAGTAAGCTTGCAATTCGATCCTGTGGTTTAAGCTGTGTGTTGGGTTTCGAATGGCATAGCGCAATGTGGGTTTGACTTTTACTACTTACATTCTCCCAAGCCGCCGCTGTGAATAATAACATTTTATGTGTGTCACTTGATCATTGAGCTGGATTGCAACTTCGTATACTCACAGCAGGGGGCCAGTGTTGAAAGCAAGTAGGATGATACCGATAGATGAGCTTTGCCGGTGGGGATTGTACGAGCCAAAGGGTCGCTGACTCAGCACGATCGTATTTCACTATTCGAGGTTTTCCGAGCCTCGAGTCGGGCTTCCATCGATAAGCATCCGCAAACGTTAGCACTCCCATCAACTCCAATCCAAGCCATCGCGTTCCCTCGCGATTTTGAGGGCAGACATGCAGCTGTCATTCAAGTCTGCCAAGATGGCGCGCTCTCTGCCCAAGATGAGATCACCCACTAGCATACCGATGATAGTTTCCGAATTACAGGCCCAAACATGGCAGTTCCCAGCTCGCAGAATGGCTAAAATTCTATCACCAAAAACACCTCTGAATGGCCGACCTGTTCTCATGCCAGGATGCAGAGACTCTCTCAAAAATTACGCTTGCATCGTGGATAATCTCGAGTCAGCGCTTGACAAGGTCCACTCTTCGATGGCTCCCGTCAAATGGTCGCCGCACAACGACGAGATCCTTCATTACCAGCCTCTTGCCATTCTCCTCAATCAATTCGTCCAGGCCTCCCATGCTGGTCTCGATGCTGACCCAAACTTTGCAATCAAGAAGGCTGATCGTTGGTACGCAGACCTATCGTTTGTGATCGTAGAACCACCTCTCCACGATGAACCCCAGGATTCTGAATCTGTTCCTGCTCTCGCGGGCATTGTAAACTTCAAGGACGGAGATACGCTCGATTGGACCCCCCACGATGGCAACAAACTGCTTCAGATACCCGTTGCAGGGGGTCGAGGCTGGACGGAAATCGTTCTCCAGGCTTACATGTACGCAAAGCATCTTTTCGACGACAGTCCGCTGCGTCAATTCGCATTGGTCCTCGGGTACGACTGTGATCAGGATCTACGCTTCCTCGTCTTCCACAGAGGAGGAATGACAGCTTCTCATGCTCTGTCCGTGGAGACGGATACTAAAGAGATCTTACGACTCTTCATGTCCATAGCCGCTTGGTCCTCTCCTTCTGATGCCGGGCTTCCGGAATGGTGCAACTCCACACATTTCCGTCTCCCTCGAAATTCTGATGACACGGAAGGCGTTTTTGCCACACTGGGTGATATTCTCTACAACAAATCCGGTTTACTAACAAGTGCTGCAAGAATTGCTCGGATCTCCGTCACCGAAACACCTCCACGTCCATTGCGCCCTGTCTCGTTGCCACTAAAACTCGTCCACCAGCCGCTTCTTCATTCTTCGGCTCTCCCCAGTCACGGCTCGGATCGGATGGACCTTGTGCTCAAATCTTCATGGACCAATGACAATGTCACTTTGGAAGATCGCGTGCTCCATAGCTGCAGCGCTCAATTCGGGAATCCAAAGCATTACTTTTCGTTTCTAGCTTGTCACGAGAATCAACCCATCACGAATCATCTGTTCCTTCCTGAAGAATCTGAATCACGTCGCGAATTTCATTTCAGGTTATCATACGATCCGAGAACCCCTCACCCCACATACCGTAGCCTCAACGTCCATGTTACCTCTTACGCTGGAAAATCACTCCTTGCTGCGAAAACTCCATGGGACATCTTTGTCTCACTTGGGCACGCTATGCTTGGTGCGTCGTCCAAATTCTTCTCGTATAACAACAAAGAACTCACGATCAGATTTTGATTTTCCAGGATGGTTGTCGATTACTCAAAAGGGATATCTGCACAGAGACATCAGTATCGGCAACATCTGTATGCTCGACGAACCCATAAAGACACAAAGGTTCAATGTCCGGAGGTATGATTCGGAGTCTTTGGTCTTGGATGACAGAGCGATCGATGCACAGGTCGAGTCAGTGTTGAAACAAATGTCGATGGATCGTTCCACAGATCTCGCTTCGGAAGTTGAGGGACTACTCAAAGATCTGGGGATCTCTGACATGTGCAAGGGATTCGTCGTTGACGTGGGTGTAGCCATCGACTGGAGGAAGTCAGCCGTGTCTCCTCTTGGCGATCACATAGTGGTGAGTTCATCTTGGCTGTGGTATACTTTGCAGTTGAATATAATATCTCGTTTTCGTTTAGGGAACGCCTATGTCCATGTCGTCATCTCTCTTGAGTTCTCCGCTCCTCCGTCGGTATTTCCAGTCGCCCGTCGACGATCTATTTTCCTTCTACTACGTCGGACAGTGGACAGTGGTACATAACGAAAAGTCTGACAAGCTCAATCACCCGAAAAAATCCCGTGCCGACCACAACAAAAAACATGGATCTAACAAACCTGAATTCGATATATCCAGGCTTCGCAATCAACTAGATGATGCTTTTCGCCCTAGAGAAGTGGCAACTCGCATCATCACCCAACTCACCAAATCAGACATGTCATCACCGACCTTCCCTCCTTTTCTCAAACGAAGCGCGCGCATGTTGCGAGTATGGCAGTTATCTCTTGACCAACTCAAGCGCGCGTGGGACATTATGGAGACACAGGCAAACGGGCTTTCACCTCAACAGGCGGGCGACTTGTTGGTCCCTCAGTTCCACCGTTTTGCACTTGCAGGTGTCGTGTTGTATCTTCGGCTTCTGGTGATGTTCCGTGATGAACTACAGAAACCGATGTGATACTAATACTCATTTTTCGTGCCGAATCTTCATCGATGAATACGATTGGCGTCTAGCCTGCTTCGAGGTCCAGACCACGGGTAAGTAATGGAGCTACAATTCGACGATACCCTCATCTACATTATCAGACTATGGACGAGGAAATACAAGAGCGCCTTCGTATATCTAATGACCAATTCGTTCTACCTCCTGCAGAGTGAAACCCGCCTTTTTCATGTTGATCGCACTCAGATCCTCAACCTAAGAAGCATCGTCAGCAAGGAAGGAGGATGATTTGACTGTGACGGCTTACCTCTTCGTCAAGATGCCTAAACAATACGTCGCGGAATGAGTCTAGACAGGCGCGCATCTCTGTCGGCGAGTAAGACGTAGGGTCTTTGCGGTATTTAGCGATAAGGTCTGTAAGTTTATCCAGGCCTGTATCGAAGTCGACAAAGGTAAGTAGCCCCACCGATTTCGAGGAAAGCAAGGAACTCACCCTCGTGAATGCCTTGATGCGACTTGACATGCATATGGCCCGATTTTGCATTCTTGGCAAAACTAGGCATCTTTTTGGCGAGGATGGGGAATACATATCGTTCTTCGATGGTGTGGTGGGCCGTGAGGTCTAGCATTGTGAGGTTAGTGAACGATACGATGAGTACAGATGGGGCTGGAGGACTTGCGAGAATTCAGGCCTTGCGCGTCGTCAAGGTATCGCCGAAGAGACATGCCGCGTTTGTTGAAAGAGCCGTCTGCGAGCTGATGGAAGGTATGAGGAGAGGCTGTGAGACAATGGCAAGACGACGGCGTACATCATAGATAGTGTTGACTACGACGGGCGGTCAGACATGGCACCGTGCGCGTCTAAATTGAAGAAGCACTCACATTCGTACTTGAAAGACTCGTGGAATTGGCTCATGGTATTTCCTAGCTTTAGGATTGGCATCGGCGGTGTCAGTATGAAATTGCCGGGAAAGGTAACGAGCGGCTCACCCGAGCCCACAAACGTTCTTCCTGGGCTGTCCATTTCTTGACCAAGTTGGCTTTTCCTGCGGGGCTTATGTCTTCTTCGTCGGGAGTCTCTGGGATGGTATTGACGACCTGATCTGGGTCCAGGGGATTAGTTGGAATGAGAGCGGATGAGTCTAGATCGGATGGAGACATGGTGCGAGTATGGGTGCGAGGTTGTTTCCGATTGAAACCTAGTGAGCGTAGGATAGACGGTGCTAATTTCATACAAGTTAGTAGACGACATGCTAGTTCGAATTCTCTTATAACCCGCCATTTTTGATTGGGCGCCAGATGACTTATGATTTGCAAATGAAGATGACATAAGGCTGACTACCGTGGGTTGTTTGGTCATATTGAATCACGAAGCCGACGTAACTATTAGTCACTTGTCACTTCGCTGTTACATCGGCCCTCAGCCTCACCAGCAGCCGTAGATACAACACCACACCTCGAAGCGCAAACTTGTAGAAATGCGGGACGAAAAGCTCGTTTGCCTCTTTCCCTGTAATACCCTCTTCTTTCGCCTGCAATTCGACGATGGCCCACACGCGCTTCAGCTCGACAAGACAATGCCGCCATTCTCGCAACATAAACACGCTCTGTTGGAGGAAGGGAGTACGTGCTCCTGTGTGTCCCAAGCCGATATCGAGGGTCGCTTTATCCCTGGCTTGAAGATAATCACGGAAAGGAATATCCAAGGCGTAATGCTGGCCACGGGGGATCTGGAGCTGACTACGAAGTATCTGTAGTTGACCGCTGTCTGTTTCGGTGTTATACGCCACGGCCCACTGTCCGACGTAGAAGAATGAAAACAGATCGTCGATGGGCGACTGGATATATAGTGTGCTGCTTGTCATCGAATACAACACGGACTGTGTCATGAACGAAGGTGTTCCCTTTACCAGGTGTTATATCAGTAGTACAGCATCACAAAACAAGTGGGAACTCACCGTAAACTCGCCCAACTGAGGAGACGTAAAGTACGTTCTCCAGTCAATGGCCATACGCCCATCGTTCAGGAATCCTCTACACATGTCGGAGATCTCTAGGTCATCAAGTAGTCCCTCGACCTCCGAAGCGATATCCGACGTACGATCCACCGACATTCGTTTCAACATAAACTCGGCCAAGTCATCCCTGGCCACGTCTTTCAACGGCAGAGGATCTGTCCCGTCCCTCCGAACCTCGAATCTCCGAGTTTTTGCTGCTTTATCAAGGATCTTGACAGTGGTAATATCAATTTCCCTGTGCAGAAAACCCATTTGACACCGGGACAACCAACCTAACCCAATATCCTGAATTCTTATTGCATAAGCCATGATTCAACGAACGCGGACGTACCCAACATGGCGTGCCCAAGTGCTTCAAAGAGATCCCAGGATGTTCTTGCAGTGACGAGTGATTGCCCCGCATCCAATGTAGCATGCACCATGAGGCTCCGATATTCCGGAGGAGGGGGTCTCGGATACTTAGCTGAGAGTCTAAAGTAACCAGCATTCGACGCGTTGTCGTCTTCAGGGAGGAACAAATGATTCGTGATGGGTTGAGTCTCGTGACAAGCTAGGAACGAGTAATAGTATGGTGGAGTCCCGAATTGGCCATAGGAGCTTTGAGGTAACCGAGTTTCGAGATCTGCTTTATCGTCCCAAAGCCATGAAGATTTGAGAATGAGACGCGCATGATGGGAGTCATCCGTGCCAGTCGGATCCTTTGGGAGATCAGAAAACGGGAGAAGTGCATGGTGAACGAAACGTAGTGGCGCTCGTACTAATGGTACTAATGATTGATCGACGGCTGAAGAATCGACACTATACGAGACCCGAATGGCTCTCGTAGCATTCCCCCGAACACAGAACTCGTCCCAAAGAACATCATCAATCGTAGCCAAAACCCCATCGGTATCATCGCAATTTCGAGGGAGAAGCATATTAGTCTCATTGCACCACTCCGGAAACCCAGCGTCAACAGGAGACGACCAAGCAACTATGGCCATAAACATTCGCAAGATATCCTTGGTGTCAGTCTCCACGGACAAAGCATTCGAAGCTGCCAGTCCTCCCCTATGAAAAACGAGAAAACGCAATTTCCGCTCGACATAATTATACCCAAGCGTCAATGCGAATTGGCGCAGAGGAGCGGCATAGAAAAGACGTCGGGCATGTAACGAAGACTGGTGGACGATCCTGAGCCATCCTTTCCCCACTTCGACGGGGATCTGAATCTGGAGCGGTCGGCCACTGTTCAAGTTATCATCGTCAAGTGTCGGAGGATTCCAACGCAGCGTGTCGCCTTCCTTGACATCTCCAACACAAACACCTGCGAGACCAGGAGTAGGATGATCAACTTCGTCCTGGTCCTTGATGGGGGGTCGTACACCGACAAACCGCAAGTCCGCGTACCATCTATCAGGCTTCTTGATGGCGAAGTCCGAGTCTGCATCGAGACCAGCATGGGCGGCTTGTATGCATTGATTGAGGAGACAGGAAAGCGGTTCGTAATGAAAAGACTTGTCTTTGACTCGGGTCCATTTTTTGCTAGCGGGAGGCATCGACGCGTAGGCCCACTCGAGTGCTGACTCGAGGTTATCAACAGTACAAGCATAATTGCTCAAAGAGTCCCTATAGTTATGATCCGTTTCCGTTTCCGGTACGAGCAATAGTCGGCTCTTTTTCAAAGGTGTCTTCGGGGATAGAATTCGAGCCATTCTAGAAACAGGGAACTGCCATGTATGGTTTCTAATGTCGGGTAAGAGTGGCGGTCGACCTCGTAGTAGCACGGGTGGTATAAACCGTGCCATTCTGGCAGATAGGGTCGGAATCTGCAAGAACACCATCAAAAGTCCGGTGCCTCTGGAAATGCGACGCTTGTGAGTTTTGTGTTGGGAGAGGTGAGGTGATGATTCTAATCGATGGTCATCACGGACTCGGAAGAATCCGAAAAGTTGAAATGCGATCGGGTGCGGGTTGCTTTAGGCTGCTTTAGGTTGCTTTCGCTCCAAATTCTGAACGTCGTTCATTCTGTTCAGATAAAGATTCTCATCGGCACTATCCACAAGAGAGGTATATGCCAAAGAAAGAAAGATATGCATACTCTGGTGCGCGCAATGACCCGCCGGCGAGCCTGGAGGAAAACAGGCTCCTCAAGCTCTTCAACAAGTCCAGAAGACGATTCTTTCACTGTGACGGGATAAATCCTATACAGCAAAGACTAAGAGTACTAGCCATATCATGAGAGCGTCGTAAAGACCAATAAATGGATATAAGTATCTCACATAGACAGAGCCGACTGAACGATTCGTTGAGAAATCAGCGTCCATCGTGCAAGCAGATTGGGATTTGAAGAGATTACTGTATACCACGGGGAAGTCATTGTAGAACGAACGTAGAACAGCTATGACTCGATGAGGATTCGAGAGGATGGTCGGACGATGCACGAAGGTGTCTAATGAACGACATTGCGCTCCAAATTGGCAAGTAGCCCTTACCAAATTATGAACAAGGGGAACTTGGACCGTATTTGAAGACCTTCTAGGAGGGTTGATCAAAGACATTACTGAGAAGCGAGAGAACACAAGTATGTATGTTCACGTCTATAGTATGGCGTTGTTTCGAGAATCGACAAATAGTTGAGAGTACAACGCGGTTACAAACTTACCTTTTGACACCGAAAATACAAAAGATAATGCATAATTTCCCCAGGATATTGCCTATGGAGATATGCATGCTATGAAGGGATTTCGACACGAGTGTTCATGATGTTCATGTTCATGCGCAGCGCATGGTCGAGTCTCAACATACGAAAGGGGACCGGACCTCCGAGTCGCAACGCGGCGCTTCCGCCGAGTCTGCAGTCTTTCTGAACTTAGACCACGACCGCCATTCGACGGCAACCCGCCCTGCATATCATACATCACTCTGCGAAGTTGAATATCCAGGACGATGGTATCAACCAGCAGCGAGCACATCCTGTGAAATGTGTCTTTTGATCCAAAACAAGCCTTGAAAATCCCTCGAACTGACATATATCGAAGTAATCGCGTCCAAAAAGCATCGTTGAAGGGTATATCTGGTGAATATCATGTAGTATGTTCGACTCGAGCTTGAAGTAAAGCTAGTATCCTTCCCAGGAATCAGTCCAATTCCGATCTCTATTGCAGCTCATCATTCCTTAGCACCTACCTCTGCGTACGTAGCCTTCGGTGAAGTTCATGATTCTACCTGGTAAGGGTCTAGTGAATTCTCAATGACGATATCTTAGGTAGCTCCTCACGCATGCACTTTCCTCACTCATGCAAACTAGTTTTGTTCTGCCAGAACCTTCGAGCGTGGCGCTATCACTTTCTGGATACGGACACTTATAACATACTTGAATGTAAGTCATTTCCCCTGTTCCCAACATGAATTTTCTGGACATCGCACACGATTGAGAGGCCATCAGAACAGGCTCAGAAGGTTTTTGAGTTATTTTTTATCCGGGGACAAAGCCTTGTTCACCTCATATCATTCTAGCCATGTTTAGGACTACATTCTCCCTTGCTTTTTCGAGGGTCGCCGGACTGTGTCGTCACAATCCAGCCCTAGGGTACCGATATTTTCCCGTCTGCACTTACCCTGCAGATAGGTATATGTCATTTGTCGCAAACGATTTCCCTCTTGCTCTTCCCACTCTCCAGACGCATTTCGAAGTCTTTTGGAAACGCTATTTCTGAAGTGAGCTTTCTACACCATCAGAACATGCTCTTGTCGTGACGGCATTCCACCCCCATTTCTCAAATGACGCGAATTAATGGCTCTGATGATCTGATGATTCTCTGGTCCTACTGGCCTGATCACGCGCTGCGCACCTTTGTTTTTCGACTGAGTTGTTCTTGATTTCCTGTAGTGTGTTATACACCGAGAACGCTGTAGACGAGCGTACAGTGCCTGCCATGACCTTACCACCACCCATTTTGGGACATACCTACTCTGTAATTTTTGCTCAAAATTTTTTCTAGGAAGGAAACCAGGTAAAAGAATGCGATTGGCATCTTCAACGGAAATTTTCCCACGGTCGGTCATTTTTTCGGGGCAAATCCGAAAAATAAAAATATTATTTGTCCTTTGGAAGCATCCGGAGCAGTGCAAGGCTCCATTGGGCTGTGTTCTTGACGAAATTTGGATTTTTTGCCCGAGCGAACCGCCGGATTTGCCTGGGGGCGTGACATAATTTGGCAGGTGTGACGCGTGATGTCACGGAATCGGTCATTTTTTTCGGGGTCAAAAATACGAAATTGAAGCTACACCTTAGCCCTTCACAAGGTAGGATCCTACATCTAAAAGGAGACGATTCGCATAGTTTTTATGAAATTCTGAGAAAAAATAAAAAGGGAGAAAGAGTTTCAAAATTTCCGCGACTCACCACCAAATCGGGTAGTCGCGAGGTCGTGATAGGCACTGTATAGATAAATCAATGCCACTCGCACCCAAAGGAGAGTGATCGGCAGTGATCGATCTCGGCGATCCAGACTCCACCCAAATTTTTGAGTCACTTTAGAATTAGAACTTGCTCATTTCACGACACGACGTGCTGGCAATTGCTTGCTAGTGCTCTTCAAGAGCATATGTCCAAACGTTTCTTGACACAGTGGACAAGAGAATTATCGTCTGCAGCAATGGCTACCCTGGAATACTCATCGCACGCCCCCGAACCTATATACTCTCGATTGCCAAAACACCACATCCTACCCTCACAAACCCCGGACTATCTACGAATGATTCTTACCTCTAAAGTCTACGAAGTCTTGAAAGAGACTCCCCTCGTATTAGCCCCGGCCTTGAGCGCAAAACTAGGAAATCAGATATGGCTGAAGCGCGAAGACTTGCAGGAAGTCTTCAGCTTCAAAATCAGGGGGGCTTACAATTTCATGGCGAGTTTATCGGATGAAGAAAGATGGAAAGGTGTCGTCACCTGCAGTGCCGGTTAGTGTGCGTCTTTACAGGGACGTAAACATCGCTTTCTACTATTTGTCTGACTTCGTATGTTATAGGCAATCACGCGCAGGGTGTAGCACTCTCTGGGTCAAAACTCAATATACCATGTACCATCGTCATGCCCAAGGGAACCCCCGATATCAAGGTCCGTAACGTCGTCCGATTAGGAGCTAAAGTTGTCCTACACGGCGCCGACTTCGACGAAGCAAAACAAGAGTGCTCACGATTGGCTGCGGCACATAATTTGATCTTTGTGCCCCCGTATGATGACCCACTCGTCATCGCTGGCCAAGGTACCGTAGGAATGGAAATCCTGAAGCAGGTATCCGACGCCGAAAATCTCGGTGGAATATTCGCTGCTGTCGGTGGTGGTGGTTTGGTATCTGGCATCTGCGAGTACGTGAAAAGGATCGGTGGACCAAATACCAAGATCATAGGTTGCGAAACATTCGACGGCGATGCCATGGCTCAGAGTTTGCAAAAAGGTGAACGAGTCACGCTGCCTGAGGTAGGCCCCTTCAGTGATGGCACGGCAGTCAAAATCGTTGGCGAAGAACCGTTCAGAATATGTAAAAACCTCCTCGACGGCGTCGTCAAAGTCGACAACGATGAGCTCTGCGCTGCCATCAAGGATATTTTTGAAGGTGAGCAGCCCAGCCCGCATCATAGACCAACCGTCAATTGCTAAAATTCGAATCAAGAAACTCGCTCCGTCACTGAACCTGCTGGAGCACTTGGACTGGCCGGACTAAAGCGCTACATTCTCGACAACAACCTCATTGGAGCTCAAAAGAAATTCGTCGCCGTCGTAAGCGGGGCGAACATCAATTTCGATCGTCTCCGTTTTGTAGCGGAACGTGCCGAGCTAGGTGAAGGACGAGAAGCCCTTCTCAGTGTCGAGATCCCTGAAAAGCCAGGAAGGTATGCATCACAACATCCCCTCGATGCTCAGAATCTTAAAATATACTCCTCCATTCCACTAGTTTCGTCGCTCTGCATTCCATTATCCATCCCCGTGCTGTCACAGAATTCATTTACCGGTTCAACTCTCCCGACAAGGCACATGTGTTCCTCTCGTTCAAGCTGGACTCGACATCTCGCGCCGAGGAAGTCTCTGACGTGCTCGAAGCGCTCAAAACGCAGAGTATGGAAGGTTTCGACATCAGTGACGACGAGATGGCAAAGAGCCACGCACGGTATATGATAGGCGGTTGCACGGTCGTTCCTAACGAAAGACTATTTAGATTTGGTCAGTTTACAACAACGTTCTTCGATCGATGTGTTTGAATTCTTATTCATTGACGCCACTTTTCATCTCACTCAGAATTCCCCGAGAGACCTGGAGCTCTCCGAAAATTCCTTCTGGGTCTTCACCAAGGCTGGAACATTACGTTGTTCCACTATCGAAACCATGGTGCTGGTATGTTCATCTCTTTTTTTTTCTCCCCTGCAACCCCCTGATACTGATTCCGTTATAGATCTGGGCAAGGTCCTGGCTGGCATTCAGGTTCCTCCCAACGAACGCGACGAATTCGATGCTTTCCTAAAGCAATTGAACTACAACTTTGTTGAGGAGACGGAAAATCAAGTATATAAACGGTATCTTCGGGGATGAGTAGATTCCCTCCGTAATATCGCATACATTTAACCCTGGACGAACACGACTCTTCGATGGAAAGTGTAACAAACATAAGCCTTTCGTTGGTATCGCAGCAGCGATCCATTGTACTGACACATTGTACTGATAACACAGTATGCGACAGCAGAGAAATTATATAGGAGACGAAATGAAATGATTCGTAAAAGTTCGTAATACACATGGTTGAATGCCCTCCCTCAAATTCCGGCCTCCATAGGCTTGCGCATCCTTCCTCCATGCCAGAGCCACTTCAACGGCAGACGTAACGGTGATCGTGATAGTCGTTCGAAAGGCTTGAAGCCAGTCGTAGGTTTGTTTTCGACGATAGTCGAGTTGCGTTTGCCAACGCGCGTCTTCAATGAAGGCGCGATGACGGTCGGGGAAGGTGAAGGTACTGGGGAATAGGAAGGTTGATGCGTTGGGCGCGACATGACTTCGACAGCTTTGATCGCGAGCGCAGTTGTGAGACCACGGTTACCGATTTGGACTCCTGAGGAGCCGTATTTGTATATCCAGCCAATCTCCCATCCACCATCCTCACACTGTAGAGGCAGGAGAGCTCGTAAATCCACCTCGTCCCTGATACCGACACAATCGCATGCTAAGATACGCATCGCTAGCGCCAGTGCGTCTCCCTCTGCCCCTATCCGCTCCTGTACCCGTGCCTTCAGTAAAGGTTCCATCTTCGCGAGGAGGACAGGATCGCTTGTACTGTTGATAAGTCGACTGAAGAAATACAAGAAACATTCCGGGGTAGCGTAATATCGCGTCCCTTCGAGATATGCACGATTGGTGAGGACTTCAAGGACCCACTGGAACGTTGATTGCAGCTGGGAGGTGCGGCCGTGTTTGTAGAATAAGGTAAGGATATTTACGCACACGACTGGATCGAAGCGAGGTCGTTGGTGATCGAAATATGTCTGAGGTAATGCAAATTCAGTCATCGAAGCGAAATATACACAACGTCAATTGCTTACCTGTATAATCCCATCCGCATCGACATACTCTAGCATTTCGTCCATGACAGAGTCGATAGTGCCTTTGTCAGAGTCCAGAGTAGTCAAGGCTATGGATGTCGTATCAAGGTCACAGGGGAATTCCGCTGTAGTGAGTTGACCTTTGCCTTCAAGTTAAGGATTAGTAACATGTGACCCAAATTGTATTGAGAACGGCTTACCATGGAAGAAATTCCAAGTTCGGGGGTGCTCTACGAGGTTTACCAAATGTCTAGATGACAGTATTGAGTTCCGAACCCAAGGTAGCATATAAACAACGACGTACCGGTCGGCAGTAGCCTCTAGGATGAGGAGTTGGGCAAAGTTTTCTTGTAATGTAACGTTGGTATCGGTGACAGATTCGAGATGACCAGCGTTCCGAGCCAGGAACTCCTTCCCCCTGGCGATAGGATTCCCAAGGAGATTTCTGAGGGATCGTTTGACTCGGTCATGGCTGTCAAATACTATTCCATGCAAGCCGAGCGAACGCGCAGACAAGACATTCTCGACTTTGTCATCGACGAAAATGGTGGAGTGCGGCTCGATCCCCGCCTTTCCGAGAACGTACTTGTAGAAACCGAGATTTGGCTTTCGCTCTCCAGCTTCCCCGGAGGTAAACACTTCCTCGAAGATTGACCAATCTGCCGGTTTTGTGCGGAGGACGTCGTAATCAGGAAGAGAGATATTGGACATGGCAAAGACGCGGAGGGTTCCGTTGGATTGGGCTTTAAGCTCACGGATAAGGAGGATCAAGTCATCGTTTGCTTGCAGTGATGCACGAGCCTGGATGAAAGCCTGCTTGATCTCTTCGGGATCAAGAGAAAACTCGCGTCCTATACGTTCGTAGCAGTCCGTCTCAGTGAGCCGGCCGCGTTCGTAGTCCTGCCATGTAGTAGAAGAAAGAATTTGTCGGAGGGTTTTAGATGAGATGGCAGTCTTGGTCTGAGAAGACCACGAAAAGAGTACATCACCAAGGTCGAAGATGACGGAGGTGAAAGTGGAGAAAGGATACATCTATACAAAAGTCGTTATAAAAAAAAGGGGGGGAGGAGAATGAATATCTCTCAAGCTAGTCGACTCTCCTTTTGAACATCATGGGCGTGTCTGGTGCCTTGCCAATAATTCAGGAATGTGGCGATCGTGGAACGACGGGACGGGGAGATTTTTTTGCCCCGTTGGCCAGATAAACTAGTTGGAACTAGGAACCGACTTGGGCGTAGTGCGCTAGCGCAAATCTAAGGGCCCCTGGGTATTGATGGTTCTGTATCGGCATTGCGAAA
This sequence comes from Sarcomyxa edulis, assembly GCA_009761415.1. Taxonomy (NCBI): domain Eukaryota; kingdom Fungi; phylum Basidiomycota; class Agaricomycetes; order Agaricales; family Mycenaceae; genus Sarcomyxa; species Sarcomyxa edulis. Next base: position 317,886 of record QUOL01000022.1, on the reverse strand, counting down.
AGTCGGTGCAACTAGAAAAGTGACCAATCGTTAGGCCCATGTACGCATGAAATGGTTCGCAAACCAGACTAGATGTGGAAGGCCGTGTTACGGTCAAGGGTCAGAAGAAGCTTGAACGTGTAAAGGGACACGCACGGCCTGAAATTTTCCACCCAAGATGAAATAACCGGCATCATTTGAAGAAGAGGAAATACAAGTCGAAATAGTTTAGATTCCAGCCGGGGTAAAACGTTCAGTGTGGATTGTCGGAGTTCATGGAGGCATGACGGAAGAACAAATCTAGATTCATCTGAGATGTAATTGAGATCCATATATGTGTACCGGTTACTCAACCCCCAGGCACTCCGCTTCGAGGGAGCTTCGAGGACGTCCTTGCAAAAATTAAACAATTGAAGAGATTGATCTCCTGCATCATAAATTATCTCAAGAAATCGACTCTTGAGATAGCCTCTTACCAGGTCAGTTGCTCTCATAGAAGCCCACAGGTCCAACACACCAGAAGAGGGCTATGTTTGAAGGGATTTGTGATGTTCAGGTGAGAACAAACAATTCGCCTAATGCAGGTTGGGTGATCCAGATGGCATCGGCAGAATATGGAGGTTTGCTTCCGAAAACCTTTGCAAGATGACCATCACTTTGGAACAGTTCTTTCAGGCTTTCCTTACTGTGGCCTTCGATTTCATCCAGGCGGTTGCCAGGCGGCTATCTAAGCAAAGGGTCGACGCCACCACCTTCGAGAAAGTGAAGAGACAGAGATACTGAGGTCCTTCTAGGGTGTGGCCGACCTGTTTGAACTTGCTCGTTCGACAATCGAATTCAATGCATGGATTTGCAAGACCGCCGGGACTGTTCGATTATCACGCCTCGTCATCTCTTCAAAGATGCTGATCGGATGGTGAGCAGCAATTATGAGCAAGTATCTCCGGAAACGGCATCACATGAAAGCCAACGAGAACACTGGTAGTGAAGGACCATCGGTTACAGACACCCGTGTCCTTATCGAAGTGATGTACTCACCCACTACGGCCCCTTACGCTCGCGAATCATTCTTCTCTTCTTCGCGAACTCGAGACATACTGAAGAGAGCCACTCGATCGTGGACGAAGAAAACTTGCGGACATTGAAGGAGAGTGATTGATTGGCTCTGGCCGACGGACCTTGAGAAACATGCGGAATCGGCCGAAGAGCAAGCTCTACGCAGAACATCCTGACATGAGATCAAAGCTTCGAAAGTCGCAGTTGATTGACATATTGTCAGCAACTTCTCGCAAGAGCAAGTGTGGAATTGGAGGGCTTGATAGACTGCGTGCTTATCTAGGCAACTGAACGCATGCACGCTCCTGAAAAGAGAGATTTACTCGAGGCAAATCGTCCCCTTTTACACTAGTCCTGTGGGAGACGAGTTCGCCGTTACACATGTGTAGCGAAGGTGTAGCGAGAAAAGGCTCCTAGGGCGGATAGTTCCATGGTTTAGTTTTATTTCATCATCCATCATCAAAGGCACACAAGCGCTCGTACCTCTTGCATGCACATTCTATAGCTAGACTACGTTAACAGAAAACGTGGCATCGGTGCTCAAGTTTTTGCTATGATGTGAAAATTGACGTAAAAACGCGTCCGAGTGCCGAAAGGAAAGTCTGGTGAGAATGACGAGAACGCTGAAAAAAAAATCATGTCAGATTTCCAGAGGAAAACTGGAAAAAGTCCGCTCCTGGCGGAGAAGCAGAGACATTCCAGTGAGGTCATAACTCACCAAATTCCGGGACCTACATGGCTCTACGGTACAGGACGAAGCTAGTGACAGTTCTGGTCAGCCGCATTTTGGGAAGGTATGACGGGAGGATCGATGCGTACCTTGTATGAAATTTGTAGGGCGGGACAGCAAGAATTGCACAGAGCACAGAGAATGGACTAAACAAAGGTTAAAGGCCATCCTTCAAGTTGAAACATGAAGCATGTGCCGTGTGGTGCACAGAGCGCCACGACGCTGAAGTACGCGCGAGGATCACGGGGAGGATAAGATTGGACTCATATTCTGAGCTGTGGGTGCGTGTGGGACGACTGATATGTTTTTGGTATAAAGGACCCGGAGGAGATGCAAGTATTCTAGGCCAGCTCAGGTAGGAAACGAGGTGATAAGACGGAACACGAGTAAAATCCCAATCCACTGGGTAAATAGGATGAGATTGCGACGAAGCAAGGATAAATTTGTGATCGTACGTGAAAGTTCAAAGGAGTTGGGAACCGCAGGTTTCAGCCTTCTGATATTCAAACATACGTTGGAAATTGGAGGCTAGAGAATTTGTCGCGTGCTCCCTTATCGTCATCGACTAAAAACGATACGATAATCATGTGTCGATCTCCTGGATGTTTGGCGAGTGAGTACAAGCCCAGACCTCTGTAAGAAGACTGGCTTTCAGCAAGAGAGAAATTGTAAGGGAGACGATTGATGAACCAAATGAACGTGCAATAGTCATTCTCATGCGTCCGATGCTGAGACTCAGAGAAAGTAGCAGCAATCATAACGTATACTCTTCCATTAGCTATTGCTTGGACATAATGGACGCTACCACAAAGGAAAGACTGAACCAGAGGTCAGTTTGAGTAGCACGGACTGAGCTAGAACTTCGAAGCTAGTGTCAGTCTTGAGAGCAGTTCAAAAAAATTGATCACGCACCTATACGTCCTATCCAGTCCGTCGTGGACAGTCAAGCAGCTGCGGTCACGCGTAGATAACACACACCTTCATCGTTCTGGGTGTGATTTGCGCCGCACAGCATGGAACACTGGAAGAAGAACAGAAAGCCGATCTTCGAATGGAAACAAGATAGGAAAAAATCTGATGAGTTCTTCTCTTCTATGTATTCTCGTGTCCTCGAGACATCTGCGAAGAGCATGGCATAGCATAGGCAAGCGAAGACGAGACTGTGACGATTAAAAGGGATAGAGAAATCAGATTGCGCAAAGATGATTTGTTGTGAGCACACAACTAGGACGTCCAAGAACGAGCCAGCCGAAAGAAGCGCAAAGTCAACGAAGGTGGTCCGTTGACCGGGATCCAGCATTATAGACGATAACGAGAGAGATGCGAGAACGACAGACTGGTACCCCATCATCCAAAGTGCAAGATAGACACGCGGAACGTAACAATAACGGTATGAAGACAATGCTCGCTATCCTTGCCATAGTACAAAGAAAAGAGAAGAAGAAATGCCCTGCTGAAAGCTGACAATCAGGATGACAGGGAGCCCACAAGCTCCGTAAGAGCCGAGTGCGACAATTCAGAAGGATGAGAGGAGCAGGTACAAACGAAAGCCAATCCCCTTTTGCGAAGGATCTCCCATCCCGCAATGATCAGGGAGTAGAATGAAGACTGGTTTCCATGCAAAGATATTTCAGAGCAGCCACAATACCAGTTGGACATGAAGTGATATCCATCCGCGTTGAATAGCGACAAAGAGGCGCCTTGCTGACACAAGGAGACTACGTAGGAAACGTCCCGGACGACAGCCGGTCACAGCCTTAATAGTTGACAAGTATGCGGTGATACGCATCCTTGACGAGGAGGAATTTGTTTGATTGTAATTTGGTGAAAGCGGCGATGCTGTATGTACCCCAGAATTGCCTGAGTGCGGGGTTGTCATCATGAACGCGCCTACAACGACGAGACACTCACTAGTGTCCCATCTCTCCTAGTCAATGCTTGTCCTCCGGCTCTTTAGAGCGAACACTTAGATATACGTTATCGGCGACGACGTAAGCAGTGAACGCGACTATAGCGATGCCCAATCCGGGGAAGAAATTGCGAAACATGGCTGCATTTGTAAAGACAGGGTGTTTGCGCCAGGCCTCCCTCTTTGCCCAAGGATCGCGAAATAAAGGTAAATCGGGCATGTCTTTCTGTATACAAATTGAGTGAGTATATGGTAGTACAGCCCAGGACGCTCACAATTGTCAAGTCGGGAAAGATGCTGAATGCCACTCACTGAGTTTGGACTTGCCCGCAGATGGTTGGTTGGTTTAGGGCCGGCTTTGATGGACTTGCGAAATAAAAGTCACATCAGAACCCAGACTCAGACTCACTTGCTGTCACTTCTCCTTCGTTTTTCCCTCCATCTTTCTTCTTAAATTCCTGTCAAAATCTCAAATATTCAAACTAACTTTCCCATGTCTAATGACTCGGCGATGCTCTCTGACGACGACCAACCACTTGTCGCCAAATCGGCAACAAATGGTTCCAACCAGGCCACGAATTCGAACGGAAATGGCCACGTAAATAACGCCCATGATGAGTCTTCCTTGAGTGAAGACGACGAGGACGACACGCCCTTGGTGAGTATATCTTGAACATCAAATATTCACGCGTTTTGTACTCATTTCTCGTTATTTTCTAGTCACAGACTACACGCACCAGCACTCGCTCGCCAGGTGTTCGTGGTCCTAGTGCGCTGAAGCGCAAAAAGGCGATACACGCCGAATCGTCTTCATCGAGCGAAGACGGAACCCCTCTCGCCTCCTCACCCGCCAAGCATGCACGATCGGTGGCCGTCGCTATGCCTGGTGCCGTTTCTGCCACCACTCTCCCCACGTCAGGCTCGAAACCGAAAACCAACGGTAAAAATAAGAGCAAGAAAGACGACGACGACGAGACGCCGAAGAAGAATGGAAACAGCAAGCGACCACCTAGGAAGAAGGTGAAAGTCGAGGAGGAGGACGTGTCTGACGATGATGACGATACGCCACTAGTCTCTGCCTCCAAGAAGCCTACCGCTCCAAAGCGCAAGCGAAAAGCCAAGGCAGAAAGCCCCCCCTCTTCGGACGACGATGAGAAGCCTTTGATTAAGAAGCGGGCTGCAGTCGGGAAGAAAGCGAAGAAGGAGACCGAGGAGAAAGATCAGGAGTCATCCAGCTCCGAAGCGCCCCTACCAGTCAAAGCCAAACGGAAGTCGGCGAAAGCGAAGAAGGATGATGATGAAGCGTCCTCGCCGAAGAAAGGCAAAGGGAAGAAGAAGAAAGACGACGACGAGGAACAGGATCAAGTGTTCAGGTGGTGGGAGCAGCAGGATGCTGATGGCGATGGGTCAATCAAGTGGCAGACTCTCGAGCATAACGGTGTCATCTTTCCTCCCCCCTACGAGCCTCTACCATCGAATGTCCAGATGAAATACAACGGTATCTAGGGTCTCCTCATTTTCGTTTTCGTGGTCTGATTGACTTTCATCGTGCCAGGAAAACCCGTGAATCTGCCTGCTGCTGCTGAAGAAGTTGCTGGGTTCTATGCTGCCATGATCGAGACGGACCATGCCCGAGATGCGACGTTCAACAAGAATTTCTTCGAAGACTGGACTCACCTCATGAAACAACACCCCCCTGTTCGTTTTCCTTCTCCTCTTTCACCCCATCATCACTCAACCCCAATTTCCGCCCACAGCTTGACGGCACCAAGATCACGGACTTTACGCTCTGCGATTTCCGCCCCATATTCGAGCACTTTGAGAGCGAAAAGGCGAAGCGCAAAACCCTCACGGCCGCCGAGAAGAAAGATCTCAAGAAAGCTAAGGACGACTTGGAATTACCCTACACGACGTGTCTGTTAGACGGTCGGAAGGAGAAAGTGGGCAACTTCAGAGTCGAACCTCCGGGCCTGTTCAGAGGTCGTGGAGATCATCCAAAGAAGGGTGCACTGAAGGTCAGTCTACTCTTCGCTACACATCCACAATTGTCTAATATGGTCATGTTGTAGCACCGTGTACGTCCAGAGGACATTACGATCAATATTGGCAAGGGTGCCCCTGTCCCTGTACCCAACATGCCGGGCAAATGGAAAGCTGTTCAACATGACCAAACCGTCACTTGGTTAGCCAATTGGACGGAGAACGTCAATAACAACCACAAGTATGTCTTCCTCGCTGCAGGGAGTTCGTTGAAAGGCCAGAGTGATATGATGAAGTTTGAGAAAGCCAGAGAGCTCAAGGTGCGTCGGACTCTTTCTTTCGTAAGTAGAAATGCTTATTAGGGTCACAGAAACATGTCGACCGAATTCGACAAAACTACAACGCCGACCTGAAATCAAAAGTAATGGCGGACCGCCAACGAGCCACGGCCATGTACTTCATCGACAAACTCGCTCTTCGTGCTGGTAACGAAAAAGGTGAAGACGAAGCGGATACAGTTGGCTGTTGTTCCCTGCGGTGCGAGCATGTTACGCTGGAAGCCCCGAATTTCATTATTTTCGATTTCTTGGGCAAGGATAGTATAAGGTATTATAATCGGGTACCGGTTGAGGCGCAGGTGTTCAAGAATATCAGAATCTTCAAGGAAGGAAAGGATGATGATGATAACCTGTTTGATAGGGTCAATGTGCGTGTTTTACCCTCCACTCTCAAGTGTCGGTGGTCTCATTGCGCATGAACTTCATAGACGAGTTTGCTGAACAAGCACCTCGCGTCCGAAATGAAAGGCCTTACTGCCAAAGTCTTCCGTACTTACAATGCTTCCATCACATTTCAGCGACTATTGGACGAAGGGACGGACGAGAAGAAGACGTTGCAAGAGAAGTTGAACGCTTATAACCACGCGAATCGCCTTGTAGCCATTCTCTGCAACCATCAAAGGAGTGCACCGAAGACCCATGATCAATCGATGGAGAAGATGAAGTACAAGGTGCGTGTAATGCTCTGGGTCTGGTCTAATGATGAACCTGATACTGATGACTTTGGTTGTCAGCTTCGGAGCTTCAAGTATGAGCGGATGAAATTGCGGCATGCTTTGTTCAGAATTGATTCGACATTTAAGACGCAGCGCAAGTACAAGGAGGACGAGTCTGATATAGATGATGAGTGGATCGCGAGTCATGAAGATCAGCTGAAAGAGAAGGAAATCGAGAAAGCGGAGAAGAAGTTTGCGAAGGATAACGAGAAACTCGTGGAAGAGGGGAAGAAACCGCACGACGATTCTGTGTTGCGAGAGCGGCTTGAGGTCATAGAGGCAGAGTTTGCGCGATTGGAGAAGGAGAGAGGGACGGGGCGATCGAGTTTGAAGAAGGACAGACCGACTGAAAAGATTGAGGAGGCGATTGAGAAGTTGGACGAGAAGATGAAGGCGTTCAAGCTACAGATAGACGATAGGGATGCGGGGAAGGAGGTTGCTCTTGGAACCAGGTGCGTTGCGTCGTTTCATGCAGACTCTTGACTGCTAATGTGGATGCTACAGTAAAATCAACTACTTGGACCCTCGGTATGTTCCCCAGTATTTTGTCGCATCTTCGTAGTCATCTATCTCATCTATCTTGTCAGGATTACTGCCGCTTGGTGTCAAATACACGATGTCCCCATCGAGAAGATTTTCTCCAAGACACTTATCACTAAATGTACGTCGGTATTTCTTGTGTTGGACTGTATGCCTTACTCACCCTTCCTCACTCAGTCCCTTGGGCGATGGAAGTAGAGCAAGACTGGAAGTTTTGATAAATTGCTATCCGCCTTGGACGCTAGACGCATTGGACTGGCTCTCTTCCCCTTTCTCTCAGCAAAAACCCACTGTTTTTTTATTCCAGCAACCAGCATTTGTGAATCCTCATTTTGTCTACTAGACACACGTATTTGTATTATCCTAAAATATATTTCATTCTCATTTTTTGGCATCTGAAAAACGTACGTCGAGGTACGTACGTGTTCTCGGCTGCGCGCTATAAGGGCTCTGGCGCCACAAACTTGCAACTCAACTTTTCACTTTTCGTCGGCTTCCACCACGATGAGCAACCTTGAGGCCACTCTGGCTGGAGGGAGACCTTTGTTCGCATCCAAGACTACTTTTGAAGCCCTGGCTGTTGATTCTGGGGAAGAAAGCGAACAGGAGGAACAGCAAGCTACGGCGGAAAGGTAACTCTCTCTTTTCCTATCCTCAAAGAGTCGACTAACTTTTGCATCCAGCACATCTATCGAGGCTAAACCCTCGAAATCTGCCCTAAAAAAGGCGGCAAAGCTAGCTCGCATCGAAAAGAGACAGCAGCAAAAAGCGTCAAAAGCTGCTTCACGCTCAACCACTCCCTCAGACGCCCCGCCATCTCCTCCTCCATCTCCTCCAATATCAAGACCGACACAGATACCTAATCCTGAAGCAAAATCAGGTAGCACGATACCATTGCCAGCACCGGCACTTGATGAAATTCCAACGGTCGTACCACCAAACGGAGACGCACCCCCGACTCTACCAGTATCAGTAGCGACCTCGGGAAGATCCTCTCCAGATTCTTACGCGTATACTGGATCTGTAAATGATTCCCGTTTAGACCTAAACGACCCGAAGCTTGAGGAAACTGCACCTCCTGCCCCTGTCGACGGCGACAAGGGGCGGCGCAATGTAGTGGAACGGACGATATGGGCTCTCGTCATGATTGGCGGCTTCATTGGTACGCTTCTAGCGTTCAATAGTGTTCTGACCTAATGTTTGCATTGCAGCTCTTCTACTCGCCGGACATGCATACATGATCATACTGGTCATGGGTTGCCAAACTCTTGTATACCGTGAAGTCACTGCACTCTTCTCACTCCGACATGCGACCGCGCAATCGAACGATGCAGAAGTCAGAGAGGGCAAGGATCCATGGAGTAAGACCCTCAACTGGTATTTCTTTGCCGTTACGAATTACTTTTTGTATGGCGAGAGCATCATCTACTATTTCAAGGTGCGTTTGTACGCTCCGAAGTCACTGGCTTTCTTCCTAATATACTTCATTGTCAGCACGTCGTCTTTGCAGACGCACAACTACTCCCATTTGCAACAAATCACCGAATTATCAGCTTCATGCTGTACACCATCGGTTTCATGGGCTTCGTCATGTCTCTCAAGAAAGGCTTCCTCAAACAACAATTTAGCCTCTTCTGCTGGGTCCACATGAGCCTTCTCCTCATTGTTGTCTCTAGCCACTTCATCGTCAACAATATCCTAGAGGGGCTCATCTGGTTCTGGGTGCCCGCATCCCTCGTCATCTGCAACGACATTTTCGCTTACATCTGGGGCAAATCTATCGGTCGAACACCGCTTATCAAACTCTCACCGAAGAAGACCGTCGAAGGCTTCGTAGGCGCGTTCTGGAGCACGATGATTTTTGGTGTGTTGTGGGGAACGTATTTCATGAGGTTTGATTACATGATATGCCCCGTCAACGAACTGGGCATCGGCGCTTGGAGCGAGACGGGGATGCAGTGTACACCGAACCCCATTTTCGTTTGGAGAGAGTGGCAGATCTGGAAACCTGTCGCTGTCTTTCTGTCCACTCTGGTTAGTTTTTGCTCTATTCATCCTTGTTTGATCGTACTCAAAAATTCATATTGACTAGATTGGACGGTCTATCACGACCATTCCTTATGCCACCTATCAATTCCATGTGCTGCTGATGTCCTGCTTCGCATCCCTTTTCGCGCCCTTTGGCGGGTTCTTTGCCTCGGGTTTCAAGCGGGCCTTCAACATCAAGGACTTTGGTCACAGCATCCCGGGGCATGGAGGTATGACAGATCGCATGGATTGCCAGTAAGTTTTGTACCTCCGTTTTGCCTCTCACCTACTCATTGTCACTTTGACAAGGTTCTTGATGGGTGTCTTCGTCTACGTTTATCACAGCAGTCTCATCCGGGAAAACAATGTGACTGTTGGATCGGTCATGCAGACCATAGTCAGCGGATTGACAGTGGATGAACAGATTGAACTGTTCAAAGGGTTGAAGGGGTATCTGGTTGGACAAGGCGTCAACGTGGTCGCTCTCATCGCAGGTGCCGATAGTTGAAACGCCCTCCACTTACACTTCATGCTATCACCTACTTCTAGCTAGTATCCGCCTTTAGCTAGTATCCTATACTCGAACATAATAGCTATGGATACTTTATACCTCATCTATAGCTGACAGAGTGCTACCGCCTGCGGGTCACGCTACCATCCCAGGAGTGATCTAGGAGTGATCGACGCGTCAAAATTGAAAGTTCTTACGGTCATGTCCTCATTGGCAGCAACAGCGAGCTCGAGCAGTGATTCAGTTCACTACGATGAAGACGACCATGCGAGTACAATCCGACAACCTTCATTTCATCTCTCGGATGTCGAAGACTTGGAGTCGGACGACCACGAGGGTGACTATTCGACTCGTATGGAAGAACTCATGGACGACGGTGAAGACTCGGATACTCACGACGCTGACGAGATTGACGGTGAAGGTGATGGCTTCTTGTATACTGGTCTAGATGCTGCAGATATGTCCACTGGATACAAGGACACTCTAAGGGATGTACTTGGCCCTGACCACGACGAAGACGACGAAGACGAAATGGAGGAACCCCCATCTCTACTTCTCAGAGTTCAGGACATGGAGAAAATTGCATTCAATCATGAGCTGGTGAGCCTCCAATATGCATTTATTGTCGACATGGCTGATTGTTTGTCCACAGCACACGCTTGTGTCTACTCCTCCTCGAGTGGATTCGCCTGGAGGTACAAGTACACCGTCTAAACTTGCACGACCATTTCTGCACCCTACGGTCTCTAGACTTCGCTCGTATACACCACAATCCTCCCAGGTCCCATCTAGCGGTACCTTTCATTCTCAAATTTTCGATGGGACTTCATCGCCCTCTCATTTCTCCGCCATGTCTCGCACTTCCTCTGTCTCAAACTTCAACGGACAGGGCCATAGCAACGGTAAATCTCACTCACCCCGACAGGTCTTCAAGTGGACCCCGCTGCGCAACATTGGCGACCGCGTTTACGCCAAAACGACTCAGAAGGCGACGTCGATCCTTGGAGTGGCCAGTCTAGGCTCCCCCACTGTATTGGCTGCAAACGGATACATTTGCATAGGAACAGACACTGGGAGCATATACGTCTACGATTTTAGGCAGAATCTGAAATGTATATGTGGAGCCGATTCAGGTGCGTCTTTGAATCAACCATATCGCGTCGAGTAAGCTAAACATTGCCTCCAGTCTCTAAATCATTTGGAGCTGTGACGGCTCTAGCTCTATCACACGATCATACATACGTCGCATCCGGACACGCTACAGGACACATCCAGCTCTTCGATCTGAAGAATCCCCAAGTCCCCGCTCGTTCCGTACCTCCAGTCACTTTAACATCCGTCTCGACGGGGCGGCAGGAGGGTCATATTCAAGGATCTCGAATCGTCAACGTAGACTTTGTCGCCGGGAGACATACGGCGATCGTTACAGCCGACGAGCATGGACTTGCGTTCTATCATAGCCTCGGAAAAGTCTTGTTCGTCGACGCTTCAGATATCCTCCGAATACTTGGGAAATACCCACGAGATGAACTCCCCGCTTCTCGACCGGCTACCAACGGCTCTGCACCCCTTCCACCACCCTCTGCACCCCCTCCACGACGTCGTAATACCCGTTATACCGTACTTGCCATGATGCCTCTCCCTCTAGGGACATCTCCACATTCTACTGACGCATACAATGTCGTCGCTTTACTCACTCCTACCAAACTCGTGGTAGTTGGCCTCAAACCCACCCCGAAAACATGGTTCAAACGTGTTCGTGGAGATGACGAACAATCCGAGACTAAGCCGAAATTACGACGGAAAGGCGCGCTATCATGGTTTCCCAGCATCATTGCGAACGGCAAAGAACACCCCGCCATCCCGACGACCCCCATACTCGCGTATTCATGGGGTAACAACCTTCACCTCATCCGCGTCTCCGAGTCGAGAAGCAAGCAGACGACTATGCATTCGAGGACTGGGAAGCCTATCGAAGTAGAAGTAGGCAGGATCGTTTTCGAAGATGTGGGGACGTGGTCCGCTGATGAGGATATTCTTGCTCTTCAATGGTTGAACGCCAATGTGGGTTCGTTTGTTCTCTCCGTTCCTGATTTTTGGCGGATTTAAATTAATACTTTTTGTGTTCATTCTTTCTAGCAAGTTGTGCTTTTGACGGCTACGTCTTTGGAGGTCTATGATGCACGTAGATCTAAATCTATCGAAAAGACTCATTTTGATGGGTTGTCGCTCGTGTCGCCGACGCTAGCCGCCACTGTGAATGGTGCCGTTCCGTACGCCGAATCTATCGGGAACGTCGCACATAGCATGCGTGTCTATAAAGGGAAGATATTCCTCCTAGTCAGTTCTTCAGTCGACTCCTGTGCCACAGTCTACCTCACACTCATTTTCATCCACAGGGACGTGAACAAATACAAGTCGGAACACTTCTCACTTGGGCTGACAGAATATTATCATTCGTCGAAGATGGTGATTTTCTTAGCGCCATCGATCTTACTCGTTCCTATTATGTCGGCGACGCACCTGGCAATAGGAATGGACTACCTGATGATCCCCAGCTGCGTAAAGAAGAAGTGGGTGAGAAAATGCGAGATCTCATGGTTGCGTCTGTTCGTTATGCGTTTTCCGAGGATCGCATGACGGACGGAACACATGTCACCCCAGACGGCCGTGGTGTCGATCGCACGTCGCTCTTTGAAGGGCTCGTAACGACTTGCGCTCGTGCATGCATTGCACTCGACGATTACGAGTTCCTCTTCGAAGACCTTTTCCAGGAGTATGACGATACCCGGATAACAAGGATATTCCTCCAGCAGCTTGAGCCTTTCATGTTGGACAGCGAGATCCGATATGTCCCTCCACGGATCACCCAGAGACTTGTCGCCATGCATGACGACGATGAGCGGCCCGATCTTGTCGAACGAGTAATCTGGCATGTCGATCCTTCCTGTCTAGATATTAACCAGGCAATTCAACTGTGTCAAGCTCATCATTTATACGACGCTCTCATCTATGTCTATACCCGCGCTTTACGCGACTACGTGGCGCCCATCGTTGAACTCGTCGACCTCGTCCGTAAAGTTCAGAAGTTCCGCAGGTCTGGGTCAGAATCCCCGGAAAATGCGACGGAAAATGTCGATATAGAGCCCATCATCATCAATGCCTACAAAATATACCCGTATCTCGCCAATATTCTTTCTGGTCTCGTTTACCCAAGTGAAGAGCCTTTAGATGTCGAAGAAGCGCTTCAGGCTAAGAAGGATGTCTATACATTCCTGTTCAACGGTTGTTCGAGCGTTTGGCCGCTCGAAGGTGATGGCAAACTTGTCTTAACATCAGATGAGGAGGGAGGGGTGGAACCAACATATCCCTATGCTCGCCTCTTACTTCGCTTCGACGCCGAATCCTTTCTGCATACGCTTGACATTGCCTTTGAGGATGTATACTTCAATGAAGAATCACGAAATATCAGCCGACTCCTTATCGTCAGAATTCTTTTGGAGATCTTATCTTCGGGAGATCTGCCCGCAGCGGACATCACCTTCGTCAACATCTTTATCGCTCGTAATGTTCCGAAATATCCTCAATACCTGGACAAAGTTACTTCCAGCGCACTTCACAGTATACTTGTTGGCCTTGCGGAAGATCCTGATCCCAATACCCGGGAAGATCGACAGCTTGCAGCAGAATATCTGCTCTCCAATTACACTCCACACGAGAGTGAACGTATCCTTCAACTCTTCGAGGAAGCCGGCTTCTACCGCATCCTCCGGTCATGGCACCGTCACGAACGACAGTGGGCGCCATTGCTATCCGCTTATCTAGATGATCCCGACCTTCACCCATCCGAGCTTTTTGAAAGTGCTGAGGATGTTCTCACTTTATCGACGCGGGCGAACAAAGGCTTGTTACCTGCAGAACTTCTCGTTACCATTTCTGATGCCCTTCCCAAACTATTGAAAGCAAGTATCACCAGCACTGCTGTACTTCTCGATCGTCACAATCCGGACTTGCACTCGAAGGCAATAGAAGACCTTGGGGCCGATGCATATTATCAACAATTCGTCTACTTACGACATCTTCTGGGTCCTCATCTAGACGACGACGAGTATACGAGTCCCAGTCGCTTGAGTGGTCCGTCCATGAAAGTTCCTCCACCCTTGCGTCATCTATACGTGTCTTTGCAATGCAAATATAACCCAGACAAGGTCATTGAAGCACTGAAATACCTTCCCCCCGACCTTCTCGATTGGGACGACGTTTTACAAACATGCGAATCACACGAAGTTTATAATGCTGCCGTTTGGGCATCCAACTGGCGTGGTGACACTCGAGGTGCATTATCAAAAGCCGAGAAATACGAGAAATGTCTGACTCTCAAGATTGCCGATATTCTTGCTAATACGGCCAAGACCCCAGCGCAGATCGCAGATGTCCAGCGAGAAGTCAAGACCCTCGAAGCAGTGAGCCGGGTTGGCGTTGCCATCTGTCTCGAGCGTTCTCAGGGACCCTCTGCGACCGAGGTTCCTCTGGAAGATATATGGTTCCAGCTTCTGAGCAGTCAGATACACTGTGTGCAGAGCGTTTCGGGATGCTGCTCAGCAGAAGCGTTAGCAAGGCAGATTGGCGACGACGAATCCTTAGCAATAGAATCAGAAACGCTGTCATCTCTGCGTTCCCTCGTACAGGAGACATTCGGAGCTCTTGTGTCCATCAGTTCCACACGAGCTGTCTCCTTCCCTAGGCTATTTAAGCGCCTCGTCAATCCTGCGACACAAGGGAACAAGACGCAATACACCGAATTCCGTACCATTCTGACTGGCATGTTGGAATCGTATCGTTCGGACGGGGACATACTCGTCATCACGAAGCGTCTTGTTGACCGAGATCTTTATGAGACGGTTGCGGATGTGGTACGCGAACGAGCGCGAGGATGGGCGGCTGGGAGTGCGGTGTGTTTATATTGTCGGAAGCCGTTGCTGGGTTCAACACGGGTGGATCAGGAGGTTGGAGAGGTTGATGTTGATATTGTCGTATCGCGGACAGGATCCATATATCATCATAGGTGTTTACCTGCGGACGAATGAATTTTCTATGCTAGTACTTACGATATCAGACATTGTCACTAATCATAAATTGGATAATTTGAATTTGGGATGACACGATGTCTTCGAGTCTCATAGTCATACGTTTCAAAATCAGTGCAACATCCTATTATCCAAAGTCTGAGAGTATCACCAGTTCATACTTTACCCTAATATGCACGATTCACCCCAGTCAGCCTTGCCCGAGTCTTGCCAGAGTGCCATCTTTAGATGGACTATGTATGTTCCGGGTTCCTCGATTGTTCCTCAGTCTCTGGACGTAAATGAAGACCAAGACTAGGTTCTGGTTACCACGGCTGCATCGAAGATGCATGCCCCTGTCTTCTGCAGCTCAAAGCGACCTGCGGGATGGAACAGACCAAGTGCAGGACTGCTGTCGGCCATCCCAAAGATGATTTGCGATGCTAGTAAAATAGGGCTCGGGCGCAAACCCAGTACACCTCGGTGACAGTATGCGGTACATCTGAGTACATCCTGGACTAGCTTCGGATTAGTTTAGATGGAAGACGACGGGGATCATCATTTCCTATTTCCTCCTGCATGAGAGTACGAAGCTTGAGCTACTTCGAGCGCCTTCAATGAACGGAGATAAGGCATCCGAAAGTCCAGACCTGCACCATTGATAGGTGGCAGGTACCTTCGCGATCATAACCCGTAACCAATCAGAGAAACGCCGTTCGTAAGGTGGAACATGCGATGAGACTCGATTGCGCAACAGCTCGTTGGTGGGGTGGGGAATGCGACTCACAGAATGATAGACAGATGATAAGGCATAGGTGAACCATTCATAGCAAGGGAACAAGCAAGGCATGGGGGGGATGCAGTACATCATAGGATTAAAACGAAGAAAAAAAGCAAAGAAAAAAGCAAGACATGAGTGGGTAATTTATGATCTGGGCTTTTCCTATGAAACAAAGCAGTCAGTCACCGAGGATGACAGGAGAGCGACGAATGACAACGCACCTTCTTCTCCTTCCAGAGGGCCAACAACCCAACCCCAGATACCTTGACGACCTTGAATCGCACACCTGGGATATCACCCTTCGCCTTACCACGACGACCGAAGCCGGAGATGAGGACTTCGTCGTTCTCGTCAACAAAGTTGAGGCAACCATCGTTCTGAAACGCAAAACCGTGTGAGTATGTAATCGCCGATAAGCGGTCATACACGGGCATCGACCACGACGATGGAGCAAGTGAGAGGGAGACGTACAGGTACGAAAGCAGTGACCTTCTTCCCGTTCTTGATCAATTGAACACGAACACATTTGCGAATAGCAGAGTTGGGCTGTTTAGCCTCAACACCAACTTTCTCGAGCACGATTCCTTTTGCGTGCGAGGAACCTCCTGTAGGTGAGGTCTTGTAGATGTTACCGAGTGCGCGCTTCTTGTACGCCTTGTCCGCCTAGATGAAGGTGTCAGATGGTTGTACGATAAGACCACCCAGGACGACTATCTCACCCAGCGATTTTCCCGGCGATCGTTCCGTAGTTTACGAGCGGCTTGAAGCCCACGAGGTTTGTTGGCTAGAGATATAGAATTTTAATAAACATAAAAAAGTACGAGGAGGACGAGTGGCATCGACGTACAGCCCATTCTGTCTGCAGAGGATACGAGGGGAGCTTGTCGGTAACCGGGGGGAAGAGCGCTGTCGGATTTCGGATCTTTTTTTCTGCTGTACAGCTGGTGGCTTTCACACGCCCAATTGGGAAAATAACATTGCATGTGACTTTGACGCGTCACACCGCGCGAGATTTTTTACACGCGATCTTTATGGGGAGACCACGATTAGATCAACGGGATGTATATGGGGGATGCACGTTCGACTGCCGTCCCGCGGATACCGTCGGACCGCGATAGTATACTTACCACGGCGTTTCTATCTCCAGTACCCATACTCTCACTGTATTTTCCCCGACTTCGACCTCTTATCTCCCTCCATTCTTCCGCCGTCCACTCACTCCCCACCGCCGCCCTTAATGTCTCCCAAACCCGACATCAAATATTACCATCATGGTCGCTTTCCCGTCTCAGGTGGTATACTTCCAGACGCTATCACTGCATACTGCACATACGGAGACCCGCAGAACCCATGCATCGTCTTTCCCACCTGCTACGGTGGAAAATTGGATAGTGCGTATCGATATCAATGAATCCTCTACTCCTTCGTTGGTGTTAAGGTTTGATTCGAGACACCGGATTGTTAGGTCAGGAGTATATGGTCGGAGAAGACAAGGTACGATGTTGTGCTTCCAATCGATTACTTGGATTTCATCGAAAGGGGAATAAGGTGCTAGATCCTCGGAAGTACTACATTGTCACTTTCGCTCTGTTCTCAAATGGAGAGGTGAGTCGGGCAATCTGGATTCTCATTGATACTGAGGACTTGCGACTAGTCCTCCTCTCCTTCGAACACGGTATGCACTGTGCGATAATCCCCGGTATAAAACTCACATACCATAGCCCGAGCCTTACAACGGCCCTTACTTCCCTGCCATATCCTATGAAGACAACATGTGCGTCCCAAGCTTCTCACATATCCAACACAATATAGCTCATATCGACCCAAGTCGCGCACAACATGCCGTCCTCACCAAAGAACTCGGAATCAAGCACATATACTGTGCCATCGGGTTCTCGATGGGTGCGCAGCAGGTGGGAAACCGTCTCTCACTCTCACGTATGAGTATACCCATCCTTGTCCTTGTTCTAATATTACACTTTAGGCGTATTACTATCCCGTCATGTTCCCAGACTTTGTTGACAAGTACACGCATCTCCCCCTCATTCTTATTCTTATTCCCCTAAACCCCATCCACGCGCAGGTTCGTCGTGATATGCGGCTCAGCACGCACGAGCCCTCACAACAAATGGTACCCACATTGTCCCCCCACTCCATTCTATCTCACGCACGAACACGAACACTAATCCACGCTTCTTCGTCCGACTCAGTTTCCTCGAAGGCCCCAAAGCAGCTCTAGTCGCGTCTAAAGACTTCAACGGCGGGCACTACTCCCAGCCTCCACAACACGGCATCCGAGCCTTTGGGAGAGTCTATAGCGCTTGGGCGTATGGACAGACTGTAAGCCTCAGCTTCCCTATACCCATACCCCACCTCATTATTACCATCAACCATCTCACATACGCATACACGTTATAGTGGTTCCGCGAACACGGATATCTCCACAATGGCCTGTAAGCGACATCTCATCCGCTGTCCATTCCCAGATTCCCAGATGGAACTACTTGTACCATACTAACGGGGGAGGGGAAAAAACCAGATACCCAGACCTCGAAACATTCCTGCGCGAAGAATGGGAACTCGGGTTCCTCAAGTCATGGGACGCTAATGATCTTTTGGTTTTATTGGATACATGGCAGAAAGGTATGTATGTAGGCATGTTCCCCCCACTCATGATATGATACATTGTGTTTTCTCGTTCATTGACATCGTCTTGTCCATCCTGGAAGGCGACATCACCCTCATCAACCCCGAACGAGATGGAGGCGATCTAATCAAATCCCTGGGTGCAATCAAAGCTAAAGGATTGATTATGCCTTCCAAGACTGACCTCTATTTCCCTGTGAGTGCTCTCCTCCTTCCTTCTCCTCCCTTCTCCCTCCTCGTCCCATCTCGTCTCGTCCCGCGGTGCATTGTCTCACACCTCACACGCGCCACAGCCCGAAGACAGCGTTAACGAGGTCCAATCCCTGACCGGTGGCAGCTCGAATTCGAAATTGGTCGTCATCGATTCCGTGTGGGGTCATATGGGTATGTTATGTCCGTTCGCTACGCACGGTATGAGATACAGCCAGCAGCTGACATTGGACTCGATTTCTTTTGTGATTAGCTGGTGGAGGGTCAAACACCCAAGACGATACGTTCGTCCAGAGGGAGGTGAAGAAGTTTTTGGAGGATGATTGAGATTGAAGGAGGATGAGGATAATCAGGAGTACGTTCCTCGGGGTCAGGCTTGAAGGTTGAGGGTTGAGATGTAAGTATGTATGTTGTATGTTGTATGTATTCAGTATTTCGAGAGAGGAAGTTTTAACTTTTGTGATCTGTCACGGTAAAGGATGTCTCGACAGCACTCTTTATTTACTTACTTGAGGACCGGTATGTATGTATATGAAGTATACAGTACAGTACAGTACAAATATATTCTATATTGTTATCAATTGATCATGCTACAACACTCAAACTATATCCTATCCCTCCAACGACCGAGCCAAAAACCAATTAACACCAACCAGCTCCAATCCATATCTTTCAGCGAAATGCATTGCGTTCCAGTTTATCCTGTATTTCAATTCCGCGCCGTACTCAGATTCCGGGATGATGAGGACGGAGGGTGAGGAGGGTGTGGAGGATGGGGAGGGGGGTTCGCGGAAGAGGAGGAATACTAGGTGGTGGGTGGTAGGTTTGGGTGGGTGGGTTAGATTAGAGATTTGATGAGAGAATAGGGGGGAGGGGGAGAAAGGGCGACGAACTGTATCTGTGGAGACCTGTCCCTGGGGGAGGTCCGGGTGGAGCGTAGGGTGTTACTACATGCTTCGATCCATCTGCGGATTGTTTCACGCCCGTCATCTACGCAAGTAAGTAAGTAAGTCAAAGTCAGTTACAGTAGTTCTGCTTCCAGAGACAAGTGCAGGGAATGGACTCACGATCCAATGCTTAACCTCACCATACTTCGGATCCGTCCTCGAGGGCGCGTCCGGGTCCGTCATCACCACCGTGTACGTGTATGTCGCCGCTTCCGCTTCTGGTTCTTCCACTGCATTCTCCTCCCCGCTCGCTCCTAGGATGGGTGCGAAGCTAATAACCGGTTCATCCAACGTATCCACCCTCGTCAGCTCGTTCCCTAGCAGCGCTTCCTTGTCGTTGGACCAGGAGACGGAAAGGCTCATTGAAGGTGTGAAATTGAGGCTGGGTGGGATGATGTCTGGGATGATGCTGTCTCTTGTGAGAGCGGTGAGTATCGAGTTGGAGGACATGTTGAGATGGAGATGTATGAGTTTCTTTGGCAGAGTGCGTTAGTGTGATTTACAGCTCTTTGAGGTACACAGCCAGTATAAGATGCACGGTGCTACATATCACTTTCTCAGGAGGAGAGATCTAGAGTTGTTAGAACGCACGATTAGTATAATTACCTGCATTCACTCAAATACACAACTGATTTCTATTGGAGCAAATTCGACTACATAAGTACTCGCTCACGGGAATAACCTGCCATCACAGTCCAACATCCCAACCCATCTCAATCCATATCCACCCCAATACCGTGCATTCAATACAACAATACCGTACACCAACCCAACCCATCCGATCCACAATAAGTACACCAACCCTCTCCAACCCACTCCAAACTCATAATCATAATAGTTGCCACTCCACAACGCTAGTCGTAGACCCCGTATACAAGAACTCCCCGCTCGGATCGAAACAGATACCAGCAAGATCAAGGTCGTTGTCGTTCTCATGAGCGCCCGGGCTGGGTGTCGTCGTGGCGAAAGACGCATCGCCGGGTGTCATCGTGGCGAAAGACGCATCCCCGAGGCCGGGTGTGGTGCCGAAAGATGGTACAGTCAAGATCTCCTCCGTATCGAATGTCCGTGCGTCGATGATGTGTGTTAGGGACGTGTGCTGAACACGGTGGACCGTCAATATTCAATAAGGAGGGTAGAAAGTCAATATAGAGGAGCGGACCTCATTAAACACCAACACCTCCCTCCCCTCCCTCCCCCCAAACTTCAAACTCCTCGCACCCCACGCGTCATACCCCCCACCCCCCCTCCTCCTAGCCCTCCTACTCCTATCCGTCAAAAGAACCTTAACCGGCACCCCACACATCCTAACATCCCAAACCATCACCACCCCCCCCTGCGACGAAACCGCAAACTTCCTCCCGTCTTTCGAGAACGCCGATCCAAAAAGTGCGGGTGGGTAGTCGTAGTCGTAGTTAAAGGGAAGGGTGTGATGGGGGAGGGGGAGGGGGAGGAGGGAGAGGGTGGTGATGGGTTGGAAGTGGATGGAGGATGATGGGCCGGTTGATGATAGGGCGTGGAGGGTGATGTGTTTGGAGTCGCCGACTGTTAGGAGGGTTCGGCCATCTGGGGATAGTGAGCCTGCAGTCCAATACCAATTGTTAGTATTCAAATTCCCACTTAACTCAACAAGAAACTCGTCTAGCCACTCACACTGATTAATAGGCCACTCCGCCTTCAAAATCCCAAACTCCCCACGCGTAATACTACTAAGATCCCTCGGCCTCTCGCACGTTCGAACAGGAACATCAAACACCTTCAAAAAACAATCATTATTACAAACCACCACCCTCGGATCCTCACTCCCCGGGATGAGCTGAGTGAGAATGAGGTGGTTATTCATCGATCCGGGGATTTCGTCTGTGAAACTCCAAAGTGGTGCTACTTCCGATTCTCCTCCGGTGGAGGGATACGGTGGTTCGGTGGAGTCTGAGGGATCGGTGGATCCTGAGGGATAGGGTGGGTGCATGGATAGATGTATCTGCCCAAAATGCCCTCCCGCTGCGTAGAGCGTATGACCCGTCCCGGGGAGCGCTAACCCCGCGAAGCTGAAGGCGGGGAAGGGTAGTTGGAGTAGAGGGACTGAATCCTGTTATTTCGTTCCACTACCAGTCTCAGCTCGGTGTGTACTACACACTCAATCTTGAAGGAAGGGGGTGGGTGGGGGGGGGGACTCACCGATCCTGACCGAAGATCATGTCGGACGATAAGGTCGTCTTGGATGTGATTGACCACGCCGCGTTCGTGTAGGCAGAGTAACACGTCCCGGAGTTGCCTGCATATCAAACCCTGAAATTAGAATATATACTAGTCTTTGGGTTTGTGTGAGAGTGGGATGAGTGGGCTGACTGACTGGTGATTGATGGTGATAGTGGCCTTGGTCGTGGATGTGGGCGTTGGTGAGACGAGTGTGTGTGCATTGGCCATTGTGTCCGTGGCGGTGGTAAGCGCGTCGCCGCCAGTGGGCTGGGTATCATCGAGAACCATGTCTCTAGGATGCGAAACGACACTGCAACTTCGCGTGGTCGTGACTTCAGAGATACTTAGAATATAACACGGAAACAAGCCTCTATAGACACTTACTAGTACAAGCCAGTAGCTTGAATGAGGAAGGTCAGAGGAAAGACGTTGGTTGTTAGCGGCTACTAAGCAACCACCGGCAACTTCACGCCGATCGCGTACTCTATGTTTGTTTGGTAATGGCCTTCGATCCAAACTCATTCTCGTTCTCGGCTTGTGGCGCCGCAGATTCAGCCTGAATATTCCTTGCACTGACAGACTGCGATTTCGTTATGGAGGCTGGAGCCTGCAATGGCCTGGGGTGATCGTGCTTCGGGTACTATCCGAGTCCTTGCTTACACTGACAGCGCAGGAGGTGGTCCAACCGAAATTATCATTATCGTCCGATTCATATTCATGGATTTACAGGCCCTCGTCTCGGATGGCGTCCGACCCCCTCCCTCCCAAATACTACATTAAGTCCAATCGAACTAACGCACCCTACCCAAGAAACCCACCCACATCCACCTCCACCTCAATCTCACCATGTCCTCCAACTCGATACTCACCGCTCTCAAAAAAGACAGCATCATCCCAGACATCATCCCCCCCAGTTTCAATTTCACACCTTCAATGACTCTTTCCGTCTCCTGGTCCGGGGTCGGAATTCGAAAGGAAGCGCTGCTAGGGAACGAGCTGACGAGGAAGGATACGTTGGATGAACCGGTTATTGGCTTCGCACCCATCCTTGGAACGAGCGGGGGAGAAGATGCAATGGTAGAAGCGGCGACGTACACGGTGGTGATGACGGACCCAGACGCACCGTCGAGGGCGGATCCGAGGTATGGTGAGGTTAAGCATTGGATCGTGAGTCCCCGCACTCCCATTCCCACTCCCAGCACCACAAATTCCTTAGGACGCAGAACCACTGGAATTGAATCTGACTTTGATTTTCTACTTATTTAGATAACAAGCGTGAAACAATCCGCAGATGGATCGAAGCATGTAGTAACACCCTATGCACCCCCAGGACCTCCCCCAGGGACAGGTCTCCACAGATACAGTTCGTCCCTCTCTTCCTTTCCCTTCCTTTCCCTTCCTTTCCCTTCCATCTCTCTCTCCCTTCCCCTTGCTTTCTTCCATCCCCATCCCCTCCCCATTCCCATCCCCATTCTCTCATCTCCATCTCCCAACTAACCCACCCCACCACCACCTAGTATTCCTCCTCTTCCGCGAGCCCCCCTCCGTCTCCTCACCCTCCTCACCCTCCGTCCCCATCATCCCACCAAGCGCCCCAGAATACAGCACAGAACTAAAGGATCGTATAAACTGGAACGCGATTCATTTCGGTGATAAATACGGATTGGAGCTGGTTGGTGTTAATTGGTTTTTGGCTAGGTCGTTGGAGGGATAGGGTAGGATAGAGTGTTATTGGGCTTGTATTCGTTCAATAAATACATATCTGTAGTACTAGTGTTGTAGACAGTAACTTGAAATCGCAGAGTGACTTTACGGGCGTCAACGCATACCGGCAACTCAAATTCCCCATCCTTAGAACACCGCAATTTTCCTCAAAAAATCGTGACTGCATGCTTCGACTTGGACGACGGGCAGTCGCGGTCGCTCGCCATGGCCACACCCACACACAAAAAAGAAAGTACACAATCCCAACCCCACTACTTGAAGACCTCGAGAAGAGAGGCTTCATTCATACTATCACAAAGTACGCACCCACCTCCCATTCCTTCCTTCCCTTCCCATCCCTCCTCTTCCCACTCGTCCATATCCCATATCATATTCTAACTTTTAACACTCTATTTTGAATGTAGACCCGAAAAACTAGCCCAATCCCTAACCGACGCCAAAAAATCCGCCATCATCTACGCCGGAATAGACCCAACAGGTCCATCCCTCCATGTCGGACACCTCCTCCCCATGATGTGTCTCTTTCATTTTCAGTTACGTGGGTTTCAGATTTTGCCTCTTGTAAGTCCCCCCCCACACGCGTCTTCGTATGTACACACTCATAACCACGCTCGCACACTCAACGCGTCTACTGGGATGGATAGATCGGCGAAGCAACAGCCCAACTAGGCGACCCCTCAGGCCGCACAACCCCCCGCTCCCCCCACACCCTCTCCCCCACCCTAGTCGCCACCAACACCCACCACCTAACCCACTCCCTCCGCACCTTCTTCACCAACGCCCTAACCTACGCCTCCACCAAATACCCCCCCGACGCCAAAGGCATCCGTCCCACAAACGTCATCAGCAACCTCCCGTGGCACGGGGCGATGAAGCTCCTGGATTTCCTGCGGGAGGTAGGGGGGTATGTGAGGGTGGGGAGTATGTTGGGCAGGGATAGCGTTAAGAATCGGTTGGGTAGCCCACAGGGGCTTTCGTATACTGAGTTTACGTATCAACTTCTTCAGGCGTATGATTTTTACCATCTTTATAGGTATCATAGATGTACGATCCAAGTTGGCGGGTCGGACCAGTGGGGGAACATCGTTGCTGGTCTCGAGCTCATCCGGAGTCATCGGGAGAGGGAACGGGAAAGGGAACGTGCCGGGTTCACTGTTGGGAGCGCGAGCGGGGCCGGTAGTGGGAATGTGAACGGGGGAGGGGGAGGGAATGGGAATTGGGGGGGAGGGAACGGAGGCAGGGAAGGAGAAAAAGACAAAGACGGGAACAGATGGGACGCACCAGCGTACGGCATCGCGACGCCGTTGTTGACGACGGCGACGGGTGAGAAGTTTGGGAAGAGTGCGGGGAATGCGGTTTGGCTTGATAGGAGGAGGACGAGTGTGTCGGATTTTTATCAGGTGCGTCGCGCGTCCACACGTCCTTCGGGTCTTTCTTTCGAAGCTTTCGTGCATCGTCTCTCGTGCATTGTATGTGTTTGTGTTGGGATAGAATGGTGGGCTAACGACGGTCTGGGTGTTGCAGTTCTTCCTACGAACATCAGACGCAGACGTCGAGAAATACCTAAAGCTGTTCACTCTCTTGGACGTCGAGAAGATCTCGGAGATGGTTCGGTATGAGTTGAGGGTACGTCCGTCCGTTTACATTCGTAGCTACCATGAACAGTGATTGATTTGTGATACTTTTGGGTTCATAGGAAAGACCCGAAAAGAGAGTCCTCCAAAGACTCCTAGCAGACGAAGTGACGCTACTAGTACATGGAGGTAAGGCCCATCCTTCTCCATCTTCAAGATAATCTCACGACACGACCCCCACCCCCCCCCACCCCACCCCCCCCCCGCAGCCCGCGGCGTCGAAACAGCCCACCTAATCTCGCGCATCCTATTCGACTCCGACTACACTTACCTAACCACCAAAACCGTCCTCAAAGCCTTCCAAGACGACCCGCGCTTATTGAGGGTGAAGAGGGATGAGGTGGTGGGGAGGGCGGTGGCGAAGGTTGTGGGGGTTAATGAGGTTACTGGGTCGATATGTACGTCCATCCCACTGTCTCTTTCTCCGGTTCTCTCGTAACCGTAACTGGATCGTGCATGCTAATCTGATTTTGATTGACGCGTCGGACAGCTGCAGCAAAACACCTCATCACATCCGGCGGTCTATACCTCAACAACCTCCCCGTCACCGACGTCGCCCGACGAGTCATGCATACAGACCTCATCGACGGACGGATATTTATTATACGTACGGGGAAGGATAATCATCGGATTTTTGTGGTTGATCCGGATTTTGAGAGTGGTGGTGGGGAGGGGGAGGGGGAGGTGGCTTCAGACTCAGATTGAGGGTGGGGAGCTTAGAGTAAGTGTGCTTGCGGGTAGCTTGACTTTCTGGAATTGGCACTTCGAACGCGTATGGATGTGGTGGGCATCTCCTCGTTTCTCGTATGGAGGATGTCGATGCACCTCCCTCTGCAGCTGTCTGAGGAAGGCGGTTAGTTTATTCTGTACATATATTCTAACCCACTGCTCTTACGTACTCCTAAGTCTGCAGGATGAGTTTGTTTCGGAGGCCGTTGCCAAATAAACAGGGTTCGTGAGCCGGGCCGTGACTCTTCTTGACTGTTTGTCAGTCTTTTATAGATTGGCATTGATACAACCCTTACGATTAACTAACAATCTACTACCGCATAGCTAAGCTAGAACGGAATCGATACCCTCTCATTCAAAC
This sequence comes from Sarcomyxa edulis, assembly GCA_009761415.1. Lineage (NCBI taxonomy): Eukaryota > Fungi > Basidiomycota > Agaricomycetes > Agaricales > Mycenaceae > Sarcomyxa > Sarcomyxa edulis. Next base: position 291,801 of record QUOL01000022.1, on the reverse strand, counting down.
GGTAACTCAGTCGAAGATACTGCCAGAAAGTAAGTACGCAAATTCCATCGAGTATCCATTCCAACTACACATATTGATATTGATTACTTTACATCCGTATCCCTATATATCTTTTGCTGAAGCCATATAGTAATACCTAGGCAAAGCAACCCATCACCGGTGCATCACCATCACTAGAAAATGGTTCACGGCCCTAGCAGCACCACCATGGACCATGACGCTAGTAGCTCCTACGGACTCATATCACCAACACCCACCACAACGTCCCAAGCAGATATAACAATCAATCACGAGTCAGCACGCCCAACGACTACCTAATTACTGCATCTGATCTCATGATACCCAAACATTAACATGATACTCAACGCAGAGAACTCCGCGACCTAATGGTCTGCCCGCACGAACGTGGCGTCATCGACTATATACATTATAAATCTATCGTTCGGCAGGATATTAGGGCTGGATCGGTGAGTGTCTGTGCTAGTGATATAGATATACCGCACAAATACATACCTCCATCCATCCCATGTAAACTAAAACTTCGAGCTATATTATGATAGGACTACGCCCCCCTAATCAACCTCCCCTTCTTCCCAATAAGCCTCTCCGCCCTCCCCCTCCCCCTCTCACTCCCAGGACACACCCTCTACGCAGCAGGAGGCTCAAACGGAGACATCCACATCTCACTCCTCGCTCCCTATCCTTCCGTCGATGTCCTCTGCAGTTGGAACATTACTAGTAGTCCCACCAACGACGGGGTTGGAGGGGTCGGAGGAGGGTTAACGAACAACGCCCTGCTCCTCGCATCGCACCTCCCAGGAACAGGGGACCCGCGATTGGTGGTGTGTAATAACGACCATACGATCCGGTTCATCGACGTTCCCGTCCGCGCACATCCGCCGGATCCGGAGAGTGGAACGAATGCGCATGGGCATACACTGACACTGACACTGGAGGATTTGACGTGTGGGGTTTTGGAGTTAGAGTGGCCTGTTAATCATTGTAAGCCTACCCACCCCTTCTTCATCATGATTGTACACAACATCGACGAAGATCAAAGAAGTGTTACTTACTGTTCCGCAGGCTCGATATCACCAACCGGCCGAACTCTCCTCTCCGTAGGCGATTCGAATCAAGTGCACCTCCACGCTCTCTCTTCTTCTTCCTCGTCCCCATCCTCCTCGTCCTCTTCCTCTTCCTCGTCCTCGTCCTCATCCTCGTCCTCACAAATAACATTCGAACACATAACAACACTCACACTCCCCCCATCCTCTTCCCATTCCCATTCCCCCCCCACCTCTCCTCCCCCCACCTCCCCCAACACCAAGACCCAGCAAGCTTCTCCTCCTCATTCTCCTCCTCCGGAAATACATTCGCCGTATCCACACACCACGGCTCAGTGATGGTATTTGATGTTAGGAAGACACAGGTTCCGATGATAACGAAGGTTATACAGACAGATCAAACAAGGAATCGGGTGCCGAGGGGTGGGATCTGGAATGATTATTTTGGGTGGGGAGCTAGGTGTTTGAAGTTTGGTGGTGGAGGTGGTGGAAGGGGGAAGGAGGTGTTGGTTTTTAACGAGCATACCGACATGGTCCACATAATCGACGCGAAGACGTTTGAGGTGGAGGAGGTTGTTTGTGTGCCTTCCTTTAACTCCTTCTCTTCCTCCTCCTCCTCCTCTTCCTCCTCCTCGGGTAGTGATGGAGGTTCGGACGATAGTCATGGAGGTCCACCAAGTGCCAGCGCCTCTTCAAGTGACAACCCCAATCCCAATCCCCGTGGCCCAGACGTAGACCTCGCCGGTCTATGTTTCGATCCCACCGGGGAGTATTTGTATGTTGGGTCTACGACTGGGATTGCTGAGTGAAGGTTGATGTGATCATGTGATGCGATGTAGTCTACTGTACTACTTATAGTGACTGAGACTTGCGGAGAGGTTCTGACGTTCGATTCAATTATAGATTTCTGTTTTTGTGTTGCTTTTGTGTTTGTGGAATTTGGCGGTAGCGGATCCTGGCCAGTGGTCTACGATCGATGAGAATGAGTTTGATTCCATGGTCGGTGCCAAACACAGCGAATGCCGGCCAAGCGGATCCGGTCATTCTCTCGTTTTCCACTTTGTTTGATTTCCACTGTCAGAGCTTCATGAGATCCTTCCGCCGCACGCAACTGTGACTAGTACTCCGATGGCTTGGACGCAAATCCTACTAGCCTTTGTCGTGTCTCAATATGCAGAGAGTCGATCTGGCGCACGGACCCCCAGCCATCCTCCTTCGACACCGACACCGTGAAGAATGAAATAATGAGCGCGTGGACTAAGTAGAATGTTGGTCGGGCTTCTCCTCAAGTTGGAACGATGGCGGCGACCTCAAGAATTTCCTGATACAAACGCTCAACAGCTGTACAGTGTCTACATCATATGGGACCATCTTGATTTCCGAGTCGTATTCCAGAATCTTCACCTTCGGGAAAAGAAGACGTACCAGTCCAAGTCAGAGCATCGTTCTTCTCGGGACCAGGATCCATCCATAATTCGCGAGCTGCTCGTCTCAAGAACAGGCGGGAATTCTACATTTTACAAAGTCGATGCATCGCTCAAGCCAACGCCATCCAAAATGAACATGTCGACAAGTCAACCTCAGGTCATTACGAAATTCAAACGTCGGTGGTCTGCTCATCGGCAAATCGGGTTTTCCGTCGTACAGCTGAGCGGGGAAGACAGTGATTGCCATGTTCTCATTCTCAGAAGCTCTCAACCTCTCTAGGGGCCTTGCTGACTTCCTTCGTCGTTCCGTTGCGTAACACCCAAGGCCTCGACTGCCCGTCCACACTGGACACTGGCAGCGCACCATATGCATATACATGCTGGTGACTTTACGGAACTCACACCCAAGCAGCAAGAACGAAACGGCGACGGCGACGGCACAGCGCTTATACCGAGATCAAGCTTCCAAACTTGAATTCTACCAGGACCGTCTTCCAACCAATGGATCAACTGATCTACATGCCGCCTGTTGTCTTCGGATTCGCAGTTCTTCTTCTTCTGGTAAATCACGGCATCTGTATGTCACTACCTTCGGGAACACAAACCAGAATACGAGTGTACCACCGTAGACTCCCATACGGACTACCTCGCCGTCCTTCGATGGTATCGTCACCCTCATGTTCTGTTCTGTTCTGTTCTGCCGTTGTAGCACACGGTGACGCTGCTCTGCCCAACGGGCATCCCCACGATCTTCGGCGCCGGCGTTGTGCTTAATGGAATCTAGTCCTCTCGACTCAACTTTCGGCAACCCGGCGGCTCGTAATGAAAGGTATAAAACCATCCCCTCTCATTCAGGGAAACCCAGTTTCCACTCGACACTCACTCACTCATTCACACATATCAAACATCATGCAATTCACGAACTTCACGAAATCCATCCTCGCTTTGTTGATCTCAACAGCAAGTGTAGCCTACGCTTCCCCAATTACCGTCGTAGAGAGGGACATATGGGATCCTGTCGTCACATCCCCCGACGCCAGTTCAGTCTGGGTTATTGGGCAACAACAGATTATAACCTGGTATACCTTCGTCTCTCTAATATCTATCTCTCTCGATATTGTACTAAGGAGTACTTATGTTTATGCTAGGGACACCTCCAACCCTCCTGCCGAAATCACAGACGTCGTAGGGGAGGTTAGACTCAGCAAAGGATTCGTCATTCTAGATGGTACGTATACGTACACAGTCAATATCGAACACTGGCAGCTCGCTCAAATAGAGACAAATCTTGTCTTGACTCCAGGTATCTTGGCAAGCAATTTCTCTATGCTACAAGGGTCTGTGGAAGTCACTGTGCCCGCGGTCGTACCGGGCGATGATTACAGTATTATCTGTGAGTATTTTCTTCTTACATGTGGACTTGCGGCGAACTCATTGATGATTTTCTCTAGTGTTTGGAGATTCAGGAAACGTGAGTTTCTCGCTCGTTTCATCGGTGAATCCTTCGTCTCACCGAGATTTGACTCTTGCAGTTGAGCCCTGCGTTCACCATCACTGCGTAAAGCAGGCGTTCGTTGTCGAGGATATCAGAATGGACCATTCTCAATTAGTTTCGGATACAATTTGCAATGGACAATCTGACAAATGTAATCACATCTGAACATTTACGGTGATACTATGGTGGACACTGCTCAAGATTGGATGAAGAATCGTGCAGCACGACGTGCTGACTGGGGTCTGTATGGTTTTAAGGCGTCAATCAAAAATCACGACTCTTCGCCGAGCACGTCATCAATGAACTCGAAATCTTAGTGCAAGTGTTCATATCAACTTGAATCACCAATTGGTATCACATAAATACTATTTCTCGTCGACGAGGTCTATGGTATACACATCCGCTCACCCAGGTCAAATGCCCTATTATTATTACCAGCACCTAATCGACCCGAATCGCACTATACAGTCTCCTAACAGCCCAATACGAAGCCAAAAACCCGATTGTCCCTAGAACGCACCGTCAATTTTCGAGACAAACGAGGTGAAGAACAACGAAAAGGGAAAGCTCAAGATAACACGTACCTGTAACAAGGAAATCCAACAACACTAGAAGGAATAGGTATCCCAGGTATAGGATGACGCTCGATAGAGAATCGAGGGATAACCGAGAGGCCCAGTAGAACAGTCCGTAGGCTAAAAGCCAAAAGGCACTCCCTCCGCCCGTGAGGAATGCTCGCCAGTGCCATCTGTCATGCGGAGAAGCGCAAGTAAGTAAAAGACACGAGGATGACAGCAAGATCTTATACCTGTATTCCTCTGCGCAGAGAATGAAGTATGTGAATAGAATGGTGACAGTCGCTGTTGTAAGAGCGACGACTCCCGCAGTCAAGGCTAAGAAGCCGAAAGCGTAGTATGCGCGAGAGGCGAAGAGACTTGAAAGAACAAAGTACAGTTCGACAAATGCAGCACCTGCTCGGTTACGCTGAGTTAGCAGACGGACGGACGGACGCAGCGTTACCATGGTACTTACCGAACGGAAGGATTCCGCTGAGTATGGCGGATATCTAGAAGAATATGGAAGATAATGAGCGCTATTGGGTTGTGGCAACAAGACAATGTGCCTTACCCAAGGCTTGAGGTATTTTGGGGATGGAGGGATCTGTCGGGGGATCTGGTTCACGCGTACAGGATGTCGTACAGCCTTGAAGAGAGATAATGATAAATACACAAATTCAAGCAAAGACGGGGGCAAAAATGGAAATTTGACGCACGCCGTGTTTAGAACCAAACCAGGCGCCTACGGCAGACAAAGGGGCGGAGATTCCGAACCATAGGAAGACGATGAGGAGCATTGTACCTAAAACTGTCTGTAAGATATGCTGTCGCGAGCATATTCACTGGGAGAGCTTACCGAATGGAACAGCACCCGATGATCCGGCAGTAAGTAGGAAAAGATTGAGTAGGAATACTACGACGAAGATCACCCTGAACCATAGACGTCGGCATGATACTGTAGTTTTGAATCGGAAGACTCACGTGGGTAATACTGTAGCAGTCAGGAAAGCATTTTTGCGGCGATTTGTGCCACCTAGAGAAGCATAGACTCGGCTTGAGAAATAACCGCCGATACTATACGAGCGGATCAATATCTCATCAATGCGAGGTCTTGGTATCAACACGCACCCTCCAAAGAATGTCCAACATACAATCATGACGGTAGCGAGCGACCCACGATTTGAGGGCGACAGGAACCCGAGTAAAGCGAAAACTTGGTCACTCGATCAGAACACAGCAAAATAGTAAAGATAGGCCAACAAACCTAGAGTGACTCCGACCATTGAGCATAGTTGGGCACCGTTGCCCACCATAACAGACAGAAGCATAGGATTCCTAGGCGTCCGGAAAACTTCTCCATGAACGAGTTTCCATCCCCAATCTTCTTGTACGTCCTCCTAAGAGATGGTATCAGTGGGTGGTAGGGAAATGCATATGATGGATAGACAAACACTGAGGTCTATCGCATTATATCGCGAGATCTGCGGAGAAGAGAATTCAGTGTCGCTCAAAAACAAGTCAATATGTATTGCCTACGTCACGAGAGACGCTGCGGAGTAGGATCATTGAGACCATCACGCAGAGGAAGACGACGATGACGAGGGAATTGACGAGACTGAACCAATGGATGCGCGGGTCGAAGATATGTAGATAGTTATCCCAACGAGTGGCCTAAAGATTGACAATAAATTCCGATACCCCAAGAAGGTAAGAACGGGTCTCCTACCCAAGGCGTGTCTGATTCCTGAGGGGCGAAGGTTGGATATTAGCAGAGTACAGTCAATTCTGAAGAAGATACACACATTCCAGGTAACCCTATAGGTATAACGTATGGTATTGGGCCGGTCTTCGCTAAGTATCAGAGGACTAGCACCTTCAGTATCACAGACTGGTTCTTCGGTCTGTGCACCACCAATACTGATGAGGAGTGAGCCGAGTATCACAAGACTAGCAGCGAGACAACACACACCTTCCAGGCCATACCAGGACACCTACCACACGGTGATTCCCTGGGCTGGGCGTATGATATCTGTGAGAATACCAAATATGAGAGAGAAATCAAAAGCAGGTCATGGACGAACGCACCGCAAAACAATTTCATAGTGGTTATTCAAGGCAGGCATATCTTGAAACGGACCGTCGTCGTTACCGAGATTAAAGCCCATATCGAAGAATAAATCGCCGTTCCGTAAGTCCACTTTCATTTCAGCCGCAGGTAGTCCGTCAACGAGCCAATTAAGCGCGTAGTCCTCTCGAATCCGGTCATTGATAAATTTCGCATCTTCTCCGGGAATATCAGGGGCGACACAGAGAGTTTGGCACGTCCGGTTGTTCTCGAGCATTTTGATCTTAGGTGTACTGTTAGGATGGAAATACACGATATTTGGAAATGACATACATCGTAGGGTGAATTGAAGATTCTGTCTCCAAACAAGATTGACCCCAGTCCCTCTGCTTGCTTCTTGGGCTCTCCCTCCGGCCTACAGAAGTGGAATTTTGGGTTGTAATAATCGTCTGGAGAGTTGTCACAGTCCATCCACATGGAATAATCAAGTCAAGACTGACAATTAATCAAGGATTTCTAAGTCAAATGGCAAGTCAGTATAGCCCGAGAGATGGATAGTCATATCTCGCACTAGTTTCGCGTCATCTGCACTAGAAATCATAGGTGTGAGGGCGTTCACGAAGAGATTGACTTGTTCGCCTTGAACAAAGTTGTGAGGTGCAGCTCCAGGCAGATAGAAAGCCCTTGAGGATAGCGGAATGGCTAGAGCCACTGCAGCGGCTAGCAGAGATATATGCATGGTTATTGAACGTTGGTGTTGGCGTTGACTTGATCGTCGCGCTGCACAGTGAGCAGGCGTCAAAATATTTGCGCAAATACATGGCCCGCTTTGGAAGTCATTTAATTTTTGTCCGAAAGTCACTTCATTGCTGCCTCACACGGACTCGGTCAAACACACGCATTTAACTTTACCGGCTGGGTTGGCGTGGGTTCCCTCAGGCGTGAAGTAGAGGGATATATATACTAAATATCCTTCCTTTCACCGTCTCCTTTTTCCATCGTTGGACATTTTCCGGCGGGGTTGCGGTCATGTTGGCTCACGGATTCGAATGGCTAACCTGGTGGACCTTGCTACTGCTGATCTCGACTGTCAATGCGTACATCCCTGCCACTCCAACAAATAGCACGACTGAGGGTAGCAAAACCGCAACTCTTCATCTGGAATGGTCGGCCACTGGGTTCGTATGCATCCATTCTTTTTGTACATCGATCTTTTTTAGAATCGCCAATGCACAGGTCTCACGACGACGAGGTTATTCAGCTACTTGCTGGAACCAACGGCTCAACAAAGGCAAGTGCGCATACGTAGTCTTTCTTGATAGCTTGAATGACCGAATCTCATTGCAGGGCTCTCTTGTACAACTCTATGACATGCACGCAACGATACCACTCAGTACGCAGTCGCCAGGTCTTACTGTGCTCTCAGTCTGGAGATTGATCTACTAGTATTGTGCAGCGATAGCGCCATGGATTGCCCTGGTGGCCTGTGACGCCAACATGACAGATTACGACAAAGTTTTCACTCTTGCCCGCATCAACGGAGCGACAGCCATCTTGATGTACTCCTTGCATTCTTCAGCGTGCATCATTGATCCATCATATGAAGACTTGTGGAAAGGTTGTTTCGTTCGTAAGTTTCAGCAGAAAGTGATGGCTGAATCTCGTCCCTTCCCGTAGCATTACCCAGTCCACGCATGCATGTATTCACGACACGGTCACTCCAGACCTCCCGGTGAGTCTCATTTACCTGCCTAAACGGTTCGCTGCTTGATTTGCATTCCATTCCAGGCTCATAGATTCACTAAATGAGTTGGCTCCTACTCATGTAGTTGCTACATTTATATTACCTTCTAATGTTGCACCTGCCGACGACCAGACTGCCGACGACTCAGGGAAGGCTGCACTCGCCAACCATATCTTATCCAGCCATTCTGCTCCAGAACACGTGTTCATGGTAGCCCGAGACGATGGGTCACCTCCCGGTCCTTCCCAGAATACAAGCCTGGCCATGTGAGCTTATCGTTTTCTTCATTTCTATGTATCATATACGACTCATCGATGCTCCCACCCAAGGATAGTCCTGTATGTAATCACGGGTTGCGTCTCAGCGCTCTTCTGCGTGGTCATTGTCTCCGGTGTACGTCTTGACATCCTCTATCATATATATTTGCATCTAAATCGGCATCCTACTAGGCCGTACGGGCTGTTCGTCATCCAGAACGGTACGGCCCACGTTCTGCAGCTCGTGACTCTCAAGGAGGCGGAGGTGGACAAAGCCGTGCCCGTGGACTCACACGAGCTATTCTCGATACATTCCCTGTCGTCAAATTTGGACCTGCGACCCCTTCCACGATCGATCGGACCATAGACGACATCACCAACAAGGATGTGGAAGCTCGACCCTCCTCTTTAGGCAGTAAGGCCGGCGCTCACATCGAGATGACAGAATGGGAGGCCGATGATGATAGTACTGGCGACCCAGAAAATGGCGGCAAAGCGCGTCGCATTCTGACAGAACCCTCAACCGTCGTCCAAGCTGATCCAGTCCCTGATGACGTTTTTCAAAAACATTCTCCTCCCACGAAGGAGGTATCGGCTGGTGATTCTACCTCCCAGCCCGACCAAGCCGAGGCAAGCACTAGTAGTGCCCCTAGGCCGGTTTCGGTAGATGTCTCTCACTATGCAGCTCCTAGAAGACCACGGGTTCCTAATTCCAATCCTGCTTCTGGGAAATGGGAACCGACTGAGGAAGTTGTACCGGCGTCGATGGGACGAGAAACATGTCCCATCTGCATCATTGACTTCGAAGAAGGTGACGATCTTCGAGTACTCCCTTGCGAAGGGAAACATCGCTTCCACCAACGATGTGTCGATCCTTGGCTTTTGGAATTATCAAGTTCATGTCCCATTTGCAGGCAAGGTGGGTCTTGCCAAGGTTTCCTCCCACTTCCACTGATGTACGTCCTGATTGGTTTTTTCAGACTTCCATGCGTTGGAGACGATATTGTCATCTGGGGAGTCAGAAGAAGGTTTGGATGTGTTGACTCCGCACGGTGGGCCTCCGAGTCCCCATCACAATCGGTTCTCGCGGTACTTGCGCTTTGCAAGACGCAGACATCGTGGAGATGAGTACGACCCTACGGATCCTTATATGCCCACAGCACCAGAGACACACATGTAATTGTTAGTTCTATACCGTTACGTTTACTTCTACCCTTACTTTTACCCTTTCTGACTTGGTTTCCTTTCCGCGCCGTTATTCTCCTTGCTTTAACATTCGTCCGACTTTCTTCGCATTCTGCTTCCTTTCAATGTATCGTGTATCTTGTATGTACGAATTTTAATATAATTGTATGACATGTATATAAGTTACCCCTTCGCGTTGTTTGGGCGTTGTCGATGCACCACGTACGTCGTAGGTGAGGTTCAGGCATTACAGGGAAAAGAAACAAAATTATATTCCACATCTTTGTGTATTTAGATATCGAGTATGTCCTTGAGCTACGGATGAAGTATGATGAAATATAGTCCAATTGTGATTGTAATGAAATGTTCCTCTATACTGTAAATCTGTCCGAGAGGAGACCAAAGACACAGGAAGGTCCATTATACAAGACGAGCCGACGGTCTCAAGCAGTAATAGTGAATGTCGGACCGAACTGTTGACGAAGAATCAGCAAAAACGTCTGCGAGACTGATATGTGGCCGCTCACATTTCCAGAGTCTCCGAACACTTAGAAGATGAAACAACGCGTCAAATCAAAGCCTACAATGATGGTAGATTATGGAAAGCAACTCACGAACGACGCTGTAATCGTCACCGGGTTCAACGTTAGGCACAGTTACTTCAACGGATCCCAAGAAGATGGAGAAGTTGCTGGCTAAGATGACTGGAGGCAAGTGTCAGTCGGGGAAGAATAACGAGAAAGATGACTACGAACTGTTCAAAGGGAAAAGGCCCTTCCGGAGTCTGACCTCGCCGATGGTGTTGGTGACGTTAACCGGAGCGTTGGATGTGTCCCTAGAGGACCGCATCAGTGAACGGTTTTGTCAATAGTCCACGCAAACCTACCATGTTACAGGCTCTTGCTGCCCGATAACCCATACAGTAGTAGAGCTAGGTAAGATGACGGTGGGATCCCAAACGTCACGTTGTACGATGGGCAGAGCGAGCGCCAGAGTGGCCAGAGTGATGAAGAAGAGGGTCGTGAGGTAGTTCGTGAATTTCATGATGAGGTTGTTCGTTAGTAGTCGAGTGAAAACTGAGGTTTTTGAGATGAAGCAGGACTCACCTTTATACCCCACCATCGCAAGGCGACATGAGCCCGTGTGTGTGATCCGAGCACCTCGACGCGAAGCAAACATCGTCACGAGATCGAAGACGGACACAGCTCAGCCTGTTCCAGAACTCGGTCCGAATTCCAGGTCTATATTCCAGATATCAGTTGGAACGAACTAAACCTATTCCATCTTGCGAAACGATCTCTCGGATGAGGGAGCATACGAAAGACTTTCCGATACATGCCAGACTTCCAACGCACCAGGGAAAAGAGGAAATTAGATCGATACGGTCGATAAGGCGGATGTAGCGGCCCACTCCAACGAACGAAACTGTTGCAATTACACATCCAAAGTGCAATTCTCAAAGAGCTAGATTTGTGGATGGTAAAGAGACGTTGCCTCCATGGACGCAATCTTCTGAGTCTCTATTTCGGTATCATCTCGAGTAGCGATATATACGAGGTACTCCGAGTAGCAGACGGACAAATTACGCTCACAAATGCGACTGGATGAAGCAGTGTCAAATTTTCAATCGTAATTGCAAGAAACGTGCATATAGAATGGTCCGAGGACTGACGAAGAATAACGAAAAGCCTCTGATTCCTAAGATGATGAAGGTCTCAAGCAGCAATCGTAAACCTGGGACCAAACTGATTAACGGAAAATCAGAGAAAGTATGCACAATGATGAGATAAGCTGCTCACGTTTCCGGAGTCTCCAAACACTAAAGAACGAGTCATCAGTTCAAAGTCGTCGGCGGTTTATGAAAGAAGATGCAACTCACAAACTGTGCTGTAATCATCACCTGGTTCGAGGCGCGGCACGGTCACTTCAACCGTTCCTAGAAAGAGTGAGAAATTGGTGGCTAGAATGACTAGAGCTGATCGTCAGTAAAGCTTCAAGCAAGGATGAAATCCAAATCCATACGGGACAGAGCGATTCCACCCTTCCTGAGTCTGACCTCGCCGGTCGGGTCGGTCACTTCAGATGGGGGATTGGAAGTATCCCTAAAACGCGTACGTATCAGTATGTCAAGGAACAGAGCTGACAAGGGTGACTAGCCGCGCGAACATACCAAGTCACGTTCTCTTTATGCCCGATGACCCAAATTGTTCTAGAGTCGGGCAATATGACGGCAGGGTTCCAAACTTCGCGCTGTACGACGAGGCCAGCGTAGGCTAGAGTGGCCAGAGCGACAGAGAGAGTGAAAATGGTCGCGAGGACGTTCGTACTCTTCATGATGTGAGTGCTGGGAAATTTATCGAGGGGAGCTCAGTGAAAACTGAAGACTTGGACTGTACGACTCACCCTTATATTTTAACCTGCAAGGGCGATATCAGACCGTGTGTGTATGTGGAAGAAGAGAATAACGCGTCGAGGCAACATAACTATAGCCACGGGTCGTCCGTAAAGTTAGCACATCACTGAACTGTCAGCTATAAACAATCTGTGCATGCAGGTAACTTATACAGGCTATGCTCCTGGACACGGGGCCTTCAAAACCGTGTGGTGAGATCTTTTGCTCGAGAAGAATATAGTACCGCTCACCTCCATCAGCCTGCATCAACAATGCAGCATACGATATCAGAATCCGAACTGATGAAGCCTGAATTCTCGCATAGAGCAATTTGGAGAAATCAATTCGTAACTGTGGTTGACGGCATAGGGTATGGTTCATCGGGCTTCATTGAGACTTCGTCGATGAAGGGAGTCAATTTGCAGCCTTGCACGCGTTTGTTCTTGGTTTGTTCCAACATAGAACGGAGTTGCCGGGCACAGCTTGATTATAGCAGTACAAACGTTCAAGGACGATTGCAGAGGTTTTCTCGAATTTCGACAGCAAGAAGAGGACTGAGTCAGTTGGTTGCAACCTGAGCGAGAGATGGTGTACCGCGCACGTGTTACAATTCTCAACCCCGCTTTCCCAGGCTCTCGATGGCACTCCCCACTTAGAACGAACTCTCACCCATTCAAAGCGCCACGGCCGAGTTACGCTCTATTTTCTTGTTCTGTTCGTGTATCGATCAGCAGAAGCCAATGTATCCCCAACTGTCTATCTAGGTCAACTGTGTCTCTGGCTAACTCGGGTTTCAGTGCTCGGAGGACGACGGGACACTCTATGTATCCAAGCTCTCCTCAGGCTCCAAATGGATATGACTCTCGAGAAGATTCGACTCCCAGTGACAGTACCGTTTCTCGCCGACTACTATCTTGCGTCTCACGGGAATGCCCCCTTGGATGACACCCAATTCCGATATACAATCAGGCGGTTGTCGCCGATTCAAACCTCGAATTGTAGAAGGCCTTGGCTGCACATTAGTAAGAAGCGTGAAGCAGATGATCTATCTACCTGCACCAAACTTGGTTGAAAAGCCTTGCTCTCATCGATACCTCAGAACCCCGAGGCTCGGACCGGAAATCATATGTCCAGCTTGTGTTCTGGCGATCTACGCCTTCATCGTATGTCAGGCCTACATGTCGATCCACGGATACGAAGAAGTCGATGGTGCCATTTCGTGTCTTTTCGGGGGGTGTCTATTTTCTGCATCCAATGATTTAGCTTCGTGTGGGGTATATGCTTCTTTGCCCCTTGTCCTGTATAGAGATGCGATTCTCAGAACCCGAATAAGACGAGTTGCAAGCAGGTATAAAGGGAGACGCACGATGGCTTGAATATACATCCTTTCCTGGGACCCTCATCCGCACAGACACGAAAAAACAGAATGCCTGTAACTCTCACGCCTTCCAATGCCGATACGACCGTGTTCAAGGTCGCAGCAGTCCAGGCTGAACCGTACGTTGTTTCCCGCACGAATTGACGCTGCTTTCCCGACTCATCTTATGCCCTACTCTGTAGAGTTTGGCTTGACCTCGAAGGTAGTGTCCAAAAGACCATCTCGATCATCAACGAGGCTGCCGCAAAAGGTGCCAAGATCATCGGTTTCCCCGAGGTATTCATCCCTGGTGAGCTGTCGTACCTCGGATACTTGATCTCTTATACAACGCCCTTATGAACGTGTTCGCTGTACAAGGATATCCATGGACGCCATGGGCGAACGACTTCGTCACGGCTCAATCCGTTCTAAAGGCCTACCAAGCCAATTCGCTCCCTCTACACTCTCCCGAGATGGATCGTATTCGTGAAGCCGCACGTAAAGCAGGGGCTGTCGTCGTCTTGGGATTCTCCGAGCGCGATGCAGGTTCCTTGTACATAGCACAGGTAACGATCAGCGCGGAAGGTCGTATCATTAATCACCGTCACAAAATCAAGGTTAGCCATTTTATACCACGTCTATGAGGAGATTCTGATAGAGACATCTGTGCAGCCCACTCACTACGAGAAGACGATCTTCGGGGATGGACGTGGTACGTAGTTCAGTGTTGTAACACTAGACACGTCGATGCTCATTGCACCATCTTACAGCTCAATCCATCTACAACGTTGTGCAAACACCCTACGGTAGACTTGGTAGTCTCAACTGCTGGGAGCATATTCAGGCAATTCGTCCTCTTACTCCCTCACACTCGACGTCTACTCACCCATTGTAATCCAGCCTGCTCTCAAGGTCCACTTCTACTCGCAAAACCCACAGATCTTCGTCGGCGGATGGTGGCCCGCCTTCCCTCCGGGTCAAGGCGGCTCCCCGTACATCGTCAGCGGAGAAGCCTCCGCACGCATGACCCAGCTCGTCGCCATGGAAGGCGCCTGTTTCGGAATTACAGGTTGTCAGATCGTCAGTCCCGAAGGCGCGAAGAAGATGAAAATGGACAAGTTCCCTTGGTTCAAGTTCCCCGGTGGAGGTTTCTCGCAAGTGGGTACCATCTACACACGAATCCACAATTATTTCTCACCGTTGTGTTTTTAGATCTACGGACCTGACGGATCCACTCTCGCCAAAGCTGAGCCGGACGTCGAGACTATCTTGTACGCGGATATTTCCCTCGACAAGATCGACGAGGTCAAACTCGTCGCTGATACCATGGGGAACTAGTGAGTTGCGGCCTTGACAAATACCTTGTCTTTCCCGCTGACTATCGTCTCCCACAGTTCTCGTCACGATCTCCTCCACATCGTCGCCAACGGCAAGAATTGGGTTCCGGTCGTGTATCAAGTCGACCCTAGCACGTCTGTCTCTCCTCCGGTCCAGCACAATGACGGGGTCGACGATGAAGATGAAAAAGACGAGAAGAAGCCCTTGAACTCTCAGGACGATTGAGGTCAAAACAGAGATTTCTTATTCTTTGCTGAAGAGGATTAAATACAAACCGTCATTTTTGGCTCGTTATAGGACGATCCAAAGGTAAACTCTACGATCTTCGGAGGAATGGAATTGAGATTGCACCAATGCTAGGCGAGTGTACACCTCGATTCGAACGTTCTCAGGGTCTTCAGGACGAGGTGTCACTACAGTAGAATGCTGGAGACTGAAACAATGCTGCTAATCATCGAGTACGAAGGCGAGTTGCGTATGCGGGTGGGCTAAGAACGGACACATTGACCCAGTCTGCCATCTAGTGAGATTAGGGGAAATTTATGAGCATAGCGTGTCAATCGTTGATTGGTACAAGGACGAACAACGCGGCTGCATCATGCAGTATTTGCACGGAAAACAAGCTTTGGGCAAGTTTAGTTCATAAGATACTACATACGATTAATTAAAACGATGGTTGGCATATATACCCGTATCATCCAGTTTTGTACTCGTGGTACCAGCATTATCATCATTGTAACTCGACTCGTCACTCCAACTCGACCAAGTTCCGATGTCTGATAGATCTGCAGCCGTGAACACAAGGTTTCGCTTTCGTTCATCAATCCAAAGGACCAAGTGAAAGCTGGGTAGGGCTTACCTAGTTCCCTTCTAGTACAAGCACATCAAGACTCTTCAAAGCATTTCTGGTTTTGCACCAACTGATGCAGATCTGCAGATCTCCCAGATTCCAGAACATCGGCCCCGCCAGCCAAACAGAAACAATTGTCTTGAGTCAAGGATGCTAAGCGCCGGCTAACACTGGTAGTGAGCGTTCGAACGTTCAACTGCTGTTCCTCGTTGAACGCTGCACCTTTCAAACTCAAAATGGCCAAGAAAAAATGGTACGTGGTCACGGCTGGAAAATCTATCGGGGTGTTCGAAAGCTGGTGAGTGTTCAGATTTTCTCTATTTTTGACGTGGAAGGAAGCACATGGCCGTGGTTTCTGCTTCCCATTAGCTCTGAATATTCGTTGATTTTCGGTCACTTATAGGCTCGCGGTAGCACCGTTGGTTAGTGGAATATCTGGGGCTCTGCATCAAAGCTTCTCGACAGAGGAGGAAGCTCGACGCGTGTTTGACGAGGAGAAGGATAAGGGAACCACCAAAATCATCGGTGGTTCACCGGGCTCTAGCACTTCAAATCCTCCTTCGACTCCTCGCGCGCCTGCACAACCCACCCCTGTGAACTCTCCACCTGCTCGCAATCAAAGCACTCAGACCCCCACAATGAAGGTCAAGTCGGAGCGTAGTTCCCGCTCAGTACATGTAGCTACTCCTGAATCCCCGCGTCTCAAAGAAGAGAAAGGTTACTCCTACTCGAGTCCGAGTCAGAGTTCACATTTATCTTCCCCAACAACAGGAATCACCCAAATAATCGGGTCTCCTAGTCGAAGTCCAAGTACACCAACCCGGCGCTCGAAAGATAGAGCTCGTACTGATAGTTCTTTCAAGTCCCAGGCCCACCCTTCTAATAGTGCTCGTGTGACAGTCCGTTCACCTTCTAGTGTCGCGTCATACCCGAGTGCGCCCCGCACATATTCGTCTGTGTCTTCGTCTGTGTCTCCGTCTCCCCCGACCGGAGTAACGCAATACGCACCTCTTCTGAGTCCACTAGACTCCCCGTTGCTGCTCTCATCCCCTTCCTATGAGGAGACGCCGCGTCAATCGACCCCTAGACATCTCAAAGCTAAATCAACAAGGGTCGCCAATACTCCATCTTCTTCGCCGCCCGCATCTCCCAAATCCGTCAAGTCGAAGACACACCAGACCTATCACCACCACGGCCACCCCATCACCGTCACCCTCAGCGCTCAGTGTGCATGCGAAACAACTATCACCACTTGCCCGCACTGTAAAATGCCATTGAACGCGTCGTCGTCTGACAAACCTCGTGCATCCACTTCTGATCATCGTTCTCACCAGAGACAAACATCGATCACTGCGGAGACCTATGGCTTCTCACAACCTCCTCATGCTCGCTCTGTGTCGTACACTTCGGGATACGATCCTCGTTCGCCCATCAGTCGACATGCATCCATTCCCATGGCACCAAAGTGAGTTTACTGAAGCAATCCAATTTGGGGATCACGTCGCTTATCATATTGATCCCTCACAGCTCTCCTTCCTTCTCGCGCCCATCCCCGAACATGCCTATCGAGGAAGGCATAAGCACGCTCTTCATTCGTTGAACCCTCCATCCGAATCCAGACCCGATTCTGTTCTTTATCCTCTATGAATTATACAAGGCGGCAATGTAGATAGATGGTATACCGATGTACCCAGTCGCAGTTACTGAAGTCGAAGCAAGCTCTTCGTATTCTTTTTTTATTCATCTCGTGCTACTTATAACAAATGTTGTCGAACTACCTACCGCGTAGGAGATTTGCTACGATACCAGTGTTTCTTACTCCTTGCTGAATCCAACGAATGTTTTTGACCCCAGTTAAAGAATGTATAAAATTGTTCAAAGAAATTACTCGACTATATCACGAAACCCTAATATACCTAGAACTAATATCATGTAAACTTATAGACGTGAAAGATACCGATCCGAGATTGTCGTCACAAGGACACTCTCTCGAGTAATCTGCACAAATAAACTCAGCCTATTTCACCCCGAATATGACAAGACAACACACACTTAGATATCAGAGCTCCAGTCATAAGCAGACAAAGCCGCATTATAAGCAGAGCTGACGGAGGAAGGCGAGCTGTAGTCATTCCAGTTGGAACCAGAAGGAACGACGTAGCTGCTCCCGACATCGGTACCGTGGAATCCCATGTCATAGCTGCTAAGCGATCCATCGCTGCTCACGATATCACCGTAGTGGCTCGCAATGCTGCTGTCGTATCCGACCTGGTGGCCGGATTGGCGTCTGAGATCGTCGCTGAAGGTTCCCATGCTAGCGTGGAACTGCTCAAAGACGATGGTCTGAGTCTCGACGTCGCAGATCTGTTCGGTGATTATCCTGGGAGACAATCATTAGAACGAAGTGTAAGGAAGGCAAGCTGAGTCTTATCTACCTTTTGGCCATCTCTTGGAGAACCACGAGACGCTGTTGGATTATCTCGACGGACTCGGAGTGGCAAACAACCTCAGTGCTCTGCTCCTCGACTACAGTCTCAGAGAAGTGGGTGCTTCCATCAAAGTTATCCGAGCCGTAGAAGTTATCGAAACCGCTCATGGATGAGAGACCACCCCAGTTGTTGAACGAGTAGGAGCCAGAGCTATGTCTGGGGGCTAAAAGGAGAACGATGGAAGCGTCATTATGTATATTGAGCTAATAGTCAGGAGATATACGCACAAACATCACGCGCGATGGCGATGGGTTTAGCTATAACTCCAGCGGCAGAGGCGGTGGCAGCGAGTGCATAGATGGCGAGCTTAGCGAACATGATAATATTGAGGTATTTGGAAAGATATATAATTTTTTTTTTTCTGGAAGAACAAGAGGAGCGTCAGCAAAAGATCCTTGAATCGAGTGAGTATAGTCTCTTTACCTTGTCGAAGAACGAATGTAAAACTGATGCTTAGAAAGATTGAGGAGAGGCGACCTGGCCTGAAGAAGAGGAGAAGACGAAGACGAAGAGAAGAACTGGAGTGAGGTCTTTCCCTACAAAAACGACATGCTTTTATACAGTAGAAACTGTATGCAGCCGCCCATAACCAAGAGTTCGGGTTCGCCAGTCCTGTTGTGACAGTCGTGGTAGCAGCGCCGGATCCTAAACATTAACGTCGAATCCAACGTTTGGGGTCGTGACACTGTAGATGTAGATAGCCGATAATGACCTTCATCTTCGTTGTTTCTATTTTTGATCCTGGGTATAATCGCACATTTTCGACAGCGCTGTACCCTTGTTGTTCTACACCGATAGGAACTAAATCGCTGCGCCCAAAACCACAATTCCTGGATGAGCAAACTCGAACGCGGTGGATACTAGAGTATTTACCCTTCTGTACATCCATTCCTGAAGGCTCAGCAAGCTCAGAATAATAATGTCCAGTCGCGCGCATCACAGCTTGTAGAACGCAGTATTTTGATTGACTGCTGCCTCCGGAATGATAGGAGATGCTACCGATTGGAACCGGCTGCAACGAAGGGTTCATGACTGCCTCTCCAGCTTCTACGTGAAACGTAGAGGAGTCAGATCGAAACAGCTTACTACCTATCGAAGGCCGGTAGATAGACATGCGACATGTATTGCCTCGAGTCGAAGAACGTAGGATTGGTTTAGTGTGTCAAAATCCTGCTGGCTTCGGTGTCCAGTGGCGTATGGTTCTACTAACGTTTCTAATAAAAGATCAGCGCTTCTGGCAGGCGCGATGATCTTCACATCGGAATAGCAGCCTGTGCTGGTAGGTCAATCGTGATGCCAAGGACTTGCGAGGGCTAAGTATATACGCACTTTTACTGGCACTGTGCAACACTGACATTGGACGACATTGGGCGGTGGAAGAATACGAAGGACGCCCATGCTCGACAATTTAAATTCGGGTGCCGCTCACCATGACTGAGCGGTGAAAACATACGATGCATTACATGGAGAAGCAACCGTGGCAGACACTGCCTCGCAGAAGGGCAGAGAAGTCGTACAATTCGACTGTGAGAGCGCGTTGTATTCGTCGAATCAATTGGGCAAAGACAGCCTTCATTGTGTACGCTTCGGTATGTATCAACCAGCATCGAGGATGCCAGACGTCTGGAATCAAAATTGACTGGATCGGCATCAAACACATTGGCATAGACCCAGAGATTCGAGAACAATTTTTGCTGGTCCCGATGGGTGTCGACAAGGTAACACGCCCGTCTTGCAGAGACGACTGTAACCTGTGCGAGCTAGTCAAATGGTCCGTTCATCTATGAATGGTGGTCAAAACGTACTAATGCGAGTCCCTGTTCGAATCACCACTTATACTTCTGGTCTCCTGCCTACAAGGCAAGGTGAAGCATCAGGCTAGCATGTTCGAGGTGAATTTGAGAAGACTGGAAATGCGAAACTTGGAGCTCAAGCTGAATAAAAAAATTAGCTACAGATCAAGCAGAGTAGCAGACTTTATCGCACTGGGTTCAGTTGTCCCACCAAGACTCAGGTCAAGACAGGCTCTGCCGTACATTGCCTGCAAGATTCATGATGAGAAGATGGAGCAAGGGCCAAAGCACGATCGACTTGACTCTTTTGGGACGTGCATTCCTTCTTTCAACTTGAAGCCACTTCGACGTTCCCCCCATGTACTCTGAATCCTCTGACATCAGTTTTCCTACTGGGGGTGGACGCTTACTATCCGAATCACCTCTTCTTCCATCCGCATCTTCATCACAAACAGGTCATGGAGGAGACGATCTTTCACTCTCCGAACTCTGTCTTTCCGAGAACACCGCCATCTTCCAACAACCCTTCAGTCTACTCGCTCGGCCTGATCAAGCACAAAATCCACAGTCAGGACCATCTACTCCAACACGGACGCACAGTATACTCGAAGACGACGACTTAGACGATGATGGTGTCGCTGAAGAGGAGGCAGAGAAGAACAAACGCGCTTCTGGGAAATTGCGTGAAGAAAAGCTTCAGAGCGACATTTTCATCTTGAAGAAGTTGAATGCCTCCTTTGCCTTGTTTAACGATGCACTGGAAGACACTCAGTCCGCAAACGAGGTGCGTCTATTGTCTTCTTCTTCCCCACGATCAAACTAAGATACCACCTCTTCAGCGCGTCGCCTCTCAACTGGAACAAACTGACGCGTTACTGAATAAATACATTGGTATTCTCTCGAAATCGGAGGATTTTGCTCGTCTGATATTCGATGAGCAATGGCAGGGAGCTGAAGAGGTGAATTTTCATTGAACTCATACATCTGCCATCAAATACTGAGATCGTCGCGTAGGACGAGGCCATACTGGAGAAGGAACGTATAGAAGCTGAGGAGATGGCGCGCCGAGAGAAAGAGGAGCGCATCCTTGCTGCTCGACGCGAAAGGGAACGTTTGGAACAAGAAGAGAAAGAGAAGGCAGAGAAAGAAGAGAAAGCGCGTGTTGAAAGAGAAAGAAAGGAGAGAGCAGCAAATAGAGGTGGCGTTAGAGGCGTTCGAGGGACTAGAGCCTCAGCGTCCATGCGTGGATCGCGTGGTACCGCACCAGGTATGGTAGTTTCCCGGTTAAATGTCCCGTTACTGACAGGCTTCTCTGTTTCAAGGTCGAGGCACCGTGAAAACGGTCTCTGGTATCAAACGGCCAACATCTGCTGCTTCTTATCGCGCTTCTACACCTGGTACATCGTCCACCGGTATATCCGGCATTGCTCGCAGGACTTGACTTATCGTATGGCCACTACCTAATGAGTGTCTGCGCTTCGCGTTCGCAGCCAAGATACGGTTCAGCCGCTCTTTTGTTCCTTGATTAGAAGGCGCCTTACAAGGACCATCATGGCGAGACATGGCTAGGCCTACTGTCGGTAAAGGGTCCCCCGAGGTCGACAATATTCCAGGAATCAATCACATGAAGAGGCCTGCGAGGTCAACCTTTCGCGTTGTCTGCAGACAGAGTTTTGCAGCAGAGTTCAACGGTGGTGACAGAACCGGACTTGAATCCCACCAGAAGTCAGGGCATTCCAGGTTGAATAGTGCAGGTCGGTGGGGGAGATAATATCTATTGGGAAAAGGAAGGGATGCCGGATGTTTCGTTACGGTCCTTGTCTCATTCGTGACTTACAGAGCATATTTATACATTCAAATGAGATGTGCAGCACGAGAAATGGACGTAGCAAAAGGGGTAAATAAAGGTGTCAAAGAAAGGTGCGTGCACAAAGAAAGTCGGTAGGTTGAAGAGTAAGTACTAGTAAGTCAGCAACCATAAGATCAAAATAAGGAGCGAAGAACGGTATCTGTGATCAAAAACGGGGGTCTTCGTGAGCCCAAATCCCATCGTTAACGAGCAGTAAGACCACCGGGTGCTTCATAATTGTTCAAAATAAAAAGAAAAGGCTGTGGAAAGTAATAGAAATGAACTCGTTATCGACTTGGTTGAGGGACAACGTCGGAGTTTTCTAAGCCGAGGTGCAATTGTACGCAACGAGACCACTCTGCGCATATAGCTGATCAGCATATAAACGCTCTTAACGTAACAAACACCTACAGGTAGGTCCTATTAATTCATAGCGGTATATCAGCTGACGGACATGTTGAGAGACAGTGGAACTACTGACGGAGAGAGTCTGAAGATCAACAAGTAGAATCTCAATGTGCGGTACTCTGGAACATGAGAGATACTTACGATGGGCAGAGTGATCTGAACGTTTAGTTGCGTTTAGTCAGTACGGGAGTACATGTCGCAAACATATCGATATGAACAGAGGATTTGCTTACCGAGCCTGCGCAGCAAGCAGTCGAAGTTTGCAAGTCGCTGCAACCATCACTTACAAGGGAGCAGAGCACGCCCGCTGAAAGGCTAGTGCCGACCGTGATATTTAACAAAGAAGAAACCTTATTGAGGACACCGGATACCTGCCGGAGGGCAAAGGCGATGAGAAGGTGATGAGCGTTATACAGAGAGGCAAGTTCACATCAGGAGCAATGGTGACGCAGCAATATTCATTGCAAGCTCTTGCAGCCAAGTCAACCTATTCATGAATATCGACGGGTCAAACACCGGGGGGGGGATTAAGAAAAGGAATACGTGCCTCCACAGTGGGGCTGGAAGTGGCAAGGAGGGCGGAAAACGCCAATGCGTGAATGAAAGCAGTGAGAGTACGAGAGAACATTCTTGTTTAATCCTGTGAGATGTGTTTGAAAAGAGGACTGAGGGAATCAAAGAAATGCGGTGGGCTCTTTATACGCTGAGCACTCGTGATCTATGCCACTAGCTTGAGGCCTTCAAGCCATATCTGTCGCATACTCGGAGATATTGTGACGAATCTCTATGGCGAATCCAAGCCTCTTTCTCCTGACCTCCGGAACAAAAGACGCTTGAGTGGCGCAGTACGTCAATTGCCGTACTTGCCGAATGAAGTTCCCGCATGAAGGACCAGGAAACGACAGAAAAAACGCCCTTGACTTCATCGTCCACTTCTCTCTGTCAATGACGTTACTTGAGAATGGAGTCGACAAACGCCCAGCTGTCTATGTCAGGAACGCGAAACTCAAAACCTAGATTATTTCCGGTTCATTGAACGTTCATTGGTCGCGGGAGCCACCCTCGAGCAATGTGCACCTCACGGGCATATATTCCTGTCCGTTCTGGATAAATTTCCTTGTGGTGCTGTCAAGGTCCCTTGCGGAGAACAAACGGCGAAGTTCGAATGGGGTCTGCACCCTCATTATTAAGAATGGTGACCTAGACGGGTGGTACCGTTAGAACTGTCCAGCATACAGGAAATAGTACACCTGACTATTGTCCGTGTGCTCTCTGACAGCGGTGCGAGGCATAAGCTCTATGTTACGAAACCGAGATAGGACGTGAAGACACATCAAAATCATCTTTGTTCCTGGGAGTGAGAAGAGGTAAGCAACTCGTCTGTAAATCTCAGTAATTTGTGGTCACTTACATGCGATGATAGTGAGTGGTCCTCCTATTGTCCAAGAAGTCAACCAACCTTCTACAATATTCGCAGCGGGGTTTTGGCAAAACAATGCTCGTTCGCAGTGGCGTTTCGGTGCCAAGAAACGTGCGGAGTACAGGACCTAGACTTGACTCTTTCTATGATTAGCATGACAAATGTGCGTATCCGAGGCAATAGGATCCAATGAAACTAACCGTTATCCCATACGAGTCTTCTAAGAATCCTGAGGATGTGCCGTATTCCTTAAGTCAAAGTGACATCTCACACGAGTCGGGCGGTAGCACAGTAAAAGGCCCCAAGCTCTCATTGAAGCCCCAGAAGTTCGAGAAGAACACCACCTGTTCAATTCGGACTTTCGGCGCAGCGATTTTGGTATTCCTGTTCAGTGTGCTCACATACTTGATTGCCAAAGTGTTGTATCGGCACTAGTGCTGTTCCACCAAGACGTCGTTTGGAATGGTCATGTTTCGGTAGTAAAAAGCGTCACTTATAGGCAACAGAAAACGCACCCAACCAGCCCCATTCCATTTTCCTTGGTGCCGTCACGGTCTTCGAGCTTTCTGCGCCTGCATCGTCATTGCAATAGTGATTGTGTTCAATGACAACAAGGCCAATTGGATTGTTCCCGGTCCGAGTGTCCCTCAGTTTCGTGGCTTTCGCAGATTAGGTGCGAAGGTCAAACATCTAGCTGAAAGAGCGTCGATATTTGGGAAGGGAAGGGAAGGCGCCCACTACTATCAGATATTGAGAATGGCCACTCAGTCATTCGAAGTCCCGACGATCGCATACCATGGACGTCGGCACATGCAAGCTACGAGTCGAACGACCTACGAGACGCCCTGAACAATGTAGAAAAAAAAGGAGAGTTCGAGTGGCTTACCATACCGGGACAACGATTACGAGCAACTCGACCGGGGACTATGTCATTTTCCGATCGAACAAAATTGATATATGCTAGGTCCTATCGACTCGGATAGAAGGTCATGATTCGTCCATGACCGGGCCTTAGAAACAAAGGGATCACAGTAAGAAGCTGTGGATGAGCTAGATGGGGGCAAGAGGCATCATTCAGTCAGAAATTGATTGACAAGAACAGAAAGCGCTCAACATGTCGCATTCAACGCAGCGTTCCTATTCGAGACGCGTTGCGAAGAGGCCGAAGGTATGATGTCTTGCACACTTACGGAGAAAACTACTTTTTATTCGCGCGACCGAGCACGAAATAGAACGTTGAACGAAAGCACCTTGGAAAGCCTGCAAATAACAAACGTCCCGGTTCTGATTATGACTGCTAAACGTTACGATGAGCAATCAAGACGGTGATTAGGCTGCAGAAGTGGAAGAGTAAGGACAGCTGTACTTCAAAGTTCTACGAGAGACCCACCTCAAGCGTAATCAGATGGGTTATTCCGCGGTCACTTCACGTTCTATCGATGTACGATCACGGTGGACTCTGACGAGTGGAGCACGTGGCTGCAGCGATCCAAGTATAGCACATTCGCAAAGTCAAATCAGTCGAGGAGACATATACCAATAGCATTTCTTCCACGACTGTGCATTACTACACAGAAGCAATATAGAAAATAAGAGGAAGTAGACCAGATGCTTGGTGGACTTACCTTCTTTCAACTTGATTAGTCTCGAAAATCGAGAGTCACGACATGATCAGCTCTAGAATCTGTACTGCCTGAATTCTTTGTTGAGGGTTCAGACCTAGATGAGCGCTAGCACCCATGGCGTCAGTTTCTTAGCTAAGGACAATACTTGAGTACTTGAGAGTTTGCGGAGAGTCCGAGTCGGCCGGATGTGGAACGGAAGCCTTTGGACAACAACTGCAACAATCTCCGAGTCGGACTTGTCCGTGAACGGATGTTCAGTTTCCCCTTCTTTCCCGCCATCAATCAGCAACTTATCAGAGAATCGTTTTCTCTTCTGTCGTTCCTTATTCTAGCTTTCCACGCGCGAAACTCCAAGGAGACGAAGTCCCCATGGAGATCACCGCGTGAGCATGAAAGTCTGGACATATTTCCCAAATTTCTTGGCACCGTCCGCGCGGCGAACGAGTGAACCTAATTAATGTACTTGAATCGCTTCAACTGACGCTGACCGGTGAAATCTGGACCTATTTACTTCAGTATACTGTACTGACGCCCTCTGCTCACAGTGAAGTTATCCATTTTCGTGTGGACGAGTCGTCTCGACTGTATTTTTGGTCTAAATCATACCCCAGCACTACTCACCCTGCAGATATGAACGTTCGATGCCCGCATCTGTTTGGAAATTGCGTGCTATCGCATCGGCACTGGGATGCACGATATATTTCTCGTCCGACTCGCCCCTACTGATCAGGAAACGGGAAATTTATTATCTATACTTAGGTGAGCAGTTAAAAGCACCGCGTTTAGACTTAGAACGTTTTCTGATTGACACAAGAATGAACTAAATCGTAACTGCCCTAAAGGATTGAGCTACATCCGAAGTCCATCCTAGGTGAGTGCGTTAGAGCCTCGTACAAGTTATTGATGATGTCTCACTGCACATCTCCGCCAGATGCGGCTCTCTTCACGAATGGATTAGAAAGCCGATGGGAGGAACTTTTCTCCTGTTCTTCGTGTGATTCCTATTTGATGCATTCCATCATCTCATTGCTACTCTACGCAGACAGGTGGGGCATCTATCCTCAACAGAACCGCCCTTACCAAAATGTGTCTTCTTCACAAATGCCTTTCCCACTCATGCATCACGCTCGCAAGCCGCTATACTCATAGTAGGTGACTTTCTCCCACCCTGCACATAGTGGACGTTCTTCCGTCTATCTAGAGCTTGTGAATTCCACGATGCTGATACATCATACATGCTGAACTCCGTCCTTCTGCCGGAACTCTATCATCCCAATGATCGTTTGGAACCCAATCCCAGCCAATCTTTTTCTTTCTGCTATGATATGTCGAAGTCTGCTGTCAAACCCTCCGTGTCGAGCCTGTGTTCCGTTGGCGTGTCGAATACACGCCACGAAGCCAATTTGATTGTATACACAAGATGCCGCTGACACCATATATCTCTTCCTAATACGATTATCCTAATGACCATAGGCACCTACAAGTCCTGAAATCTTCTGTCTGTTCGTTTTCAAAGCGTGGAATTCTTCATCTAGATCCCGCTCATCAAGCTTTGAAGAAGCACAAAACCAAGTCAACCCCGATATCAGTAAACCAGGCATCAGTATTCTGCAAGTCGCACCCTCCAATCCGTGATCTAGCAACAAGAAGCAGAACTATGTTGATCTTGAATCGGATACACCAGGAGTTATGTATACAAGGTTATATCAGCCTTCCAAGGACGTTCTACGAAATGAGGGTTCTCCCACAGCTGGAAGTTCCTATTTCACAAGATCTCACACTGTGACCGCTTATGGTAGTGATGGACGAAAAAAGCACATCCCCTTGTTTGAACCCATCCAATCTGCGGGGTTACGGCCTTGCCGCGACCCTGTGCGGCTAATGTTAGGGTTCCTTTCAATTTTATAGATTCGGGCCATATATATCAGCAAGACCGCGGTATCGACACCCAGGTGCTTTCCTCTACACTCCAAAGTCGTCCCTCGCTATCCTTCTCGCCCCCCTAACTTTGTACTTTGGAAAATGGCTGACGCTATCCTGAATGCTGGTGAGCTGTCCTTTAAGATCGTCCGAAAATAAATCCACTCACCCTAACCCTTCACTTCCGTACGTACTAGGCGACGTCTATGGCCCCTTCTTGGTCGGTGAGCAAACATGATCGCCCCGGACCGTGAATAAAATGAAGGGAAAGGCTAATCGTACTGTAATCTATAGGGCTCATGTTCTGCTGCGTGTAAGAGCGATTTCTGCGATGTTTGGTGGATTTTCCCCTGATAAAACCTCACCCTCAGCCTGTATGGGATAACCGCTGCGCAAACTGTGTATTATTTCCGCACCTATTCGTCAGATATTATGCTCCTCAAGTGTCTTGTGAGTGTTATCCTCTCGAATATCATCGATCGACCTGACAGCGCTTACAGGTGGGCATATGCTTGTGAGGCACCGCGCTTGTCGATCCTGAAGTCCTCATCCCCTGATCCCACTATAGGTTCTTCGATACCGTCCACATCGCGTTAGTCATTGAAACGCTGCATTACTGGTATATCGTATGTCGACTGCCAGAAAACTACCAATTCCTCCCAATTTTCCGGATGTCAGTTGTCTTTCTTTCCTTATACCCTTCAACCATCATCTCGGCTCACAATCTTCCCATCCTCTAGATCGTTTGGGGTGCGTGACTCCTGATGCATAGTTCTGAATCGTCCGTTAATCCTCCCCGTGTGCAGTCATCTATTTGTGTTACGGTGCGTCCCAGCCATTCGTCCTTATACGTTGGCTAAAGCTCGTTTATGTCCACGCGCAGTATGCCTTGACAAGTATAGTACAAGCGTGAGCGCCTCATCCTCCTGACGTGGTCCTCTGTCATTTACTTGGGAAATGGGTTTAGATTTTACATTTGGCGTGTCTGGACTTGTGAGTGCATCTTGGGGTCTGGGTGGAGTGGTTGCCTGATGTGTGCGACTCATAGTGAGCAAACGAAACAAGATCATCGTCGGTATCATTGTGCGTACATCGAAATCCTCGAAACCTATTCTAAATTGTCTAACCCCATCTCTCTCTAGTCTGCCCTATCTATCATTCAACTTCGTAAGGCCGATCTAATTCTATCAAAGCAACATAGTTAAAGTCTGATAACATTGCTTTCATCGTTCTATCAGTTGGCGGAACGGTTTTGACGGCAGATCTCTTCATCGTCACACATATCGCAGCCGTACACGGAAGGATCTCCGAGGTATTCATTACGACGTTCGTCTTGTCTCCTACATGATCTCATATCTCTGTCAGATTGGTGGTAGTATTGAGCTGGTGTCTACCCTCATTTGCGATCTGTTAATCTCGGGATCTCTGGTATACTTCTTGAACAAATCCCGTACTGGATTCTATGGGTAGCGTATCCTTTATGTCTTGCTCCGGTTGCGCAGCTAACACTTCGTGCCATGCAGAACGGAGAACATCATCAACAGGTTGATCATTTACTCTGTCAATGTCGGACTGTTCACCAGTGTCATCGCGCTCTGCAATCTGGTCTTCGTACGTTGTTGAAATGTATATTCGACATTGAACTCTAACCTGAATCTGCCCATTCAGTGGTTGGCCTTACCAACTAGCTTCCTCTTCGCTGCCTGTAAGTAAATTCCGCACTCGTTTTTGTCGTCGTGATTTTGACCGCGCCCTCACCTAGTCCACATCATCATCAGCAAGTGTATGTCAACTCTTGTTCAACTCTCAAACTTCTTCATTCGTTGACCCATATTCGCAGTCTATGTCAATTCGATGCTCGTGACGTCCGTGTTCTATCACTATCTCCTCCTCGTAGACACTGAATTCCGTCCGATAACAGCCTAAATTCTCGGAAGTCCGTTCGAGATCAACTACAAAACTCGAGAGGCAACACTTCCAGCTCTGGGCGATCTCGAGACTTCCACGGTAAGCTTTGTTCCCTCGCGTGTTAGTCTAATGACCCTGATGTCCTGGGCACCTTGTACAGATGTACCGACTGGTGGTGGCGATTTCGCCCTCTCCACATTCCCTGTTGACAAAGCCAGGTAACTTCTCTCCTTTCTCGCATGCATTCAGCCTCACCGAAACCTTTCTTCAGTGACCCGAAAAGCGCAGGATTCTAAAGGGTCATCCTCGGATCAGGAGTCAGCCTGACGCTTGCACTTTCGACCTAGAAAAGCATCGTCTATATCAGCTAATCATCGCGTGCACCGCGATTGCATCTATGTATAAACAGACCTCGTAGATAACCAACTTGTCCGCCGTTTTTGTACTGTCACTCCTTTCTGAATTCAACGCGGAGTCAGTCCGTTCGGAGCCTTGGTTCTCCCTACATGCAGTGGATGTTGATCATTCTCGAAGTGATGTTGTATTGACCTCAAAGCTTGAGAGTTGCGCGCTTGTGTATAGTTTCGACAGAGTTCATGGCCATGTGCAAATCTCATGGTTCTACCAAT
The DNA here is from genome assembly GCA_009761415.1 of Sarcomyxa edulis. NCBI lineage: Eukaryota > Fungi > Basidiomycota > Agaricomycetes > Agaricales > Mycenaceae > Sarcomyxa > Sarcomyxa edulis. The sequence continues at coordinate 262,029 of QUOL01000022.1, read as the reverse complement.
TTAAACTTGACAGCGTAGACTAATCCCCGCTCATAACGGTCGATGGCATCAAGGAGTAGATGCAACACTGGGAGCCACCTGGATTCTGATCCCGTCCGGAGTAGAAAATTGCTCCTCCTCCGTGGGGATGACAATTGAATCTCGTCATTTTCGTGTCAGGTGTCTTCAATTGACTCCGGGCTGTTGAGATTTGGTACCCTCTAGGTCGCATCAGCGTTAGAATTCTGATTCCTGAAGTGTATCAAAATGCAACCACATCGGGCTCGCTGGCTGTGTAGTCGACGTCTACGACTGACAATCTTGACGACAGTTGAACAGTCCTTGACCCAATCCCAATGCGACAAGAGAACACCAATGGCATCTCTTGTCCACCTGGGACACCCGGTAGGTGTCTAGGGTTCAGGAAGACGCGACATTTTCTGACCATTGTCAATGGTCAATGGCAGATCGTGCTGCAGACATTTCCTTTGTTAGGACGCAAGGATGAATGGGTATATCAATAATAATCTTGTGTATTGGGTGGAGTGAGAGATTCTGCGGATAGGAGTATTTGAGTGCCTAATCAACATCAACATCAGAAGAGAGACTACACGTCGATGTCAGTGGATCTTCTCCAACTTAATACAGTCGTCGTCCCAACTTGAAGTGTAATCAAGAAAGATTTGCCGTGGTAGGCCATCTTGAAAGATAGTACAATCGCTGATAACTGACTTACTGCACGTATACCAGAGTTCGAATCTGGAATTCTTGAAGTGAGGTGAGATAGTATTTCCCGAGATTGAGCGTCGTGTTGTTCTGAAAACGAATTGGTATCGTAGGGCGCGCCGCGCGTGGTATGTACGTCGTGATACAAGAGACAGACGCTCGGTTTTGGAAAGCTCTATAACAAAAAAGGATCAGTCGAGCGCATTGAAAGACGTGTATAGCACACCATCGAAGTCTCGAAGACCTTATTGGCTGAGGTCTAGTCAGTATCTCATGCACCGTCGCAAACCGACAATGAGCGGGGCACTGCCACTCCACAGCATTCGAATCACAAAAGACGCATCTGCGCATCGCTCACCTTGACAATCTCCAGAAACCAAACGACAGTCTTAATGCCCCCAGACAATCGCCCAACATCAACAACTTTCAATCCCATGACATACATGCTTCAGTTCGCATCTAGCGCGGTGCTTTTGTATGCGATTGTCAGCCTGATGGATGAAAGACCAAGAACAAGGTTGATAAAACGGGGAAGGGAGCTGATTCAAGATTTAAGAAACACCTCGAACGGCCCAAAAAACATGCCGATCCTAGTCCAGTATGGGGCTCGCACGATAGCATTTGGGAGAACAAGGCTAGGAGACCTGGTTGGCTCGGTGCGTCGATCCGTTCAAGATGTTCGTGACAGATACGAAAAATTCCTAGAATGTTATTCAGTACATGAAAGCCAAGTTTGACATTCTGGCTGAGGATTCGCTTTGTCTCCGAGTACGGTTTGTCGGATACGAGGAGACGGAGTCGAGTTATTTCGAGGTCGACATGGATGCGTGGGAGGAGCTAGTTCCGAACATAGCCACGATACGATTGGTCTTGCCACCGAAGGAAACCTTGATAGATGATCGTGAGTTGAGTTGACGTTAACATCTGGAAACTGACTGAAAGCTCACTCGGACACGTCTCAAGAATGACGATTGGGCGGAGGCAATCTTATGATAGATTGGAGTTCGGTTCCCAAAACGATCAAGGACAAGGGACCGTATTTTTAGCAAAGGACGATGTACGGAAAGAATGTTGACGAGGCGCCGGGGAACAGCAGTGCGATGCGATTCATCAAAAGATGGTCAGAGGGACAATCTTTCGAGGACACTTCGTTATAACTGCCAATGAAGAAGTGAAAAACATACATGGATTCGTTTCATGAGATCTGAAAAAGATAACGATCTGACATGATGTCAATTGCACGTCTTCCAACGTACGTTCCTCCCCCGTCTGTTTTCCGGGGACCATCAGCTCGAGGCGACCTCTGCGAAAGTATGATTCGCCGTTCCGTGGAAAATCACATTCCGACGGCCTTGATCGGTCGAGGGGGGAATGGCGACAGTGAACGCCACGGCAATTACGGCCAGCATGCTAGTCCTCCAAAAGACGCCAACGGTCTTCCGAGTAGCCATTTGTAGTTGTATGAAAGGCGTTCATGAGACTTTCGGGATCCCCATTGGAAAAAGGCCGACCGGTATGATCTTCGCCGTCGAGATAAACACATGAAGGAAAGGGAACGTGTAGTATGATGGCAGCTCGATATGTAGGCGATAGGATTCGACCTGATAGACGAGTGAGCGGCGTATTGGTTGGAAAATGTGTTCACTGATCCGCGGTGGATATAATGTTGCAAAAGGCTGACTTCTGAAGGTATCAGTGTAAGGCTTCGGATTCCAATAGTGGCGAGTCGCGATGATGATCATAAGTTGTGGAAGAGCTTTGAGCGTCCCGATAGATATGCAAGCCTATATAAGCGTTACTGGCAGAAGCTCCGGAAAATGGGGCAGGTTCCTCTTGCGCCTCTGCGATATCGGTGGGACGCAAGGGTTGAGAGAAACACATGCCGAAGGTTGAGCGCTGAGCCAGTGTAGTAATCTGGTAGTAATCACTATACATCTCGAAGTCGTACACGGTTGGATATCGACATTCCGGAGCACAGCGAGGCAGTAGACGTAGTACGATCGGTTCGACAGATATAGAGAGTATGACAAGTGCATGAATGAAATCAAGAGGATGTTCGGTGGTGGGAGTATAGTTTCAGAAGCATCTGGAATTTAGCCTGGAATGAGGAGAGGAGTAGCCGCATCAGCTTGAGAGAGCAAGATATGTCAGTGGTTCTTCGACCGGGGGACTCGATGTCGCGAGAACTCTCAAAACCTTCAGGCCTTCAGTCTTCAAGTGGTCGTGTCCTGACTGGAGAAAGGACGAGGAAATGTGTAGGCCTGGTGAAGCATCGTGGCTGGATGTGTGCACATGTCAAAGGCATTGCTCTTTGGAACTCTTGGCCGACTTCGGGATACTGTGTGCTAATTAGACGTTGGATAGTGCTGAATGATCCACTGGGCTGGTCACATTGGTGGTACAACGGTCAGGTTGGATTCTGAGAACATACATCTGATCTGATTGTTGGGTATCGATACGTATACGACGCAACGTTGTCTAGTGGCGAAGCTTTCCTCCCTGGCGTCTGTTACATTTTCCCCTCGTTTTGTTTTCGTTGAGGGATGTATCGTTGTAGTGATTCGATTGATACCATCCCTAGACTCGTGTACGATAAGAGCCTATAGCGATGCTATCCTTTGCGAGACTGAGATGACAGTTTGAACTTTTGACTCGATTTCCGACCGTTCCTCATAATTGCAAATGCCGCGACGCGTACTCCTTTCAATCTTGCTCTTCACCTTCACCTTCACCAACTAACTCGCTCAACCATGGCAGGCCTCGAGCATCTAGAATCCCTAATCTACCATGAAAAGCAGCAAGACGGATCGATGCTATGTGCCCAGCACGCTCTAAATTCCTTACTACGTATGTATGCCACTACACGGTACTTCCCCGCAATCGGACTGATCGTGCGTTTGTCCTTCCATGCGATTGTAGAAGGGAACTATGTAAGCCCTACTCAGCTTCTATGTGGTCCTCGATGAACGAAAACGAAAACATGTAGTTCACGGCTGCAGATCTATCGGATATCGCGCGAAACTTGGACGAGTTGGAGTCGAGCTACGATGATGATAATGCTGGTACCACGAGTACGAATATGGATGATACAGGTGTGAAGTTCATCTTGAAATCGTGCTTGATATATGGTGAACTGAACTTTTGCCAGGATTCTTTTCCGTGCAAGTACTAGACGATGCGGTGAAAGTCTGGGGACTAAAGTGCGTTCCTCGTCTTTACTGATCAACGATGGACAAGCTCTGCTGAAACAAAGATCCCCAGTCTCATGAGATGGCGAAGCGAGGCAATGCGACCGTATCAAGCCCACCCGCACACGCAACTCGCCTTCATACTCAATTATCAACAACACTGGTTCACACTCCGACGATTTGGAGCGACTCCTCGTCCTGAAGACCCCGAAGATATCGCGAATCCGGGTGGACACTCGCATTGGTATAACCTCAACTCGTTTCTCGAACGACCGGAGTGGGTCAGTAGACTTTATCTTGGGATGGTGTTACAGCAAGCGGAAAATGACGGTTCGCATTTGTACTTCCTCTTCAGAGTAGCACAGAATCATATTGAATATTATTTCCAGGCTACTCTGTCTTCGCCGTAACTCAGAGCGACCCCTCTGCACCACTCGCGCTCCCGAAGACTGACGCAGACACCGTCGCCTCCACTCTCCCCGAACCAACCTCATCTTCCCGCATAAACCCACGGTCGTTCTCTGTCTCATACGGTACACCTGCATCGTCCTCGTTATCCGCATCTAGACCCGAAGGACTCGAAGACGAGGACCTCGAACTCCAAGCTGCACTGCAGGCTTCGCTCATGGGTGGCGCCTCGGACGATTCATTCCCTCCACCTATCTTCGCTCACGAACCGTCCCGTTCTCTCTCATCTCCTGGGGCTGGAACACATACACCACGCACCTTCACTGATGCTGCGTCAGCTCAAGATTTAGACCCGGTGGCTGCGAGTAGGGAGAGAAATAGGCTGATGCTGCAGCGGATGAGGGAGGAACAAGAGTACGCGCAGAGAGAGTTGATAGCCCAGATGAATATGGAGGGCATACGACGGAGACAGATACCGGAGGAGGATGATGAGGCGGAAATGATGAGGAGGGCGATTGCTGAGAGCGAAGCGATGGCTCGTCTACATAGGGGAGACGACGACGACGACGATGTAGAGTATGTGGATGCGGATGAGGGCCCTGAAGCTGATGTTGACATGGACGACGAGGATATCAGTACAGCACCGTCGCCAGCGCTCGTACCGAATCCATACACTTCGCGTTCGGGCGCAACGACAAATCACATAGTGTATGACGACGACGATGCAGAACTACAAGCGGCATTGAAAGCATCACTGGAGCATGTACCGGAAGGCTGGGTGCCTCCGACGTTAGAAGATAAACCACGTCCTCGACCATCTCCTTCTGTTGCTTTGTCTTCCACCGAGGGGGCAGACACAACAACAGAAGGAGATGACGAGTGGGATAGAGGTACTATTCCTTCTTCAGACCCTGTTGAACCTGTTGAGACGGTCAGCGTAGATGAGCTTAGAAGACGGCGGTTGGCGCGATTTGGCAGTTAAGAACTTGTATCACTCAATTAACTTATAATATGATTCAATTGATAACTGAAGTACAATCTGTGCAATTTGAGGCTATCTACTTACATACACAATCAAAGCTGTAATACGAAGGGCTGTAAGACATTTCATTGATTGCTGGTATATTTCAACATGCATTCACTGTTCAGTAATCGAGTACAAAACAAGTGTCTGAGAAAGTTCTTTTTGAAAACACCACTTGTCTGCAATCGTTGACCTAAATCGGAGGAGAGACGGACGTGCTAGGGTCGACTTGATACACGACCGGAACCCAATTCTTGCCGTTGGCGACGATGTGGAGGAGATCGTGACGAGAACTGTGGGAGACGATAGTCAGCGGGAAAGACAAGCTATTTGTCAAGGCCGCAACTCACTAGTTCCCCATGGTATCAGCGACGAGTTTGACCTCGTCGATCTTGTCGAGGGAGATATCCGCGTACAAGATAGTCTCGACGTCCGGCTCAGCTTTTGCGAGGGTAGATCCGTCAGGCGCATAGATCTACGAACAGAACGGTCCACAAAAAATACATAGCGCGCATGTGGATGGTACCCACTTGCGAGAACCCGCCACCAGGGAACTTGAACCACGGAAACTTATCTATCAGCATCTTCTTCGCACCCTCAAGACTAACAATTTGACAAGCAGTGATCCCGAAACAGGCGCCTTCCATAGCGACAAGCTGGGTCATACGTGCTGAGGCCTCTTCACTTATGATGTAGGGAGAGCCGCCGTAACCTGGAGGGAACATGGGGCACCATCCGCCGACGAAGATCTGAGGGTTTTGTGAGTAGAAGTGGACTTTGAGTGCAGGCTGGAGTAGGTGAGATAAGACAGTGAGAATAGATTGGGGCGAAGACGACATGCCTGGATATGCTCCCAGCAATTGAGACTACCGAGTCTACCGTACGGTGTTTTAACGACATTGTGGATGGATTGAGCTACACTTGCAATGTGAGTATCGACAAGACTAATACGGCATTGAACTACATACCAGATCCATCCCCAAATATTGTCTTCTCGTATTGAGTCGGCTGTAGAGTATCCGTGAAAGTTCTGTCGAATGCACAGGATATTGAGGCCAACCTTGATTTTCTGGCGGTGATTGATAATGCGTCCCTCCGCGCTAATGGTCACTTGTGCTATATACAATGAACCCCCATCGCGCTCTGAAAATCCCAGGACGACGATGGCCCCTGCTTTATGCGCAGCTTCGCAAATACGACGCATCTCAGGGGAGAGCAGAGGAAGGGAATTAGCTTGGAAAGCCTTCAAGACAGGTTGAGCCGTGACAAAGTCATTTGCCCAAGGAGTCCAAGGATATCCTGTACAGCAAATACGATTATCAGGGCGTTGCAAAATGGATCAAGTATTTGAGCTACAATAGCTTACCGGGGATGAATACCTCGGGAAATCCGATGATTTTTGCGCCTTCGGAGGCGGCCTCGTTGATGATCGAGATGGTCTTTTGGACACTACCTTCAAGGTCAAGCCAAACTCTGCAAAATGTGAGCAAGTATTAGATAAGAGCAGCATAAGTTTGTTCGGAGAATGACTCACGGTTCAGCCTGCACCGCCGCGACCTTGAACACGGTCGTATCGGCATTGGATGGCGTGAAAGTTATCGGCATAATTTTGATCTTCCAGTGTGGAAGGGAAAGACGGCCTACTCGTCGATCCCTCCACATGAGAAGAATTCGCGCTTGATCTAAATCTTACGGATTTAATGCCTTATTTTCATTTTACCACAGAAATTCAAAATCATGTGGTCTAACACCACAGAGCTCGAACTCGGCGAAATGCCCAAGTCCCCATACAGTCCAGAAGCCGTAGCCAAACACCGACAAAGTCCGCCGCGGTCTTGACCATTTACCCCCACCATCCGTCGACACACACTCTCGCCTCGTTCATCATACACGATACGCTATATGGAGCCTTTGGGCATGGTTCTGGGTTATACAAGGATCTAGTACGCTTTCTGCTCATTTACTTTTACTAAATTCGTCATGTTCCAGACTTTTTCATACTATTTTACCTTCATCCACTCGATTCTCCCTTCAAACGTGCCAACGACGAACGACGCAGCCGAGATGAGACCTAGGAGAGCCCAGTCCACACCCTACTGAGTCGCCGCACTGACGGGGGCAGTGATTCGTGCACCAGTTTTGGGTTGTGTTTCCTCGTCACTGACTCCCTCTTCCTGGTGGATTCTCGGTGAACTCACCGTTCTGCGGCATCGATTCAAACGTTATATGATACACTATCACCTACTGAAAACGCTCCACCACTCAATCTACCCTTGATATCATCACGAAATATTAAAATCCCAATATCTCACCATTTTTCTTATAATTTCGAATTTCCTTTTTGTTTCATCGTTTCTGGGCCCTGTTGACGCGAGAGCACGCGGGCAATATCCCTTACTCCTATCTGCTCGGACTCATAGGCTCGATAGGGCCTTTCGAAAAAATCATCTCCTTTATCCTGGATTTCACAGTTGACTTCAGAAGTCTTGAGCCACATCCCCGAGCAACAACATTCAGAGCCACGAAACGCGCCACAACTAGCATACATTGAGCACTATACCCCTTCGTCGATACGCTAACTATCTACGGTTGTAGGAACCGCATAAATCCACTCTCCGCGGACTTACAAGCTTGGCTACACAGCCACGAGAATCAAGCTTTGCGCCTTCTTCTCTCTTCCCACCACGACAAAAGCTCGCTCGTTGGTCGACAACAGCATCGAAGGGCCTTCCCCCATATTATCCTAGTCTCATATCTCCCCAATTCCTGATTCGCATTCATTCCAACCACAGCCGACGCGGAATTTCCCTTTTTGGGAACTCTGATCGAGAACAGGCACACGCATCGCGTCTCGACACCGACATCTCGACTGCCTTTCCTAAACTCCAGACAGACTCTCTAGCTCCACTCGCTTGTGGATCGAAGAGGTTTGGTTTCATTAAAAGTCCTATATTGCTGACTATTCGGTTTTCTAGGTACTCTATCACTCGGACCACATTCAGCTTCAGGCGACCGTATTACTTCCTCCCCTAGATCATATTCTCTACCACACCAGCGACTTTCGTGTGTGGATGAGGGCCCAAAGGAAAGATGAGTATTCAGGTGATCTCCTGTCTACCTGCGTGCGACTCGTCTTATTCGGAGGATTGATGATCTATACAGGACAAGGGACAGAGAAGCCTCTGGCCCACACGAAGCTGGATCATTGGACGCAGAAAATAGACCTCCTCCAAAACGACACGAGGTGGCGCCGTCGAGTTCTTCGTTACGATACCGGGGCCGAGTCTCGGAGTATCAAGGTGTCGATGTTTTATGGATGATAGGAGCTTTGCATCCAGCTTCTTACATCTAGCCGACTGAAGGACTTCTACGACTCAAGTCTTCTGACGTCCGATCTCGTTCCCTGAGGGCATTCCCGTAGGGTGTTGATGTGGTGCTTGTGAGTTAGATCTACTCAAAGGCTGTTATACGTCGACGGGGAGGTTCGAAAGCGGACGGGATGCTCAAAGATGCTGCTCGAATCGAGAAAAACGAGGCGGATTAGTGCGCCTTTCTCTACCCAGGATGTAAATGAGTCTCACCATCATCACAGAGTGCTCGTCGTGCATGAAGCCTGCGTCGAGCACAAAAATGCCCAGACTCGTGACACCGATATAAGCAAGCTTTACGTCGTTCGCATCAATGGCGATGGACGTGGATGGCTCGACGTTTCTCCCTCTCAGGGAAGACAATGACGAGACGGCTCGGAATATTGGACTGCAATACTATTCCCAGTCTTGCAGGAGTCGGATGAGAACCGATAGCTGAACGATACGTTCGAGAGCTGATCGATTATCGACTATGAGGGCGGGCATAATTTGTAAACTTTAGGGAGAACGGAAAGACAGCATTGTCAAATTGAAAGAAGGGCATATGAATCAGTTTCGATATGTGACGCACCGAGGTGTGGTTTCGTCTACATGGATTTTTGACAGTGTAGCTTGCAAGGCCGATCGATCAAGCGCGTAGTAAGTACGTGAGCGCGTGAGCCGTTCGCACAGTTCAAGGTATCTTCGAACTATATATCACCTTCTATAACTGTCTACTAGCTACTATCTAATACTACGAGATACTGACTCTAAAGTAATCTAAATACAACAAGAAACGATACGACCCAAGATAGAATATGAGAAACTGAACCGTAAGTATAACTAGACTTGAGAAACATCAACATTCATGGAATCATTAGTCTCATTATTTTCTTTGACATCGGGTTCATCACCCAAGTTATCTTTCTCGCCTGCTCGGACATCACCTGCAGAAGTAGCAGCAGGGGGAATGACCTTGTAAAAGATGAGAATAGCCAACGCTTCAGCACATACGATGCCCAGAAGAAACCAGAAAGCTGCTGCGCGTCCCTGGTACTCCGTAGGACCTCCATGCGTAGCCTCGACACTAGTTTCGATAGAGCTGACCGCAGCGATTCCGACCGCGGAGCCAAGTTGAAGTGCACCGTTGAAGATGGCGCCGACGGTGCCCGTCATCTCAACAGGTGCAGTTTGGAAGATGGCAATGCTGCAATGTAATAGTCAAATCGTCTGAGTATTCGATGGCGACGGTACAACGAGGTGTACTCACTTTGTATGTGTGTATGTCAGCATCGCACCCGCGGAACCAAGAATGAAGGCAGGGAAGACAAACGGCCAATATTTATCAGGTCCATCTGCGAATGCAAGAAGGATGGTGGCGACGATGAGAATACCCTGTCCAAACAGAATGATCCATTTCGGGCTGATGCGTCGAGAAAGAGGGCCTGTGAAGCTCATCGCAAACGCTAATACACCGATTGGGATCCTATGAAAAGTGTTAGATTATAATACAGGTGTCAGGACACAGAGGGACGAACATGTGTATAGCAGACGAGATGACAGCCCAGTGGTAGATGTCTTGCCATAGAGTCGTGAATATCGTAAAGACTGTCGTCCACCACAGATATGGCAGCAGCGCGACAGCAAATAGAACGGAGAAGTTCGTGTAGAACCAAGTTCGGGGTGGTCTGTTTTATACCACCGTGCGTCAGCGATAGAATTGAACACTGACGATACAAGAGGACACGTACACTGCGGCTCGCTCGATAGGTAGGCGCGTTTCCCAGTAAAAGAAGCACCCGATCAGCCCGATGGAGATGATGAGTGGCGCAATCACCCTAGCGGAGCCCCAGCCCGACGAGGAACCAGACGTCACGGCGAAGATGAAGAGGATCAATGCGACTACACGTAAAACAATAAAGATCGATTCATGAGAGCGAAACTTCGAGACTGGAGGATTCTCAAACCTGTTAACACTGAGACACCAGGTAGATCCAAACTCTCGATCCGTGAGGCCTTTGTTTCCAACGGAGACGGTATCCTCTTTGGCGTAGGTACCAGGAATATGCAGATCAAGGCGATAGGGAGGGCAACAATGGCAACGAACCAGAATACCCAATGCCACGAGGCGAATTCGACGAATATAGCGCCTATGATGAGGCCCAGAACTAGAAGACTTGAGTCAGTATTTATGATCTACCTGTAGAGAGTGGTAGACGTACCATTTCCGATTGCACCACAACCACCGAACACGCCTAGAGCACGGGCCTGTTCTAAGGGCTGTGTGAATACGTTGACAAGGAGGGTGAGAGCGGAGGGGATGGTCAACGATGCAGCTAAGATTAAGATACTCTCGTTAGAGCTGCATTGGTCGTCCATGCAAACAAATCTTACCAATCCCGCAGAGTGCTCGAAGGACTATGAGAGTGATCTTATCGTGCACGAAGCCTGCACCGAGAGAAATGATGCCCAGACCCGCGACACCGATGATAAAAGCAAGCTCTAAGATGTCCGTATTAATAACGAAGAACGCGAAGGGGCCAACGTTTTCACGAACGCACTCGGATTATAGACGTCGCTGATTTTTCCGCTCTAATAATAACACAAAAATTAGCTTCATTCAGAAAAGATATTTCAGAAACAAGTCAACGTACCACGAGAAGAAATGAAGCGAAGGTGAGTTGAAAGGCACTTATTATCCAAGTCGATTCGCTCTCGGTCATGTCGAGTGATATAACCAATGCAGGGATGGCAGAAAATAGAGAAGAATTATTGAAGGCATCGAGAAACTGTGCTAAACAAAATATCAAAAGTAGGACGTATTTGCGGGCCGTCGATGGTCTACCCGGGAGCTTTCCATTGACGAGAGTTTCTGCGGGGGAGAGAGTTGGGGGAGGCAACATCTAAGAAACTGGGTAAAGGGGAAGGACGAAACACGAAGGTTTCGACTTGGTGCTATATAGTGAAGGGTCCAAGAGATAGATGACTCAGGCAGCCGGAGCACGGCAGAGTCGTTTGGTTGACCGCACATGTTGGAACAGAATTCGAAGAGGGTAGAGCATTTACGTTTGTGAATTCGCCGAAACCCAGTGATACCGCTCTCGACGACGATAACGGATGTGAGAGTCAAACCTGTACGCTTTTAGGATACCAAGCCTGCCTATAACATTAACAATCAGGCTCTGTAAGCAAATTGAGGCTTATACATCAAATCTTGAGCTGACCAAAGAACGAAGAATGACTTAGAAAAGTTCAAAAGAAGTGAAGGTACGGGACCGAATGAGTAGAATTCTCACGTGGTCGAAACGTGGCACGGAATGCCGTCGGACGCGGTTTACCTCTCTCCGTCGTCTCTCAATTGCAAGATATTCTCGTGGAGCTCTCAGGCCAGGTTTCAGCTCGTACGTGTCTCGTTCATGTTGTATATGTTGAATGTTTGTCGCAGTGTCGCGTAAGGTCAGCCAGCAGCGGCTGTCTTATCATGCCGCTTGTGTCGAGCTCAAGCTGCATGGTCTAAAGTCTTTCGAATCCTTGGTATCAAGTCTCCGGCTGGGACTACCAAACCAGTCCTTCCACGAATCCCAAGGCTCTCATCGTCTCCAACCGACTCCACTTGAAGTGACAAGTTGAAGTTCAGATTGATGGCCACTCTGTGCTGGGTCACGCCCTACTATGTGCTCCGCCTTCATTAAGGTATTCTTCCTTTCCGTGAGCAAATCCCTCTCGTGTTTCATTGAAGCTACATGTCCATTTTGGATGGGGTTCATGCTTCATTTTGTGCATTGCACACTTGGACAATGCTTTGCTCAGACGTTCAGAGCAGCAGTTTCATCACTGAGCACAAAATTTCCCATATCGTGCATTACCCGTTCGTGACAAACATGCCAACGAATTTGGTCGTCGAATGTCTTTTGCAGTTGTAAGGCGTGTCTTCCTCTCGATCGCCGCTCACTCTACTTATGTTCGCTCATCACTTGGTGTCTCAATGACAGACGAAGAAGTCGCGGCTCCCTGGCTCCCTCTACTGTCGCTCGGTATTGTCATTTTTCCAGGCCCTCCTGCTGTTTTCGTCGAAGTTTTTCTGTGCTAGACCTGAGAGCTTAATGCGCCCTCATCTTCGTTATACACCGCTGCGAACAGTCTGAGATCTCGGCTCATGCGTTTCACTGACTTTCTACAACTGCATTCTCACTATGTATCGATAACGCTCAGCTCGAACACTCACGTAATTTCCATTTCCTGTAAGTCGGTTCCCAGCATCATGAACACCAGTCCCAGAGGCTAACGGCCCTTTTTTTTGTCTGGTCTAGTAGTTCGTGGAAGCAGCGCGATTCTGCTCCGCCCTGTCACCAAAGAACATTCCGCAGCCTTTTACTACGGTAGGCACACTGGCCACCTGGCTTAGATGCAGTTCTTCTTATCTGTATCAAGGTGTCAAATTCGTCAGCTCGATGCATGATGCTTTCGCGATGGAAAATAGCTAGAGAAAAGCTAAATGAAGGCCGTTTCGGCATGAGGCCTCCGGGACCCATCGTGAGGTGAGCGCAGATACCTTTATCATCTTATTCGTTCAGGGTCTCACTAAACCATAAGCTAGAAGGTTCCTTCAGATACCAAGTGTCTGGCATACAAGATTCTTGTTCGAGAAACTGTATCTCTCTGGTTCTCGATTGTCACTCTAAGTCACTTTTCGATCGGACTAGACAATGATTGGCTTACTGCGTACCATCCTAACGGTAGCGGGTCGAACCGTCCCTTGGGTAAAACCGACAGAAAGGTCCATTCAGGTTCATGTCAAAACCTTCGAGTTATCGATAGGAACCGTGCTAATATTAGTGTGAGTTGGGCCTCAGGTCTGGTGCGTGCATCCAAGCTTCTTGCTCTTGTAAATGTCCCGATGTTGAAAATGAATCAGGGCGTGAATGGAAGCAATGCGTTGAAGTTCGTTTCAGAAACGGGGCGTGCGTTCTGACGGACCCGTCTGAAGTATACGATGTATCGAGTCGCTTCTATTCTTCTATGGGTTGAGATTCAAGACCTATGACGCATTTAGTGTCCTGAATTTATCACTCTCAGCTGTGGCTTCGATGTCACCGAGGACGATGACCAACATACATTTTTGTAAGGTAAGCCGTTTCACCTATTTCATTGACCGCACATTTCTGAAAGCGTCTCCGCAATTTAGGCGCTCCGGCAAGCCTCCTGTCGTCTTGCAATCCGAATCGTCGGATTTTGGCCGTTCAAACCAAGTCTCAACCACAAAATAGTCTTCTCGCGGGAGCTCTCGGCGCTCTCTTTCTGCGTCTACTTAGTGATATCTGTATACCAGGTGAGTATGTCTTATCTGTCATGAAGAGCAGTTGACCGATTGTATGACTCCAGGTACACGTCGTGGTTGACCTTTTCTCAATATGCGACAAGTTTCTCAGGTTACCCGAGAAACCTCTTTTGTTTATACAAATGACGAACGCAAGGACACAACGTGCAAGTACGTGCTTCTAGTCTCGCATATGGACTATCTCGAGTTTGAAAGTCACTTGAGGCTACCGTGAAGTAGCATTCGGCTCCAACAAACGTTTTCCACCCCGTTTCGACTCTACATAGGTTGGCGAGACGGAAACCTTTGTTGCTATAGCGCTAAGGAATTATGTATGAGCTTGGAACTTGGATGACACTAATCATATTGAAGCCTGGAGCGTCCTCTTCCCCAGTTTTATTGTGGTTGTCGCGTCGTACTTCTTTCTACTTCTCTTTGGGGTTATGACTGAATGGACAATTGCGCTGTCAATGCAATGAGGACCAAAAGTCTAGCATTGAGCATCGAGAGCTATGGCTTTCGTCATCGTGCATCATGAACCGGGTATACATATGGGCCGACCTTGAACATAGATTCCATCATCTGGAGTACATAGGCGCGTCTTGCAAGGCGTAGCGAGATCGTAGACTACTGGTTTATCTGTTGTGGAATCGGTGCCTGTCATTGCAGAGCGCTTGATGCTCCGAGTCGGCAGCGTCGGGTGGCGTTAGAGGTTGTGATCGAACTTTTTGTACCTCTCGACCTCCTCGCCGTTGCTGCTACACTACGTATATTCCCCTCAAACTGCAGCAGGTTATTCATTCCCGAAGCTACCTATTGTATTCCCCGTATATGTGTAGTGACGCTGTTTATTTTGGGAGACGCTAGCGCCCAGGCCTCGGAGCATATGACCTAGAAAGCAGACGCACAGTTTCATCCGGTGTCGAATAATATCGACGTATCTACGCATCCATCAATCCTCTCTCCACTATTCGTCTTATCGATGGCCCTTGTGACTGTTCTTATCCATCCATCTGTCAAAGCTCCGGTCAAGGGACAAAGGCGGCCATATCCAAATTCATTGTAATTCCTCGATCCGGGCAACGTGCGGGTTAACCTTGGTGATTTTCGGATAGTGTCCCCGGAGGTCGTGGCGTGCCAACGTCCACCTATAAAGTCTCCACAAATTGAAACCGCGGACTCTCTACTCCTACCTCCGCATCCCATCCACCCACCCGCTCAAGTGCACCTGCCAGGTACGCCTACAAAAGACCCTTATTTTTATCCTGTTCACTGACGCCTTCCAACCCCACAATGTAACAGGCGCCTACAACTCAAATCCCTCTCATCGATCACCGCCACGCGCCCGGTTCCGTACCCAGATGTGCAATCTCGAAACGTGAGTCTGGAGACCACTGATCTTGTGCAAACCCTAACGTTTAATTTATTTGTATAGTGAAGGAACGAAGTACGGATGCGGACACTACGTCTGCGTGAGTCTCGTCCTCGACTTCTTCATCCCCATCAGCACATCGACTCATCGTTAACAGACCCGTCAAGTCCGCAAAATCGACTGTCAATCGGATCGATGCATGCGTTCGGTACGCCATAGACCGAATTGTCCTTTCTGTCCGGCCTGTGACCGCGTGAGTGATCTGTGTCTTTTTGTTCAATTACCATCTAACGATCTAAAATAGTATTACGGTCCCGATGCAAAAGAGACGATCACTGCTTACACCGAAGAATATTGTGACGATTGCCATTACTGGTATAAAGGACCGGGATCCAGACCTCACCCGAAACCATCCAAATCTTAGGATGTTTTGAGGGGTTGGTCTCCCAGATCTCAGGTCCCAAGGGCGTCTTCGTCGATGCCGGCATCCTCGTTTCGTCCCGTCCTCGCCGCTTCGAGGTCATTTAGAAGCATCGCCATATCCGGCCAGACGAAAATCCTCCGTCTATTGCATTAATATTCTCTTTTGCTATCCTTCCCCAGTGCTTTTTCCTCGCAACATCCCCGCCTTATTACCCCCCTTATTTTATCCTATCAACAACCTAACATCCTCGTCATCCGCTATCTTCACTCTTCATCGCTTTCATCTGCTTGCATTCATGTTGTACAACGTCCTCCCATCGTCCTAGTCGCACTAGCCTTAATATTAATATTCCAGTATTACATTGTTTCACACTTTCTCTACAGCTTGAGAATACAAAGATTGAAGATACATAAGTGACGCCATACAGATGTTCCAGCGATAGTTCTATAACCAATTGTGTTACCATTTCACAGCCATTCCGATGACCTCACTCTCAACAGCTCGGTATTGAGTGCGGAATAGAGTTCGACGCGTTTCTTCATCGATACTACCCGGGAGGGTCGGTGCATCCGAATCAATATGAGGCTGAGAAGAGCAGTTACCGGATTTGCATGTGCCTGGGGTGCAAGAGGATTTTTTCGCATGCGGGTGCGGATGTGGGTGAGCATGATTGGCAACTGGCGGACAAAGATCAAGCAGAACCCGTCGAGCCAACCGATCAGCGTAATCCATTTCCTGGTCCGTCTGCGGTGGTGCTGAGAATGGGGATGTGAGCCAATAAGTAGCCTCGACCTTCTTCGTCCATTCCCTGTCCCCCCATTTCGCGTTCAGAATGCCGCCCGCTTCGTATTCCTTGGGATATCCCTCTTCGTCTTTGACAATGTTCTCAGACATAGCTGAGGCCGGAGGTTTCAACTGTCCACCCCCATTGACGCAACCGCCAGGACACGCCATGACTTCGACGTAATCGTACCCCCTCTCCTTTTCCTTCTCTTTGACTTCCCAAACACCACCCGCCCCCACTTGCCTGCGTCCCCTTCTAGCACCACCACCGACTCGTCCAGCCAACCTTCCCGCAGCACCTCCGCCAACCCTTATACCCCTCTCCTTGCCCACCTTCCTGACCACGTTCTGTAAATTCCTGAACCCATAACATTTCGCTCCTCTAAATACAACTTCCCCTTCCTCCCTCCTCGTATCCGCTACCGCATTCCCATTCGTGGTAAGCTCACTGAGCGGTTCCGCGTCGACGGCCTTTCTAAGAACATATTCCTCGTAATCGGTATTCCGAATTGTTTTTACAGACAGGACTAGCGGGATTGGAGTAGACGCAATGACGTGGTCAAGGATAGCATGCAGGTAAGATCCTGACGATGAACCCGTATGTGTGAGGAGTTCCGGTATATGTGGAGCTTTCGGTTCCGTGGGGGATGGCGGAAGTGACTTGTCGTCGAGCTCATCTGGGACGGGAGCAGAAAGATCCCAGCCCTTCTCGCGCATCATGAGCTCTAGCTCGCCAGTGGTGATAACGCAGTCGACATCTCGAGTTGAATAGGCTTCGTTGTAAAAGTCTGATCTGGATGCTTCTAATTTCTTGTCGTAGCACGGCATCACTGATACGTGATATATCTCGTCTGGTCTGTTCGTTCAAAAGGATGTGAGATGACAAATGAGTGTGAGGATGACAGTGACGTACTGCTTTCCCCACTTCTGCCCCATCCAATTCTTGACAAGCGTACCCATGACTTGCTGGGGACTCTTCGTCCGTGCGATGAATGGCAACATCTCAGAATGTGCCTTTTCCGCATAGCATATCCAGCCTGGGCATGCGCTAGCAAGCATGGGCAAATGAGACGTGTCTCGGTCGTCTCCCTTCCCAGTATCCCTGTCCAGCTGTGTTCTCTCCTCGAATTCCCGTACATGTTCCTTCAGCGCAAGATGTCTAGAAAAAGTCGTATCAAAGACATATTCGAAGCCGAGTATGGCCTGGCAGAAGACTTGGACACGGCGTAGAACTTGTTTCGGGGATATGGGTGGGGTTGTTGATGTAGATGAGATGGATGCGGCGAGCGAGGCTAGTGTCTGCGGAGCAATCGAGATGACTGGTACCTTCTTTAGTGTCGAAGGGTCGTTCGGAGAAAGTTGAGAATTGGTCTCGAGGAAGTTTAGAACTTCTGTGTGAGATTGAAGGGTTATGAGAACGGATTCTGCAGATGTTATGCAACCGCTGCGACGAATCAGTCATGGACTGTATGTATACGGCGAGCTGGTGGTACGTACCTACATGCCAGACAGTCGTTCAGACTTATTTGAGCTTGTTCCAATTTCTTCCCTGTGCCTGCAGTCGTCGTAGGTGAAACCTCGTAATAAGAACCGCTGGAATCGATACGAATTTCTGTCTGAATGATCTTTGTAAGTGTCTGCATATGCTCACCAGGTATACTAGGTCCACTCACCGATGCTGCTCCTGCATCTGGACTCGGCTTCGCATTTGACTGCTCGACTGGCTTGATGCAAGCTTGTGCAGGCGTTATGAAGTCGTTCAAGTCCGTCAAAGTCTGTGAATGATCAGACGTCGAATACCAATAAATCAGATCATGAAGTACTTGTTAGATAGATGTTGAAGGCATACCAAAGCCCCAGAGAAAGCCATGAGAATTGAGCTCCTTGTGAATGGTCGACGCAGTGAGTAAGCCTCTCAAAGCGTTTTCCCACTGATTTCAGCAACAATCCTGCACAGCCACGCATCGCAGTCGCCTCAGGGCATTCACTCAACGCCTCAAGCTTGCCACCCATATATCCCGGAAACTACTCAGAAATACTCGTTTCGAAGTCGAATATACCTACCATTGAGCTCGAGGGCCAGACCCCAGCAGGAAGACCAAAAACGGACCAGCGACTAATTTAATTAATGACACCGTCTTCTTCGTCTTTCTCGCCGACTACTCGTTCCAGAACTCTCCTCTTCATCTCCTATCGCGACTCACAAGCACGGTCAACCCGCTTCTCCAGGTCTCGTTCACGATTGCACACGTATGAGGACAACTCTTATGCTGCCGCTGATCCAGATGTCGACGAACATCAAGGTCTCATAAGCCCGTCTGCGGGGGCCAGCGGTAGCGGTCATGTCGCACTTGATGTCGACTTGCCTCCGAAATGGTGTGTCATCTGTCTCTTGCTACTATTTTTGATTTGACCAAACTACTATATGTAGGGTCGACATCTCAGAACAAGTCCAGGATATCCTCGCAGACACGAAAACCAAAAGTATGTCGTTACACGTGAAACGCATTATAGACTGTAATACTGAATGACATTTGATACTAGTAACCTCACTCGAGAAGCTTCACGCGAAACATGTCCTACCTGGTTTCACAGATCGAAGCCACGAAGAACGAGAGATCGAGTCTATAACGAATGACATAACCAAAGTGAGTGTAAACTATGCAATACCATTACACGTCTTGACCCTCCTGCAGGACTTCCGCCGCTGTCAATCTCTTATCCAACGCATAACAGTCACCAAGCACGCATTCCCCCCTTCCAACAATGAACGAGCGCGATATGAAGCTGTAGCGGCAAAGAACGTACAACGCGGTCTCGCTGCTCAGATTCAAGACATCAGCGCGTCGTTTCGCAAGAAACAACGGATCTACTTGGATAGTTGAGTTAATTATATTCCGCTAGCGTCTCCTATTCTGACAACGTGAATAGAATTGCAAGGTCACGCAACGAAGAACCAGGACCTACTCATCGCGTCTGGAACGATCTCCCTCAAGGGACAAGCGGAAGGACTAAGTGCGTTGGACGAAGACGTACAGGCCGCTAATGCAGTACGTGTATACCATCATTCCTTCAAGCTATCCCCTAACAACGTCTGCATAACAAAGTCGTATTCGCAATCTCTTCAAATTCAATCCCCCTCCATAGACCAACATATCCAAACCCGAGACCGCGAGCTAACCGAAATCGCTAAATCAATATCATCCCTCGCGGAACTCTTCAAAGACCTATCCGCCTTGGTGATCGACCAAGGGACACTGCTGGACAGTGTCGAGTATAATATCGAGCAAACTAGTGTGCAGATGTCAGAAGCTGTAAAGGAATTGACTGACGCGACGCGGTGAGATACAGTCTTTTATCACTGTCTCCTACATACATACTGATCTACGGATTGGTATTGCAGGTATCAGAAGAACACAGGTCGACGGAAATGCATCTTCTTGCTTTTGTTGATCATCTTTGGGCTGATTATGGTGCTTATATTCAAGCCCAAGCGGCATGGATCAATACCTGTACCTCCACCAACGCCGTCATTGCCAACATAGTCCGACATTTGTAATTCAATCAATTCGTTCTAATGAGTATCTTAGGCATCGAGGACTTGCTTTGTCCTGCATCGATAAAATGCGTCGAATTTTTGGGTGCATGCAGCCCGAATCGTCCTTAGATCTGCAGTATATCGAACGCTTTCGGCTCTTTTCTACTCAAGATATATTACCTTTTCTGTTCGCATTCTGACCAGAATATTGCCAGAATACGATTGGTCTCAAGTGAATACCAGGCCGGTACCAGCTAGTTGATGAACTTTATATGTTCCACCCTTTTCCATCCCTTGAACTTTGTACATTAATGGCTCCCTCTCTCCCTCTCTCTCTCTCGAAATCCCGCACTTGAACATTGTACTACAGTGTATCGTATCGTTTGAGATGAATTGTAAACCGTAAATTCGCGGTCCACGTGCAGCCACTTGAAGACAACCATCTTGAGGTAACTTGGATTTGCAGCCAAGCACTGCACTGCACTGGATATATAAACAGCATCTCTCCTACCCAGCATCGACTCAGTCACTCACAGTCAGTGGCAGCTGTCTCAATGCCATCAATAGCGCGTCGTCCGTCCAAAGAGGACTATGATGCAGTCGAACTCACAGTTCCTTACCATGTCGACGACCTTGATATCGATCCTGCCAATCCTTTCCAGTCCAACAGGAATTTACCACCAGTTGCTGCCACTAGATACCCACCAGTTTCTTCTGAACCCGATGTCCCCCCAGGAAGTACAGTCAGACGCGTACATATACCAGAAAACCCAGGACAAGACATCCAACGTCCATACGATCCATACGATCCCGAGCGTGGCCAACGTTCTCAGACCCCTAGAATGCCAGAGGCTTCCATGTCTCCAAGTCCAGGAAACAGTCGCAACTCAAGCTGGGACCTCATGTCAGGAATAAAGAAATTCGAGCATACCTACGAGGAGTTCGATTCTCGAAATGCAAGCCAGGCGCATCTCGCGTTTGCAGATGGTGATGTGCCAAATAACAAGGTGAGTCTCTTATATATCATGTGTGCAGTAGAGTCAGGCCATACGATGATTTGGTTTTGGTCCATGATAAACACCAGCTCTCGAAGCTATACAACTATCTGCTGAACGTCTCGATTGTCACCAGATGGATTATTTTCATTGTACCCGTATTAGGTCTCATTTGGATACCTGGGATTCTGGGATTGACTTCGTTTCGTGATGCTACAGTGCGTGTTGGCATTCTTCTTCTCTTTGTGTCCTTCTCTGATGCACGGACTGGTTAGATATGGGGCACTAAACTCCTTTGGTGGAGTATTTGGTTGAGCGTCATATGGGGAGGTATGTGGGTTTTCGCGAGCCACTCGACTAGGACCTTCTTCTCATGATGATCACAGGATGGTGGGGTTCATTAGCTGCTGCGTAAGTCACCTAGCTATCCTCCAAGTCCGTGGTTTATAGTCTGCATCAGGCGGCTTCTCCCACCTCTAATTCGCCGAACTATTGGTGTCGTAGCTGTAGGTACTCGGCGATATATCGACTGGATGGAAGCTCTATATAGGTCAGTCCCTTACAAAGCGCCGCCAAGACATACTATAACATTAGTTTGATCCCCTAGATACGTCGCCTTATTCGCCTGGACGTTGGCCTCTTGGATCACATTCAACCCACTCATCGATAAACGCCAACTCTCCACCGCGAGCGACAGTAGCGTCTCTACTATAAACCTTATCGGTAAGCTGTGGTTTGCCCTGTTCCTCTGTGCGGCCCTTCTTTTGTTCGAGAAATTCTCAATCCAATGGATCGCTGGTAAATTCCACGAACGATCTTACGCTGGTCAGTCTCTTCCTTCTCATTCAGCGTACACAAGCATATGTCTGACTCTGCAAAACTCGTAAAGAACGGATTGCCGATCAAAAATTCGCCGTTAGGGCCCTGGTGACTCTGTACCGTCATTCATCCGACATTCCTGGACGGACTGATACCTTACGCTCTGGACCTGCCACCAAGAGAGCTACTATGGACCCTCGCAAGTTTCTCAAGAAAGCATTGAAGGGTGTACGCCTGGCTGCTACGACTACAACAACGGCTTTTGGAAACGTCGCGTCGGAAATCACTGGCAGGTCAGTAAGCATGTCACTTGTAGTCTACATATAGACCCTCACTCCTTGCATCTCTGACAGCTCTGTTCTCCAACCAAATTCACCTCAAGCGATGGTGAAGACGGCTTTAGAGAGTGCTAACAAGTCCCGTCTGGTAAGCTATCGGGGGATCTCTATCTCAGCATCTCCGTAAAACCTCACATGTGTACAGCTAGCCCGCCGTTTATTCTACTCCTTCGCCAAACCGGGTTCAGACTATCTTTATGTCGAAGACATAGCTCGATTCTTCCCCAACGGAGATGACGCTGACAATGTGTTTGGATTATTCGACAAGGATTCAAATGGGGATGCGTCGCGGGATGAAGTCGAAATGGCATGCTTGTAAGATCGATCGTTCGGGAATCTTGAAGACGCGAAAGTAGTAACACTCATCCGCACAGGGAATTTCACCGTGAACAACTCTCCATCGAGCACTCTATGCAGGACTTGGATAGTGCTGTGGGGCGACTGGATAACATCCTCATGAGTGTATACGTCGTTGTTGCCATGTTGATCATCGCAGTTGCTCTAGTTCGTTTACTTCTCCACTCGTTCTCCGTGCACCCCGTTTGATACTGCATATCGCTTCACAGGAAGCCCAGCTCGCCACTTTGGTGACAGGAGCCGGAACTATCATCCTTGGTAAGCTTCAATGCCCATATACCCCGCAGAACCCCGAGCTATGGTTTCTCATCTTCCGACACGGAATTTTAGGTTTGAGTTGGCTTATCGGTGCCAGTCTGCAAGAAGTGTTGACCAGCATCATATTTCTCTTCATCAAACATCCCTTCGATGTCGGCGATCGCATCAATCTGGAGAAGACCAGCTATACTGTCAAAGAGATTCGTCTACTGAGCACGGTCTTCTTGGATTCTACTGGGACCGTCGTGCAGGCACCGAATATGGGACTCAATTCTATGGTATCAGAGTTTGTTCCTTCTTCTTTGCCTTCTGAAATGACATGTTTTACGATAGTTCATTCAAAATATACGCCGAAGTCCCCAGGTGCGTCTATGTGTAGAGTCCATGGTATAAGCTTCCTAACATCGATGCCACTCGATGAATAGATGTCGGAACCGTTCACTTTCGATGTGAATTATGCTACCACCTTTGAAGATCTGGAGAAATTACGCGTCAAGATGGTTGCGTTCCTCGAGTCAGAACGAAGAGACTTCCAACCCGTCTTTGATGTTTCCGTTGTTGGTTCGTGCGATACGATTCGTGTCCATCTCGTTACTCACCCTCCTCGCACGTTAGATTTCCCGGACCAAGAGAAGATGGTACTATCCGCCGATATCAAGTACAAAAGCAACACGCAGCAGGGAGCGTTGAAGGGTATGTTTGTTCCTTCGTCGTGTTCCACGTTATAGTATATAGTCAATGAATTTCCAGCTAAACGACGAAATAAATGGATTTGCGCCCTCAAAACGGCGTTGGGAGAGCTCAAGATATACGGTCCGAAAGGCGATCCCGATGCTACACCACCAACGACGAGATATACCGAAGTTCCCTGGGAAAAGGTGGAAGCCGAGGAGCGTAAGTCTGAGCGTGCCGGGGCTAGGCCTGGTCAACCCGGACAGTCAGACTCTCGTTCTCTCGGTAGGGATTGGCAACTGAGTGCTCAAAATGCTGTTATCGGTGAGACCGTCTTCGAGTCGCATTTTTCATGACGCTGATCCTAGTCTTCTATCTTGTAGTTGATAGCGCGGATGATATCTTTGGAGAGCAGGATGAGGTATGCCGTTCGTTTTTGACAGATAGCTTGAATTAATGATGCCTTACCAAGCTGAATATGACCAGTCCTCGTCGAGATCTCTCTAGTCAAGGTGTTCGGCCGAGTGCAGTGGCAGCCGTTTCGATGCCTACTGCAATTGCTATGCCTTCTGCGTTGCCATCTTCGAGCAAACCAGAGATGACGGAGATGACGCCCAGAATCTGATCCTAGATGGATTTATGATGATCTCGTTGAAATATCTATACCATATACGCTCGGTCACAATCATTGATATTCCTGTTATTGAGATCGCTTTGATTAGCGGTCCAGGTGTATGATTAAAAAAACAAGATGATAAGATAAGTACAATGAGAAATACACGGCATGTCTAAACATTCCACCCATTCGTTTGTTGGGATGGACTGCCCCAACCACCAGCAGCCCCGGTAGCCCAAGCACCTGTGGCACCTCCGTTGGACCCAGGACTTGCGCCACTACCGCCCCAAGCGCCCGTAGCACCTCCACCTCCGACGACTGGACTAGGCCCTCCCCAAGCACTAGCTGCTGCTGCACGACTCGGACTAGCATTACCACCCCATGCGCCAGCAGCAGCTCCACCGCCACCCCATGCAGCACCAGCGCCTCCTCCCCATTCTGCCGCAGCGGGGCCTGCGCCGTGTCCATTGGGCTGGTCAGCTGATGCCATAACGTCAAGCTCTGGCTTCAGTCCCAATATAAGATTGGCCAATTTGGTCTGAAGCTCCGTCAGGCCCTATCATCAAAGTGAGTAAGCAAGAATCGAGCGAGCTTGAGAATGAACACCAGATGACAAACCTTCATGACCACCTCCTGAGGACCCAGACTTCCGTCCGTTTCTACCTCGAAGTAAAATTTACCAGGTTTCGCGTTGAAGTCAAAAGGTTCGTCGTCTCTTGGTGGTTCTTCTTCTCGTGCGTTTTCTCCCACTGGCCATTCTCCTCTCTCGTCCGTTTCGAACCAGTATGTCGTATGTCGCAGCTTGTTGTAGGGATCGTATTCGAATGAAACAGCAGAGCATGGCGACCACTTGGCGTGTTCTTTGGCAATGCCCTGTACATTATCGTTTCAGCAACGACGGATATGGGATATAAGTAGTCGAACTACTTTTTTGGCCACGCAACGTAGCTTCAATTCCTGTCCTTTACGAATCTTGCATATTAGAATCGGTGGGTTCACCGGATCGTCTTGAGATGGCCATCGGCATCGGAGAAACCAACGTTCAGATGAAATGGGTAAACGCACCTTTCCCAACCGGAATACCAAAATTATCCACACGCCTAGCCAGTTCTTCACCAGGCTCGGACAAAGCGTCACCAATATAATAAGAATCGTTGGGCAAGATGACATCGAGATGATTGCTCGTAACGTCCATGGTGTGATTATCGTGACAAGCAACATTGAGGACGAGTTGGATAGAACAATTTATACATTGGGATGTACATGCACAGTCCTGGTGCAGTTGTCAGAGGTTCGAGAGAATAGATCGATACTGCACAGTTTCTAGACGTACCCTGGTATACCGTATAGCTTCGTCGCAGTTCATACTCACTAATGGGACCATTCCGAGCCGATGCGCAATGAACTCGTCCGGTAAGACAGTAGTGTTGATTTCAATTTCAACCATGTCGATCGCTGCAGCGAGGAGTCAGTTGCAGTATTCGTAATGAACAATGTGGTAATGTGTGGCTCACCAACGGTTGGTATATCCGCCATCATGACTCTCCGTAGAGAGTTTGCGAATCTAAGAAGAACATGAGCTCGGTGGTAATTTTGGAGCTGAGATGCCCGTACGCAAGGTCGACATTTTCAAGGACGAAGTTGACTCTGTCCTTCTTGAGCTCGCGAATCCGGACGATGGGCTCGAGGTCGTCGTGGGCTTGCATGATGGCAAAAGAAAGAGCTCGAGCTTCAACGGCAATTTGATTTGCAGCTCGCAATGGCGTCTAAATGTAACAACTTCAAATAACGCTCGATCAGCTTCGAATTCGCGCGTTTTCTGTTTTTTCCTTTTTTTTTTGTGATGCGAATTGTCGTGGTACGACTCCTCGTGTAACAACCGTACTCGTGGGTTGCTCGTGGGTGGTCTCGTTGACCTCACGCCACTGCTTTGAATCTAGGTAGATCTCGGTATCTCCGCTGACACGATAGCAAGGTATATCTTTAATCTTAAAGTCTCGTCACTACGCTGAGCCTCTGATGTAAGTACTAGGTTCTCAGTCTGAGACGAGCCTGTTCTTGAGATCAGGTGGAGATAGACTGGACATGAAAATCTATCCAACAAGTCTGGAAGACATGCTCCAGGCGTGCACCATAATCCGGATCGTCCCGAGTGCACCAACCCTATGCGCAGAAAGATTGTCAGATAGGTACGCATCTCGTCAACTACTTCATATAAAATACCATTGACTCATGGGAAAATACAACCCACCATGGCAGATCCGCGACTTTCTGCCCAAAGAACAGCATAATAGCATCCGGTCCGAAACTATCTGTCTTGCTGTGATTTTCCGGTGTACATCTCACGCAGCACACTTCTATTGTTGGTTCTCAGCTCTTTCTCCTTTCACGCTAGACCCAGGAAGCTAGCCCATTGTCCTCTATGGGTACATGTTATCTGCTTCTTCCCCTCACATGCGTCATCGTTCATTTTCCTATCTCTCGGGAGACGCACTCTATCTAAATATGTATGAAGGTGAAAATTTGTCTCTTGGCCTGTGTTACTGTGCACCCTGCTGAATATCAACTGATTGTTATCAGGCAGCTCGGCGGAGCAGCTCATGGGACGTGCGGGACTTTCCTGAGATCAGAACTGTTATTTTTCCGACTTTGACCTCTATAGCCGCTCACTTACTCATCTGGACAGGAAGACGCCAAGGTACTCTGGACTTCTGAGCCCTTTGAGGATAGCTCGGCTATCTATAAACCAAACTATTCTCGAGATATAACTCCTTTTCGTCATATCAAGCACCATAAACTCACACAATACTCACGATGTCCAAAATAATTCTCTCGATAAGGAAAGTTGATCAAACGACTTTATGCATGTCCCGACTACCCTGGAGCTTTCAGATGCTACCGACGTCTGCACTGCATGTGTATCGCCTGTCAGTGGTTCTCAGTTTCCCCCTCATTTATTCGTTTTTCTGAAGCGCTGACGGTTCAGCTGTATACGCTATCGAACAAAAAAAAGTCGTCATTGACGGTGTTCAACTTTGGTAGAGCACGCAAATGCAGGACGAGGGGACATAAATTGTACCTGCAAGACATCAGAACCATGCAGAAGGAACCGTGGACCTTAACATAACGATCATTGGTTCCTCCGTTTATTCCTCGGAACTACCACTAATCTCCATGGGAATCCGAGGAGATAGCCGTTAGTTTCATTTTGTCCCTGGTGAGTTGCTCAGTATACACCCCGGCATTCGGAAATCTCCCTGATAGCCATTTTCACTTGAAGCGCCGGAGTGGCCTGAGCCTTGTCAGCATGCTGCATATAATATATAATGAGCATGAAAAATATATCTTTTCTCTACTCGACATCATGACTTGGATACCGAAGCGCACACTTGCAGAAAGTAAATGAAGTTCATTGTGTCGGTACCGTCTCCGTGGAACTAACATACATGCCTTCACAGCTGAAGCCATTCTCACTGCGCCGGGAAATCCCCACGAGATGGAGAAATTACTCATCGACGGTAAAATTCACCGTGTTTATAAAAAGTTGTGGCCATCCTTGCGTGCCTTTTGGCTCTGGGCTTCCACTGAATACGCTAGAAAGACCTACATTGTCTTTGAGGAGCGACGCCTCAGCTACAGTCAAGTATCAGAAGAGGCGGCGAAGCTAGCTTGTGTCTTTCGAGACGTATACGGTATCCGCAAAGGCGACCGCGTCGGGATCTGTTCCAAGAACTCCCCCGAATTTCTCGTCGCCTTTTGGGCATGTCGTGAGCATTCGCGAATATATTTCCATTATTTTTCCTTGATCCTCAATTGATTTTTATGTATTTCTAGACCTCATAGGTGCCGTCTCCGTATTGGCAAATGCGTCAGTCGACCTTTGATTTTATCGATTTCTGACTGACTGATAACTTCCACTTTACATGCAGGTGGCTTACACTCGATGCGCTCCAGTTTTGCTTGACTCATACTGGATGTAGACTGATCATAATTGACCCCGAACGGGCAGACAAGCTAGTGCCTGTCATCAGCAAGTTATCTCAGGATGCTGGAACCGTTGGGTTCCTAGTCATGAACAACTGCGACGATAACAAAAATTGGCATGGCATGGATCTTTATAGTTCTGTCATGGATTCTCACCGTGGCGCCGATGGGATCCTTCATCAAGATGTGGCCATCTTACCCGAGGACAACGCTACCATCATATTCACGTCAGGCACGACGGGCTTACCGAAAGGCGTGTTAAGTACGCAACGTATGTTCTTGACGAACGTTCTCAATGTATGTGTCTTTGTTCTATTCGCTTCGGTATTCCTGACGGCTCGTAAAGGCTTCAGTGGGAAGTCGGAGGGCGATCCTCCGACGAGGAGAGAGCATTCCTCAGATATCAGATGGCCCTCAGAAAGGGGTACTGGTCGCTGTGCCACTCTTTCACGTGACTGGATCTACAAGTTTCTCGGTGCGAGCAGCTCGTAAGTCAAATTTCGGGCCGTTCTAATGACTCGGTTCAAGATGGTCGCAACTTCTACGGGTATGAAGATCATACTGATGAGTAAATGGATTCCTGAAGAAGGTGCGAACAGCCCTCTGATCACTGCTATGATGCATTGAGTGACTTCCTCTAGGCGCCAGATTGATCAAGGCCGAAAACGTCAGCGTTGCAGGGGGTGTTCCTGCCATGGTTGCAGATCTGACGGATAGCTCTGTTGCTGGCTACCCACTCGAGACCTTATTATTCGGTGGATGCCCGGCACCTGACTCTCTCTCCACGAGAGCCAAGAAGGCGTTCCCAACGGCCATAATGTGCGTAGATCTTTATCACTCTATCTTCAGCTAGTCGTGATCTTGGTGCAGGAGTCAAGCATACGGCTTGACAGAAACGAACAGTATAGCCGTCGCCGTCGCCGCTGATGACTATTACGAACGTCCTACTACTGCGTCAGTGAATATTTTTTCGTTTTTTTTTGATGGGTGTCAATGGACGGTTATTTTCAGCGGGCTACCATGTCCAGTGAACGATGTCATAATAATGAAGGACAACGTATGCCTTCCCGTTGGTCAAGTCGGCGAAGTTTGGTTGTAAGTGGAAGCCTTTGCAAAGTTCCACGGACGCTCATTGTCGTTAGACGTGGGCCAAATATTATGAAACAATATTGGCGTGACCCAGGTACATTCAGATCACGTCGAAGTGCTTCGCACACTGATGTGTTGTTCAGAGGCTACCAACAGGACGATCACCAGGGATGGGTGGCTAAAGAGCGGTGATCTTGGAATGCTAGACGAAGAAGGGTTTCTCTATATTCGGGACAGACGTGAGTGATTCATTTGCCGTCAATGGCTCGCTCACCGACGTTGTCAAAAAAAGTCAAAGATATCATCATTCGAGGCGGAGAGAACATTGTACGTCCGATCTAATATCTTACGAAACGTGGAAATCTGCACGATCTTCGTACAGGACTCTGTCTCAGTGGAGAATGTCCTGTATTCAGATGAACGCATAGCAGAAGCTGCTGCAGTGGGCGTCCCAGATCATCGTCTCGGGGAATTGGTCGCGGCCATTGTGACCGTAAAGCCAGCCTTTAGAGGCCTTGTTACTGAAGAGTCCTTAATATCCCTTGCGCAACAAAGGCATGTCTTCAACTCACTGGATTTCGATCCCCTTAGCTTATGGTCTTGACAGGCTACCCAAATTCGCAGTTCCCGTCATGATAGTTATCCAGAACGAACCATTAGGTATGTTCCCTCAGTATTCCTTTGTTCTCGACCACTTTACACAACTATTTGTTTAGAACATACGCCGTCGGAAAAGATCAAAAAGGGACCCTTGCGGGAGATAGCCAAGACTGAGTGGAAACGACGGTCAGAACTGGGAGGGAAAGAGCCATTGGCTAGGTTATGATGATGTACTTTGGTCAATCATTTATTATGTAGCAGCAATCTAATGTAGGGTCTCTATATGCAATGCCACCTTGATGCCACTGGCAAGAGTACGTCACAATGTCACGTGGTCATGTCACAATAAGCTTCCAAAAATTTCAATTCTCCTTTTCTGCTTCCACGAATCCACTTCTCTTTTGCTTTCCATCCACACCGACCAAAACTCGACTGCTGCTATATTTCTTAATGTCTGGAGACGATGGACGACAGCGATGTCTCTTCAGAAACGGAAGAAAGTCCCACGTACGACTCGTATCTTGGACTATACCGCTTGCACCAGGATCAAATTCGCGCACATTTGTCTGGAAATAACGGCAGGAAGTTACCTGCATCGTACATAGCCCCCGCTGGATATTGGACATCCACAGAAAAAGATTTATTTTTCCGTGCCTTGGCTGTACATTCGCGTCTAAGACCTGATCTCATCGCAGATTGCATAAAGACCAAAACTATTGTGGATGTCTGTACATATATCGACATCTTGGCCGGAGACCCTCGCATTCAGGACACGGAGTGCTCTAGATCACAAATGGAATGCGCTATGGAAGTCTCGGACGCTTGGATAGATTGGGAGGAGGAACAAGCTGCGTCGTTGGTGAGTGACGAACCTGAATGGGAAGAAATAGCGGTAGCGAAGTCGAGGGAGGAAGAGATATCGGCCAAGAAGGTTATTCTGCTCGAGAAACTTTCACATGCAGATAACGAGGAAGCTCGCCGCCATCAGGAGGAGTACAATAAATGGGAAAGTCAGAGAAGGTATGACTGGGGTAAGGCTGACGCTCTGTCTACCCTAACGCAACATCACCTCAAAGCTATGGAAAGCATACTCCGAAACACCAGCGACGACGTTACTGGCGTTACTCTTTCCCTTCCCGAACGGAACGCAGTCCCGACAGACGACGTTATAGATCCTTCTTTACTTGAGATGTCTAGGTCCAACTCTATATCTATGTCTGCTCCTGATACCTCGATTTCTATCGCGCAACCATCATCGGACCCGTTATCAAGTCCGACAGTACTACCCGTTACACTCACCCCCCTTCCAAGTGGTAACTCAGCACTCGACAAGGACGAGATCATACCACCCAACCTTTCTCCAGCCTCCCGCCGTCGTCTCCAAAAGCGACTTTACATGCGACGCAAACGTGCTGAGCTTACCGGTGCGAACGTTACTCTGGATGCGGCACGGCTAAAACCCGGAAGGAAAGCGAAAGAGAGGAAAGCGAGGCCCAGACCAACTACATATATCAAAAGAGGACAAGATGGTGGAGACAAGAACAAAATAGTGTCGATGGCTGGTGCCGCTGATAGCACCGGGTATGTCAATTCGCGTATAACGGCGACCCCTGCGAGTATCAAAGCTTCGACTTCAACTATTGCACAGTCCGTGGAAGCCGATGCTGAGAATCTGGACGTTAGGAGTGGCGGAGAAGAGGAAGGTGCAGGCGAGGAGGATCAATATGCGCATCCCCATATCCCCGGGATGACAAGATCGAATAAAATCAAGACCAAATTTTCGAACTACGGTATCGATCATGATGCACTCCGTCAGGAAGAGCTAGATCTGTTCCATCCTTCTGCATTTGGTCGGCTTATGGCGTAAGATACTTATGCAACATCTTCCTTCGTGACTTGCCCCTGACGTGATGTCTTTTCTATGCAGTCTCTATCAGTCTGTGCATGGTGTCCCAAAGTCCAGTTCGAGTTCGTCCTCCGTCTCGGTTGACATCTTGCGATTCATGAGGAGTTTGGTCGTTGAGTTCATGACTGAAGCTATCCGTCATGCTGTCGTCGCCAGAGAGGAGGAAAACAACATGAAATCTCACACGAAGGTTTGGAGAATAAACGGCAACCAAGTAATTATCTCCCAGTGTTTTACATTATGATGCAATATCAATTTCATCATATTCAGGTCGCTCTACACAACATGGCTCTTGCCTTCGAGATGATGGGGATGAAGATTTTGACCAAGAAAGAACATTTCTCAGGTCTACTTCGACGTACGCGCCTTGATAACGATGGAAAGAAGGGGAAAGACCCAACACACTTCGAAGAAACGGATGGATCAGAGGACGACGAATACATGTCTGAAATAGAACAGGACACTCCAATCACTGCCACTGCGACAGGGCCGTCGTTTCCTCTCCTACTTCCGTTGAACCGCGAACTATACCCTCCCATCGTTCGACTTCCGTCGCTGCATCGTCCGTCATCATCTCTGGTCGTTCCACCCTCTCCAGGAGATTCGCTCCTTCCTTTGGATACGGACGAGGATCTTATGCTTAGAGAGCTGGAGGAAGAGGAAAAACTGGAAGCTCTTGATCAGGCGGCCGCACGAGCTTGCGAAATCAATTTGTGGCGAAGTATCGGTATAGACGCGTCATTGTCCTAATACTATCCCCCTAGTTTGCTTAATAATAGTGCTTCAATCAGTATATTTTACGATATAATCCTAATTCGCTCGTTTCACTTTGTGGTACATTGGCACAACAACATCCTCCGAACAATTGTATAGACTAGATGTATAGCTTTTCACATCACTCACTACGAACAATCAAGCGTATCTTGGCTTGAGCTCCTCTTCAGCAAACTCTTTCATGGTACTGAACTTAACGCCTAGCGCGACAAGACGAGGGTCGACCTTCATCGTGGTGGCATAGTCGAATCTAAATTCGTCTAGAAAGTCGCTCTGTCCGTATTGATGTCAGCTTTTGCGGAATATTCATGTGGAAGTACTGCAGACATACCATCTCGTCAATCGCAGCAATACCAGAGGTTTCAATCGACTTGTACGTGACTGGCTTTCCTATGGCTAGTGGTTTGACGCGTCATGTCAGCGAATCAACTTGAGGTATTGAGAACGATGTCATAGCGCGTACCTTCTTGGACGACCTTGACGAGTTCGTCAAACTTGACTACTTCAGACACTACGGTAAAGGTCTGTCCCAGTATCTCCTTTGCTTTGCTCTGGTAGTTCTTGAGAAGGGCGAGCACGATCTTGCCCAGATCATTCCCGATCCAAACCATTGGTCGAAAGCTCGTTGCGGGTCTTGGCGTACGCACCATGACAAACTCGTAAGCGGGCCCGGAAGGAGTATCGACTCTCTGGAGGAATCGGCTGAATCAGAGTGTCAATCAGTCCTTTGTATAGTGCTCTTCATCGCTGCTTACTTGTATATGTTCTCCGCGAACCCAGCTGATAGATTTGGATTTAGATTCAGATATAGGATCGAGAATATGCAAACCGTTGCACATACAAGTATGTAGAATTGCATATGGAATTCCTGATGTTTGGAGGTACTCGTCAACAATGGCTTTATCTAAGATGTAGGGAGTATCAGCGCCACGGGTCAACATATAATGGCAATAATATCAATGGTTTACTGTCAAACGGCGCAACTTGCTTGTATTTTCCATTGGACAATTTGTTTATGCTGGGCAACGAGCTAGTCAGGGCAACGATAATCAGTACATATCAGAGAGAAAGCCTGGGTAATATTACATACCTCCAAACGAAGAACGTCACATTAGTTTCCTTGCACGCATCGACCAAGTTCTTGCCTTGGGCGATTTCGAATCCCAATCCTTCACTTCGTCCAGCCGTGTCGGCGGTGTTAGTAACCTAAAACTTGTCAGAATCAATAGATATAGACCTCAGAACAGTATCACATACGCCGAATACACCCTCGCTTCCAGCAATGGCTTTCTTGATGGACTCTTTATCACTCAGGTTGCCTTGCACGACTGCAATGCCGCGGGCTTTGAGTCTCTTGGAGGCATCAGAATCGACATTGCGCGTCACTGCGCGAGGAGTGAAAGTCCCGTCCACGAGAAGAGCGTTCACGACCGAAGCGCCTAGATGGGGCGTTGGTGCGATGTTCTTATTGAGTATCTACACTCACCTTGAGTGCCAGTAGCCCCAAAGACGGTTACAATGCGAGACATGTTATGCGCTGAGTGATTTCTGGGAAGGAATAACGATAGTGCGATATAAGCTTAATTTACCTGGGACCTACCGGGGAGGACTATATATGGGCTGTATGCTATACATACATATACGCGTCATCGCGAATGCAGCGGCAAGGCGATCAGACTTGTCAAGTACAGTATATTAGTGATACCACTTTGATTTGCTCCAAAGTGAGAGCAGTCATAGTGGTAGCCACAACTGTATAAAGAAGCCATGAGCCCGGGTCACAAGCTGATTATCACTATACTTACCTGCACAATCGTATTCAAAATCTCTCAGTAGCTCAGATTCAAAACACCAAAGTTATAAGTACAAAACAACCATCCGCCCTTCCCGAAGAGAATATACATCTCGTCGACGTGAAACGAAGAGGAGCTCAAAGTTTGGCAATGGTCTTCTCGTCCTTCATTCGCACCACGGCTTTACCCCATGTCTCCCTCCGCTCTAAAGCGGCAAGCCCTTCTGTAAGGTTTTCCAAAGGGTAGACTTGTGCATAAACCACCGGTTTCGCGCGTCCAGAAGCGAATAATCTATAGAACGTATCAATCAAGATATAAACATCAGGCACAAAATATGACCTACTCCAATAGAGCCTTCCATACCGAGGGGATATGTCCAGGTTCCTTAGCTGAATCATAATGGAAGTTTCGTGTTTACTTATTGATCCCGAGAAAGAAAAGGCGTTACTGACTAGTATAAGCACCCCAGTGCACGCCGACAAGAGA
The DNA here is from genome assembly GCA_009761415.1 of Sarcomyxa edulis. NCBI lineage: Eukaryota > Fungi > Basidiomycota > Agaricomycetes > Agaricales > Mycenaceae > Sarcomyxa > Sarcomyxa edulis. The sequence goes on along the minus strand of QUOL01000022.1, from coordinate 227,236 downwards.
TATATTCTTCAGTAATACCAAATTCATGGGTACCTTCCAGACAGCGTGAGTGCAAGATTGTGTTTCGACGAACTAATTACCTTTTCTATATTACCAGCTGCAAAGCCAACGACCAGAGCACGTCCTTTCCATGCAATGCACTTTAACGAGTCTATGTAAGGCGTCTCACGTCAGTATTATTGACAGAGTTATCGGATAAGTGCAGTACGCACCTCGAATGAGACCAACTGGATCATATATTACGTCTACGCCCTTTCCCCCTGTTAATTTCAAAACCTCTTGTTGCCAGTTTGGCTTAGTGTAGTCTACTGTATAGTCCGCACCGCCGTAAGTCTTGGCTATATCGAGTTTTGTCTGTGATCCTGCGGCAGCGATGACCTTTGCTCCAAGTGCTGTCCAAGGAACATAAGTCAATGCGAGCGCTAGTCGCACCAAATGCTAGAAGACTCACCTTTCGCGAGCTGAACAGCTGCGATGCCAACACCTCCTGCGGCCGCGGTAACAAGAACCCATTCTCCTGCGCATCACCGATACTTCAGTAGTCAGATGATACAATTTGATCGTGACGAACCAGCCTTCAATTGGGCTCGTCCAACCAACGCCTCATAACTAGTGGGCCAAGTAACGAAGAGTCCTTTCTTACTATTTGAGACAAGTCATATTGTGAGCGTCTTGGAGTGTATACGCACCTGCTCCTTGGTCAAAGGTCATGTTGTCTGGGAGGGGTAAAATCTGCGTCCATTTCGCTACAAGCTTATCTGCAAAGGTTCCTTGTGATGCACCAAACACCCTGTCCCCAGATTTGAATGGACATCCCTCGGGGATAGGAGAATCAGCAGCGATCTTTCCCGCAAATTCAGAACCAAGAACGAAGGGAAGTGGGGGTTGGTTTTGGTATTTTCCTTGGGCTTGGAGAATCTATGTAGAAGCCAATGGATACACAATTGCAACTACTGAGGGTCAATGACACTCACATCAAAGAAATTCAACCCAGCACTGTAGACGTCGATTGAGACTTGTCCAGCTGCCGTTCTTGGCTCTGGTGCATCTAGAGAAAGCGGTATCTGGGAAGGATGAGCGAGTTGCTTTATCACGAATGCCCTCATATCGTCGCAGCTGGAGAGATGGCAAAGTCCGTTTATTGAAGGAACATTCACGAGACTTCATCATGGTGCGGTCAAGAGATCCGGCTCACAAAAACACCGTCACCCGCAAGTCACCCGACCACAGAATCGAAAACATATGGATTACAGAAAATGCAATTGTATATATTACATGGGTTACTGGTTCTACTTACACAAAACTCTTTCCGTATTATAATAGGAGTCTGGTCGATATCCGTTCACGCGAAGCCAAATCCTTCTCCACCTTCGTTGATCGCCATCAATAGCTGTTGTCGTAGCATTTCATACGAAGAATACTGGGGCAAATCTATCTGATTGAAACCTAGCGAAAAAAAGGACGTCAGAGGGAAGTTGCGAATAAAAAGGCAGGTCACGACTTACAAGTGTGAGCTTGAGGTAGTCGATCAGACTCTCCATACGCCCGATGAATCGAGAATCTCTGGACACCTTGGACACCTTGCAGATCCACGAAGCCACCGAGAGGCACCTTGGATGTTCCAGTTGCGAAACTCAGAACCTTGGCTCTTTCGTCGCGGTTGAAAGACTTCAACGCTCGCCACCACCAAACGATGACAGGATCGGAGCTGCTGTAACCGTTGTATTCTGTCGCGGCGCGCCATTCATCTACGTCGATATCGGGGGTACCAGAGATGAGAAGTTCGATTTCTTGCTCGTTGAACTGGATTACAAGAGAGTGTTAGCTGGGATTAGAGATCAGACTGGAGAAGGAGCTCACGATTGTTATAAGATCCTTGGGAATAATCTCATAGAATCCTCCGAGAAGACTGTTGATTTGCTCCGTGATGGACGAATGTAGTCGATATTGCGCGGACAATTGAACAAATTCTCTTTTGTTTTCCTGAGTGACTGCTATGCTGTCGCCGCCTTCTTTCAGAGGCACGATGCGATTTACGCCGAACTAGTTGAGATCGATGAGGTCAGCTCCATGGCATATCAAGTTAATAATAAGAAAGCGTACTTCGTCCGCCTCGACACTAAACGTCAAATCCAAGACTGTCGGATCATTCTCGAGGATCCAGCACAAAGAATTGTAATACTCCGGATCGACCCATTCGACGTCTTTGTAGTCAACAGGCTTACCAAGAAGCTGTCGATAGAGACTTCGTGCAAAGTAAGCGTCAAGCAACCTTCCGTCGTAGATTGCCTTTCCGATAACACGACCGACGAACTTGAAGAAGGACAAATGCTCTGGATTGACCCACGAGTTCTTGTTGGGTTGGTACGTGAGCTTATCGGCGGCGCAAGGCTGGAACAAGGCGTTGTTGGGATCAAACATTTGACGTGCAAGGATCTGGAACCATTCGCGAGTGACACCACCGGCGTCGACACCCTCCTCGTCGTAGAAGCGAATGCTGAGTTTGCCATATTTGATTTGATCACCAGTTTTCCTCTGGAGGTATTGGAAGCTGTCCTCAAACACGCGAGCTCGGCGCACGTTCAGCTGCAACGTTCCGTGATGTTCTCGTCCGTGGGGTCGACGATGGAGCTGCTGATTGAAATAATTCCGTTTGTTGTCGAAGTCGAGCACGCGTGGATTGTTGACTAACAGAGAGAAGGAGCCACTCATCAAGGATGGATTGTTCCTGACCATGAGGTTTAGAACCTTACGATGCGCGTCCGTGAAGGTGACAAATAGATCCTCCATAGATTCTCTTGGGGTCGATGGAGATTTCGGTGATGCAGAGGCGCGTAGAGCGCGAGCCGTACTGACAGTGCTCGTGGATGCTTTGGATCCGACGTACTTGCAAACTACCATCAAAGCTTCGATGAGAGGGAGCAGGACGGTGGCAATGTGTTCCGTGTCGGGTTTCTGCTCAATAATTCCCAGACAGTCGCCTAATCGTCGCCATAGGGGAGTGAAACGGAATGACTCGTAAATGCCCTGAACCTTCTCCGTATCCTCGCTAGTTCCTAAGGACGATGGTGATTTCGGTGAATACATATAGTCGATCGTTTTCAGGACTCGCAAAAGTTTTGCTTGCACAGAAGAAGCTGGTGAGAATTTGGACGCGACGGAACCAACGGTGACATCACCCTGCGAACTCTGGAGAGCTGTCGCAAGCTCATCTAAGTCGACATAAAGGGTATGTCCAAAGTCCTGTGCCTTCGACTTGAGCTCTTGTGCAATGACGTCGCGAGCATCCGGGATATACGACAGGTGCTGGATCAACGCAAGACTTTGTTGGAATGTCTTGCCCGAGCATTCGCCGATGGTCAAGATGTTGACAATTAATCGAAGGACCGGATGAGGAATCTGAGGTGGGTTCGCAAGTAATATCTTCTCCTCTACAGCTTCAATTGGCGGATCGTTCGCTTTTACTACATCTGTGACTGCAGGATTCTGGTGAGTAAGTACCTCTTAAATTTCTCACGCAACAGTCTTACCTTGTGGTGGTTCGTCCGCTGGTACAGCAGTAGAAGCGCCTTGAGGGGGAGGAACAGGAACAGGAGAGTCAAGCTGAATAGCATCGGTATCCACTGGACGAGCAGGGCTTTCTGAAGTATTGGTTGTCATCGACGCAGAGGCGGTTTCGGGTGCAGACTCTAGGGGTTTCTTGTTGTCTCTGAGACTTGCCAAGGGACGCGTAACGGTGGCCAAGAGCCCGACTACAGACTCCATGATCGAAGGTGTCCGTAAGAGCGACTGCCGGTCTAGTAAGCCTAGAAGTAGGACGATAGGATAGTGAGACTGTGGCAATTGTTTTTCTTTTCCTTTCCCCTTCTTGGATGCAGCTCGTCGGAGTCCTACGGGAAGTTCATGCTCAGTCAAGAAAAACAGCGATGCTAGCTCGTTGGCGGTGACGATGAACGTCAAACCTTCAAGACAACGTTGAGCAATGAGATCTGGAACGGCTTCGTTTTGTGAATTGGGTAAAGCACTGAAGTAGTCCGAGCCCGCTCTCTGCTTGCCAGCAGCTTTTGGAGTCTGTGGTTTCGAGTTTCGGAAAGACATCTGAGCGAAACTTTTATCGACAGCCGCCAAATCACCTGTCCCATCTTGTAGAATGTTTAGCAATAGATTGAACAATTCTGTGCGCGTCTTGGAATTCTCGCAAAGGTTGACGAGGACCTTGAACAACATATTTTTCCTTAGGACTTGAGGGAAGAACAGAAGTCGAACGAGGACAGCGATCCCCGCCTTGTCCAGAAGTTGTATGGCGTCATGCTGCCCTGGTAATTTCCGTGGAATAGGGAGTCCTTGAGCTGTTGCGATTCCATGAGGAAGGGGCGGGTTCGAGCGATAAGCTATATGTCGACGAGGTTGGCCTTCTCGGTAAACTCCAGCCTCGGCGATCATATGGGAGGGTAGACTCTGCAAAAATCCGTCGTCTTGGTCAAGAAGCACGACTTGGCGAAGCTGAGGGTCAAGACTTGCAATGAAGCTAGCGGGGTCTATGTCTGCTGGAACTCCGCCCTGTGCTTGTCCACTTGGTGCGGCTTGAGCTCCTCGGCGTCGGGCTTGCTCGATTCGCTCCTGCTGTATGATTTCCGCGCGGATCTCAGGAGGTAAAGCATCGAGGAATTCGGAACTGATCTGAGAATCGGGAGGTCTCTCAACTCTAGACGCCCGTTGGTCGCGGACATGCTGGTTGATTACCTCCTCTCTCATATCGTCCGGCAAGGCTTCCAAGAATGTGGGGTCGATACCTGTGTCGGTGATGTCTACGGCGCTGCCGTGTATCATTACTGTAACGCGTGCCGGAAGCGTAGAAGAGCTGGCTTGACCTGTCTCAGATTCAGAGGGTTCTTCTGCTACTGGGGTATCAGTGCTGATTGGAGCTTCTCCAGCCACAACACCGATGGGATCAGACGAGGAGGGTGAGGAGACGGTCGCATCTGCCATCTCAGTATCGACATCGGGGGTAAGGGACACCACTTCGCGAGGGCCTTCAGACTCCATATCGAGCTCTGGTGTGGCGACCGCCTCTGATTGTGTTGTTTCTTCAACTTCCGGGCGGGAGGCATCGAGGGATTCTTGCTGCGCAATCTCTTCAGCTCGGGCCTTTTCTTCTGCAGCCTCCGCTTCGGCTTTAGCTTCCGCTTCACGTTGTTGGGCTAGTTGGGCTTCTTCTTTGGCCTTGGCTTGTTTCGCTGCTTCGACTGCTGCCGGGAGGAGGGCCAATGCAACGTGATTGGCCAATTTTCCTGCACGTTCAGCCGCGAAATCACCATGCAGAATTTTACTTTCTTCTTGCCATCTCTGTAGAGTCAATAATGGGTCGAACTCGCGTCCTTGAGAGCGAGGTTCTCCCGGCTGACTGGCTCTTTCAACTCGGACAGCAGAAACAAGACCTTGAGGACGCCGTTGTTGTAAGAAGGCACGATCGAGATGGACCAAAGCACCAGCGGGAACGTCAAGACGGATAGTTTCTGCGCCACCACCTCGTCCGCGAGTCATAATATGATGAAACATTTGAACCGCTCCTTCTCCGATTAGACCTTCGATCGTATGGAGGAGGTCGTTGGTGCCACTGCTAATGATACGGTGGGCATGGCGGGCGCTTCTTGATTGTCCAGACGGCGTGCGATTTGCTTGCAACGAAGCATCGAGGAGGAGCGGGTGGGTGGTAGTTTCTGGAGGAGCAGCAGGTCCATTGCGGGTCCGACCGAAGATTTGGACGTTTTCATCTATAACTACGTGAGCACTGCAATGTCAGATAATAAAGTCGAGACTTACCACGCCGACGAGCGAACATGCCTGCGCCTTCCCGGTTATTGTCAGATGGGCCATTGACAAAAGAGTCGCCAAACCCGAACATGTCTTCACCAGCTTGCGCAGTGCTGTTCTCCAGGATGGCCAACTCAGTTCCGTAACTGCAGAAATTGGATTTAGTTTGCATCGGAGTACCCATTAGCGCGACTGTTCACTCACTCGTCATCCGACACCAGATCAGGTTCATCATCTGCTTCAGTAGTGATATGGGTGATAGGTATAGATTCTGGAATAATTTTTTCAGACGGCGTAAAGCTTGGCAGATAACGAAATATACCTCCAGGTTGATCATCGTCATCCATATCTTCCCCTGCTTCGTCACCGCCGTCGTTGTCACCTTCAATGTCCTGCCACATCATCTCTTCATCTCCTTCTGCACCGTTTTCGTCCTCATCTCCTTGTTCGTCGTCGTCGTCTTCATCATCATCAAGATCATCATGTTCATCATTCTCGACTAAGTCGTCTTCTTCATCCTCGTCATCTTCTCCATCCCAGGGCTCCCCCGATTCATGACCCTCATGCTCGAGATCATCACCATCTGCCTCGTCCTCGGTATTAGACGTATCTTCGCTTCCCGTCTCTTCACCGAAGTCCATCTCAACGTCTTCGTCATCTTCGTCGCCGTCATCATCTATTTCGTCTTCCGCAGTATAATGTACATCCTCCATTTCCTGAAATGGCTATCAGAGGTTATCCACCCAAGCAAAGGATGAAACACTCACCCCTCCGTACATGCCTAGAGCAGAATTTCGATATAGGTCGGGTGTCTCCTCGCGACCCGGATCTTCAGTTTCTTCGTCTTCGTCTTCCGACGCAAACGACTCCACACTCTCAGCTTTCCCTTCACCGGACTCTTTTTTGCCCGACGCACGGCTCATCTTGATCGCGATCTTCGTACTACCTCACACAATAAATATCAATGACTGGGTGATGTATGAAAGTGGACTTACAGATACTCCAGTGGACGAAGAATGGAAGCGACAAGACCTCGGACGTTCGGGTAGTTGAGGTCGACGTCGGCTAAGGCAGATGTGAGAGTCGCAACGAAATTCTTCTCGAGCATGACCTTCGCAATATGAGTAGGAGTATCGTCCGGCTGTTTCCGCGAGGGAGTATTGAACCGCACAGTCAATAGCCGGTGACACAGGTCTGCTAGAGCTAAGAGGCGACCGTAGCGGGCGTCAATGCTATCTGATGATGCGGAATCTTTGATAGCACGGCTGACAGCCTCTAGAACAAATTTACGAACAGACACCAGTTCCGCCGAGACATCCTTTGCTTCGTGGTTGGTGGAACTGTCCACACAAAGAGCAACGATGACCGACATCGCCCAGTTGCAGAGTGTGATTCGAGTCCGTACATCTGCGGTGGGTTGAGGGTTGATTGTACCGAAAGTGACCAAATCAGAAAGAATGAAATGAAGAGCCGCAGTCCTGTGCTTGTTGGCAGCCTCTTTTGCTGAGACTTGGGAACGCTTCTTCGTCGAATACGACAAGAAGGCCGTCTTGCAAGAGTCGTAAGAGAAGAGTAATTCTGTTAGGCATTGCATCAGGAAGCACGAGTATTGCGAGTTATCTTGTGAGATTGGGGCCATCGATCCGGCTGCATTCTCTACGCTGGGTCCAGTATCAGAAGTCGGCCTGTTTCCAGAAGCATCTTGGGGGGGCTTGTGAGGAGTCGCGTCTGTAGGGCCTGATACATCCTTCGCAGTTCTCATGACTTCTCCAACAAGGAAATGAACTACGGTTTCCAAAGAGTCGACGGTAGCAGCCTCACTTGACTTCGACACCGGTGGGTCAATCATCATGTCAACACCGGTGGCCGCATCAGCGGTCTGCAGAGGTTTCTGATCCGGAGATATCAAGTCGTCTTTCAGACTAAGATGACGGGAGGCAGAGAATGGAGAGCCGAGTTGGCACAGTGACTTGGTGACTTCTATGAACGTTTGCGAGTCCCGTAGTGCCATTGCACTGCACGTACGGACATATGTTCCGACCTCTACAATCCGAGAACGAGGAAGGGAAAAGTACCGTTTGATCGCCTGTTGCATGACATGCTGGACAGTAGTCGAATCTTCGACGATGTGCCGAAGGATAGTGGCGACGTACGAAGAACTGCCTGTGACTGCAGAGGCCTTCAAGCGGTTGAATAGAAGTGCGACACCATCACGATTGACAAATTGAGTAGCGACTTTGTGATCGCGTGTGAGCAAGACGAACAGACGGAGAGTTGAAAGTAACTCGTCGCTGGGTAGGTTAGGTATAGCGAGGAGCCGGAGACAGAAATCGAAGATGATAGAGCGCGCTTCAACAAGAGGTGGGCCAGTAGAAATGTCCTCCGCGACAATGGGTTCATCTTCTTTGGGTAAAGTGATAGCACGAGGCTCGTCGCTCAACGTCAACAGTGATTCGGTGACCAACAGATGTGCAGCCAACCATTTGGGTACGTAGGGATGTTGGTCATCCGTACTGAGAGGATTGGACAGCAGGAGGGCCAGCAAATTGTCCATCAGCGTAGCCCGGAGTTCAGTCCCTAGAGAGGAAGGCGTTTCGCAAAGAACAAGAGCGAGAAGTCGGCATCGATTAGCGAGTGGTTGTTCTTGGACATCGTATGCAGAAGGAGAGAACGCTTTGACATTCTCCACAAGATCGCGGACCGACTGCTGCTGATGCGGAGTGACGGGGCGGATGAACGCGATATGAAGGTCAAAGATCAAGGAAATGTGCTCATCGACCAATAATAACGCCTTTCTACCAATTTGAGCCCGAAGTGGTTCTCGTGCTTCATCCAGTTCCTTCCGCCACTCCTCCGCAGATTTTCCTTGGACCACAGGTTCAGTGGACGGAATGAGAGAATCACTAGTAGCATATGCCTCTGGAACATCGTTGACCGTCGGATCCGCAACAATCTCGTCATCGATAGACGGAGTGTCGACGGGCATAGCCTCGGCTGCAACCCCATCATTATCAACTGCTGCTTCGATAACAGGAGCGACATCCAGAGGAGCGGGATTGACATCAGCTGCACTTTCAGGAACCACAGGATCGGGATCAGGGGGCAAGGGGAACGGATGGGCAAGAAGCAACTCTGTTGCCGCGTTAACGTTGTTGTGGGTCCGCACCAGAGCGCGTTCGGCAGCTGATCGAGGGAAACCCATGTCCGTGAGTTGTCGGATGCGACCTTCGTCAGGTCCATTGATTCTCGGCACCGCTCCAGATACGATATGCTCTGCAGAAGTATCACCTTTTGGCTCCTCGTTCTCGCCATTTGTGAGCTCGAGAACCGTCTGCACTACGGATTTACTGACACCGAGAGGCGCTGAGATTAACCAAGAGGCTTCCCAAAGATCGCGTACTATAGGCAACGCTGCTAAACGTAGCTTGACGAGGAAACTATGCGGTTCGAAATATTCGGGGTCGGTGTCCTTCTTGTCACGGTTCAGGAGCATCACAGTTTGACCCGATTCGAAGAGCGGCTTGGACGAGATGATGGGGTGAAGGAGATGCAGAGCCACTTTGAGACCTCCATAGGCATGTACGAGCTCCTGCTGCACAAGTTCCGAGCGGTCCTCCACCTTGGTATCCGTGATGCTCTTGATAGTCCCCATGAACTCCTTGCATACATCTAGCACGGCATCCAGTCCGCCCACCCGATATAAAGCCCATAGCTCCACAGTATGCAGAGTATTTGTAGTGGTACGTTCTGAGACAGTCATTGGTAACGCAATGACATTTAACAAGAATAGGATACTCACCATCTACTAACAGCGTAGTCACTAGTCCGAGCATGACGGTGTGATATGTGAAAGACGCGACTTTATCCGCTGAGAATCAAAATAAATTGAGCATATATTATTGACGAGGAATCCTACTGAAACTGACTGAGATGGTTTTGCGTGATATGCTTGAGCATAATATTGGCGAGAACGACTGACGACTCCATGATTTGCTTCTTCTGGCCAGCATCCGGGTTGCGCCTCGCATGAAACATCTTAACCATAGCTGTTTGTGAAAACTAAGTCAAACGCGGTTCATGATCATGCCGTTGAGCTTACCTTGGAAGAAGGGCGACAAAGAATTTGGTAGTCCGTGAGTCAAATGTTTGAGCGCAGTAGCATTGTTCTCTCGAGGACCACCCTTCTTTGCGGAATCATTCCGCGGTGTTGGAGTAGAAGTTGGCAGTGACTCGGCCTGGACACCATTGGCCGTAGTAGTGGAGGCAGCGGCAGTGGTGCCTCCTTCGGGAAGAGTGACGGAAGCTTGACGGGGAGATCCATCCAACGGGGACGGACTTGGTGTGGCAGCGATATCAATACCTTTCGCGTTCAGTCCAGCTTTCAAAATGATGTTCTCCCATATGCTAGCCCGATGGAGAGCACCTAGGTCCGATAATACCTCGGAAGACGTGTTCGTCATCAGCGTTTGAAGGAGACCGATTGCAGCTCTGCCGTGCGCGTAGCCAGCAGTCGAAAACACGTCAGATAATAAGGTGATCCGAATATGGAGTGTGATGAGGTTGCGAAATTTCTGGTTCGCGTCGTCACAAACATCATCTTGAGAAGGTTTTCAGCGATACAAAAATGAATTAAGGAGATCAGCCAACGTACCCTGGAGGTCGACGAACGGTAATAATTTCGACTCATCTCCGATGCTTTCCCAGAAACTCTTTGCAGTTCCCAACGATTCCTTGACGAGCTTAGTGAGGTGAAGAAGTGTCTCGTTCGTCGCTACTTCTGTCATCGTGCGCATGACCTGCACGAGAGAGTCGGAGGCAACGCTGTTGGCAAAATCATACGGGAGACACGGAAGAGCCGTCAATTTTCCCAGGTGAACCAGACCATCTGTCGACGTGATGAAATCTTTACAATGAGGGGTATGCTGGAACAAACCCTCCAAAAACTATGAAAACATGGCAAGAACAGATAAGTTTAGCAGACGAAAGGAAAGGTTGTGAATCTTACCCGTCCGAGAATGTCGATGTAAGATATTACATTGTTGTCATGAGCCTTGGCAGAACTCTCTTCATCAGGCGTCGAATCATCTTTGACTTCCTCAGAGACAGATAGAACAACAGGGACGGAACTCCCAGCATCGACCTCAACGTCTGCCATCGCAACATCCTCATCCGACGCAGCAGTTTGTCCCGGGACTGGAACGAGCCTATACCACTGTCGTAGATCATCTGGAACAACATACTCGTTACCCAATTCTTCGATCTTGCTCATCGTGGACTTCAGGGACTCGAAAACGGGAGTCTTCAACAACGGGTGATGACGAATGAGTTCGTCGATTGCCGTCCCAATGAGAACCGCATTTTCTTTGTCCAGAAGGACTTTCAAATGGCGTTCGGAAGTGAATATAGCGAAGATGCCGGGAATGATACTTGGGCGGCGAGCGAGTTGACTCTGCCCAGCTTCGTTGAGGCAGAGCGCACCAATCGCATTCGGGATTGCTTGTATTACCTTGGAATATGTCAGTTGTGTTATTAATGAACAGAAAGGTGGACCGAGATACCTCGATAGCGGGCTCGAGACCAGATTCAATGGCCTTGTAGAAAGCCTCTGGCAAACGAGCTTCTTGAATGATAGCCAATGATGTTGGCTCGTTGTGTACAAAAGTCGCCATAATGTTGATGGCTGTTTTCAAAATTAGCCAACAAGAAATTCCAATAGAAGAACGTTATGCACCGATGGGAAGAATACTGGGACCAAATAATCCGCGATACTCGATGATCTTCTTGATAGATTTGAGCATTGACGTGTCGATAAGCCCGCGAAGCCCCTCAGATGTGCCAGATGACTGCATCATCCGATGCATAGAACGAAGAACATGTTTGAGAACGGCTACGCGAGTAACGGGTAACTCTCCTGTAAGTCGTACGTCAGAATGATCAATTTTGGAAGAAAAAGAGCCACATACCGAAGGAGCCGAAGATTTCACGAGATCTTAACTCATCAGCGTGCTCCTTGATATCGGTATCGATTTCGTACTAATACACCTCTCGAGTGTGAGCCGTTGAGCATTGCAAATCAAAATTATACGCACCTCGATTCTGCTCACAAGCACATCGACACCCCTAGACGTACAGAAGAGTTGAAACGCATTCTGGAAACTGTACAGAACATTGTCGACGAGTTGCATTGTTTTGGAAACGACAGGAAGTCGATGCGGTAACCTGTTCTCGATGATTTGAATCAGTAGCGGCAGTAAACCCGCACCTACCACCATGTTTCCTCCTGCAGCATGAGACGCTATGAATGTCACAAACGACAACAATGCGTCTATGAAAGACTGGGGAAGCGTGCACTCTGGGTCGGCGATGTCGGCCACCGTCTTGCGCAAAAGGGCCATGAGGATCCCATGATTTACACCAGCATTCACAGCCGTGAGGACCTCTTGAACTTTATTTCTGTATCGCGCCAAAGCGTCGAGAGCTGCAATAGCCGCGGTTTGAATCTGAACGGGAATCGACCGGTCGACTTGCAGCAACTCGGCGATGTGCGCAATCAAGTCTGGTTCGTAAAGGAACAGGGAAGAAGTCGCCTGCGTTTCTGGATGTGTGTGGCCGAAAATAGCGATAGCGAGGAGCCTGACAATGACAAGCTTTTCGCGGTCCGCCTCGTTACCCTTGGAAAGCACAACGGCAGCACGAATGCGGCACATGAGCTCGAATTTCTCTTCGTCTGGGACAGAATACGTCTCGATGGCATCTGCCAGAGTGTCCATGACTGCAGGATTGGTTTCCAGAGTCTGTTCGTCGATGTGGACGTTCACTGCACCAGACGGTGCTACAGTATGTGATGCGGCGGCAGCGCTCGAACTGGCGTCGGTGCGATAAAACGTGAAGTTGACTTGGCGAGCTTCTACAGGCAGAGCTTCGACTTGTGTATTTCCTTTGCTACTAGCAAGATCGACGAGACCCACACCGGGCTCCCTGAGATAAGGCCATTGCTTGGCTAGAGACTGCAAACGAGCGGTGGATATGTTCAGCGCGTGCGAGACGGAGGGTTGAGCCGAGTACTGTTGGGATGGCCGGAGTAACAAGTTCAAGGCCAGGATCAACACATCGAGGTCGGAGGTAAAAAGCAAGCTGTTGAGTCGCTATAGAAAGGTTAGATGAAACGAAGATAGCCGAAGAGACAATGACCACTCACGTCATAAGAGTTAAACATCTTTCGGTTAGTCGAATTTTCGAGGAGGAGCCGCTCGAATCTAAGTATTTCACAGACTGTTTTTTTTTCTGCAGGGGAGAAAGGCGTCTTCTGAAGCTTGTCGATATCATGGTCACGAATGAGGTCTTGGAGAATGGTGTCAAACTTGTTGAGAATTCTTATCCAAGCATTGAGATCGGACCGTGGCCATTTCCACGAGTCGATGTCGGCCAAAACTTGAGTCAATCGGTCATTTGGTGTGCTCAAGAGGTTCGAGATGAGTTCTGCGACCTGTGGGTGCTGCTGAAATGGTCAGTAACAAGGCCGGCAAGATCGAGAACAAAGTGGTGCTCACCGGCGGAACTGCCCTCTTTGATTTGTGATGGATCTTCATCGTCCGTGACCAGGACGAAGTCCAGGTGTATTCAGATCAGTTCTCCTTGATATTTCTTGTTCCCAGGCAGATTAAGACGCGAGAGGAACAAGAGTGTGTGGAGAAGGTGAAAAGGTGAAACTTTGAATTGCGTAGACTTTGTGACACGTGTGACCATCGCTCAGGACCAATGTCACTCGTTCCTTACCATTCCTTCTTTCGACGACTTCCTCAGGCCGCTTGACTCAAAAACTGTTCGACCAACACAGCAATGCGGAACCGATATTTAGGCAAAGTCACTCGCCAGCTCATGAACAGTCATCGTGATCCTCTTCGTGGCCGAAAATCTAGTCAAAACGGTCCCTGCGAGCATCCGTACTACCCTGTTCTTTCAGGATCTCAAATTAGACTTCACCACCCAATATCGTGGAGAAACACGTTGAACAAACGAGGCAAACATGTGTATGTACACCCTTCTATCTTTTCAGCGCCTTACTACCACCACAGAATCCACAAGGCTATCAGAATGCTCCCCGCCAAGATTCATATCGTGGTCCATGTCCCTTTCAGCTCTGCCTATATACCTTCTCACTCAGGCTCAACGGTCATATCTGGTCCCCCAAGCTCTCCCCGCGATTTTTCCCCTTGACTCGGCCTGTATAAATTTGTAGCGTGTTCAAAATCGGACTTTGCCCTCTGTCCTGTGCTTTTCATTACTGTACCTGGTGTTCGGGTCAAGTCTGATCCGTCGATTCTGTGTGATAGTGCAGACGTCTATACATATGGTTGAGTTCTCGAGTCCCAGAGCAGGATATGAATCAAGAGATGTCGACGCGATCGACGAGGTTAACCGTGACGTTCATAATTGCGAAACGCGTGAAACTGATTATCTGAAGCTTTCTTCTTTCTTCGCGCTGAAACTATCATCTCAATCCTGATGCCCAAACGAAAGGGTTTCATTGTTAGCGACAACGATGATGAAGAAGAATACGAAACCTCAGATGCCGACTCTTCTGCAGAAGACCAAAAACCGCGAAAGTCCACAGCTAGCACCGGCAATACGCGTCAGGTACTCAAGTGACACCCAACTTCCTGGATGCATATACTAACACGCACGAACGATGTAAAATTCTAGAAGAAGCCCAGGACCGTAAAGGAAGAGGAAGACGAGGAAGATCAGCTAGACCCGCAGAGCGACGAAGAAAAGCCACTACTGAAAAAGCCAGTCACGCAAGTGCCCAAGACCAGCTCAAAAGCGAAGAAAGACACCGTCGTACGTTCTCTCAGCTTGCAATCATTTAGTATTGACTGACCCAAAACCACGGTCTTGATTGTGCACAGAAGAAGGAGAATACCGAACTCGCAGACAATGGAGACATCGTAGTGCGATCCACAGCCGAAGGCGAGAAATACATCGAACTTGGGAAACGAAAACGAGCCACTGTACGCGTATTCAAAGGAAACGTCTTTGTTGACATCCGTGAATTCTATCAGGCGAATGGCGGGGAAGAGAAACCTGGCAAAAAGGGCATATCTCTTGGTCTCGATCAGGTTCGTGATCTCCTCTATCAAGCCTCGAAAATTGGATAGATGACGCGTTGACCTGAACATATAGTGGGAAACTTTGAAGAAGAGCGCTTCAGCTATTGACGGACTTTTTGCAGAGTTGAAGAAATAATATTGACGCCAATTCCTGCCAATTCCTGCGCGCACATTCTCGTTTCTGGGCATCAGGACCACGACGACTTGTCATACTACGACCAGCTACGACCTCGTATCCTCGTATGCTTGTCGGTATAGGACTTGCTGCTCATTGACGCGTCCATTGTATTATCTTGACAGTAGTGCCTATTCCACCTACAATTGGTCCTCAAATTTGTGTATAAACCTAATAGGTAGTAGCTATGAATCCATTCTCGACGTCTATTGTCACGACTCGAGAACAACCGAATTTCTATGGCATTTTTGACCATTCTCGAACCGATTCGGTAGTTGCCGATAAGTGTCCCGCAAGTCCACCGCAACTTGAAAGATCGAAAACACACCTTGTCCTCTTCAATTCGCAGCTGGATATCTGCTCATACATGCTCTCTCTCACTCAATTGCATTTCTGAAACATGTCATTGGAGAACAGCGCCTCGCCCACTGTTGGTCTGCTATCTTCACCCATAGTTCCATTAGACTCGTTGCTATCACCCCAGGCCGAGGACTTCGAACAACGGGTACCCGAACGAGATTCTATTGCAGAGTCAGATTTCAACGACGTTGCTCTCGACGATGACTCCAGATTCTCTACTGTCGCGCTATCCGAACGCCAAAGCGTCATTGAAGACACGTTACCTGGAGCAGAAGATGACACCAAGGAACGGATCGCGCCGCCGCCTCTAACGTCTTCGGATCCATTCACACCAACCTCTCATAAAAAATCTGCTTCAACTACCACGATACGGTCGGTCGGGAACCTTCCGTTCATTCTGGCGCGACTAGATATCCAAAAGGCACAGGATGACACATCACGACGAGTTAGTATTGACGGACAGCACAAGATTCATGAAGAGTTTGTTCGACTACAGAAAGGAAAAGAGGAGGAGGCGGAGAATGCTGCGAATGCTGCTATTGACTGGGGTACGTTGCACAATCATGAGACACGCTGAATGCTACTCCGACACGCTTTCTCAAACACAGATTTCTGGGGTGCCGTTATTTCTGGTGAGTGGAAAGAGAATTGCTGTGAACTATTCTTGAGACGGATCATGGCAGACTACCAGGAATTTGCGACATCTCAGCCAGAGAAACTTGCACGAGCAATCGAGAAGGGGATCCCAGACACCCTTCGTGGAATGATGTGGCAACTAATGTGTGTGGTCTCGCGTTATATCACCTTTACTTGGCTAACGAGACGTGTGTGAACTGCAGGGCAGCATCGAAAGATCCCGAGCTTGAATCTACATATCTGAAACTTTTGAAAGAGACAAGTCCCCACGAGAAGGCTATCACTCGCGATCTTGGAAGGTCTGCATCTGTCTGCCAATTTCTCTAGGCATTCTCATGTATGGGACGTGTTTCAGGACATTTCCTCATCATGACTTCTTCACGGATGGACAAGGTATTGGACAGGAGAACTTGTTCAATGTGCTCAAGGCATATTCGATGTACGTTTTATTTTCCATATCTAAGGTATCTATAATGACCTCGTAGGCAGATATGACCCGCAAGTAGGTTATTGCCAAGGTCTTCCGTTCGTTGTGGCCATATTGCTGCTTAATGCAAGTATACTATTGTTTCCCATGGGCCGGCATATAACGTTCTCAGTAGATGCCAGACGAAGAGGCGTTCTCACTCCTTGTGAGACTCATGCATTCATATGATCTCCGTGGACATTTCCTTCCAGAGATGCCCAAACTTCAGTTGCGTCTAGTGAGCAAAATCTACTATCGTCTCTGGTATAGATACTGACCTCATATATTTCAGTTCCAGGTGCGAACATTATCATTGAAAGGGGCTTCATCCTGAAGAATTTTGCACAGTTTGAGCGCTTGATCGAGGAGCTCCTTCCAGTCCTGCACGTCCATTTCCTGCGACAGGGTATCAAGTCAAGCATGTTTTGCTCGCAGTGGTTCTTGACGCTGTTTAGCTACAGGTGAGCTAATTATGACATTTCTTGCCCCCCTGCTTATCCACCGTGAAGATTTCCATTGGACATTGTATTCCGAATATACGATAACTGCTTAGCCAGTGGCATAGAGGCAATATTTGGATTCAGCATTGTCCTCCTTCAAAAAAACGAAGAAGCCCTGTTAGACCTTAAGTTTGATCAAATACTTCAATATATCAATACACGCCTATTCGAACGATACGAGGTGCGCGCTAGCCATGATGATGGTTCGCGGTCCGAATACTGATGTTCCTGCCAGATCGATAGCCCAGGAGATGGAGCTGAGGGTGAGAGAAAAGTCGCATACAGAGTCGATGAATTCATCCAGGACGCTGTCTCGCTGAGAATAACGCCATTTATGCTTGATTGCTACGCTCATGAATATGACGACCTTGTACGCACGAGAGACGCGCATGCCATCGAGATTGATACACTCCGCAACAGCAATCGTGCCTTGTCCGCCCAAGTGTGAGTTACCATCATCACCCATATTTTATCCGTCTTTGGCTTACACGGTCTATAGAAAAAACCTAGAAAATAGTCTAGGACAGCTGAATGCCGAGCACGTAGAAGTTCTAGTGCGTATCGCCTTACTTTCGTCGCGATGCAACTAGGGTGGCTTATCTGTTGATTGTTATGCTAGAATGAGTTAGTGATGTCTCGATTGCGGAACGAGGAGCTGGAAGAACAGCTCGTTCGATACAAACTACTGTGAGAAATGCACGCCAGTTACCTACCCCCGTTTTTCTTGCTGATATTGCATCTGATACCCCAGATACGCCGAGGCAATGCATGAAAACGAAGACGCCCAGTCCTCTCATCGCATTTCACTTGCTTCGATGTTGGGCGGCCTGAAAAGGGGGAGCTAGCTTCGCCCTGCTTCGACTGAAGTGGCTATCATTACATTTGTACCACCTCCCTTGTACCTGGATCTATACATACTGCATCGCATACCTCCCATTGATCATGATATCAGCATTTCTATTTTGCATTTGTTGTATCTCTAGCAATAACCTATAATACTTAGATGAAGATACTTTTCTACAAGTTTCCGAGGTCATTTTGCTCTCGATTGGGAAGTAAGAGCCTGATGCGGTGAACTTCTCATGCTCTCCCTTCGACGTTCGAGTTGGAGAACAATTCAACATCTCCAGATCTTGCAACGTGGACTGCATAGTCCTCATATACATAATCGATCCCGACCGTCTTGGAATTGGAATTGGAATGTGAAGCCTACAAGACATATACCCCCACTTCGTCGATTTCGAGAGCGCAATCCCAATTCATGGCTCTTTTTCCCCGCATCTGTTTTGTTTCTATCTGGGGCAGGTTATGTCGCGTACAAAACAAATCAACCCTTTAGACATTCAGTACTGGCTGCTGTGCGTTGCTCGAGAGTGGCAGGTCGGTAAAATTCTCGGTGCAGCGTGCTTGAAGACTAAACGCGTACTTTTCATAGGTGCAGCAATAGTCGGGGCGATCGACTACAAAAGAACGTTTGCACAGAGATTTGCATCTGAAGAGGATCGTCTTGAAGCATATTCGAACTGTCATACGCGTAGTGCAAAGAGACTATTGAGAGCACTTTTAGCGAACGGAGGTGAGTATTACAAATGTCTCGGTGTTGCACTTCTGATATATCAAGACCTCGCTCAGGAATATACATAAAGCTGGGGCAGCATATGGCTTCGATGGTAGTGCTCCCGAAAGAATGGACTAGTACGATGAGACCGCTCCAGGATCAATGCGAACCAACTCCGTACGAAAATCTTGAGGATCTGTTCCTGTCAGATATGGGATGCCCCATATCAGAGCTTTTCGCCGATTTTGATCCAGTTCCTATCGGAGTGGCCAGTCTTGCACAGGTGCATGTAGGTCACCATCGAGCTTCTGGGAAGAGGGTAGCTGTCAAGGTTCGATTGATTTCTTATACTAGTTTCGTGAAGAAACTCATCGTGACGATTATATGTTTAGCTTCAACATCCACATCTGGCGGAATTCTGTGATATCGATATGGAGATGGTGGAATCCACGCTAGGTTCGTACAGTCCATCTTTTATCTGGCCCGACGAACAGATTCTCAAGTTCTATCTATAGGCTGGGTGAAGTATTGGTTCCCTGACTTTGAGTTCACTTGGCTGGGAGTGAGTGATGTTTACTATGCGCAGAAGAGGAGATATTCACGATCGTTGTTCGTGTACCTAGGAGGAAATGCGAACAAATTTACCAAAAGAGATGGATTTTGTCCACGAAGCTGCAAATGCAGCTCGAGCTGCGGAAGATTTTGAGAATATCCGGACTTCTCTATATATACCCGAAGTCATTCTGGCCACTAAAAGAGTGTTGATCATGGAATATATCCAAGGAGGGCGGGTCGATGATCTGGTATACCTAGCGGACGCAAAAATCGATCGCAATAAAGTTGCTCTGGAACTATCTCGGATATTCAACCAGATGGTTTTCATAAACGGCTGGTTCCACGCAGTAAGTTGATCATTGCCTCTTTGTTGCACGCTAAATTCATCGGGCTGTCCGTTCATAGGACCCGCATCCCGGTATGCCTTTTTTGTACTCATTGCTGTAAACACGAATGCTCACGATCAACAGGAAACCTACTCATCCGACCTTCCCCTCCAAACTCAAGATCACCGTACAACTTCGAAATCGTCCTGTTGGATCATGGCTTGTACTTTGATCTAGATCCGCAACTCCGGATAAATTACAGTAAACTCTGGTTATCTCTGATAGCGCCTGCATCAGAAACTACGACCGCGGACAGACGCAAGTACGCGGAACTCGTGGGCAATATTGGTCCTGATTTGGTGAGTATCTGATTGATTCGATGAACATGAATGAACTTGGTTTGATGGTTCGTAGTATCCCGTATTCGAAGCTGCTTTGACAGGTCGTGCCGCGTTGGAAGGTACATGGGACGAAGGTGATGAACCTGCTAGTTCAAGTCCGCCGACCTTTCGACGCGCTTCCGGTATGATCAATATCATGCCACAGACGGAAGAGGAGATGGAAGCTATCCGAAATGCCGTCGTCAGTCGTGAAGGGTTATTGTTCTCTGTTTTCGACGTACTGAGACGCGTACCGAGGAGGGTCCTCATGGTCCTTAAACTGAACGATTTGACAAGGTGTGCCCCGCCGTGCGTACAAAAAGGCCTATATCTGACTATATGCTGTGTATCACAGGAGTCTTGATCATGCACTCATGACGACGCATTCCAATGTGAGTCGTTCTACAAATTAGTACATGCGTATTGACCGTTCGAAAATCGAACTGTCTTGTCAGATCCGAATATTTCTGATCACAGCCAAATACTGCACTTATGCTGTATGGCAAGATGAGCGCAAACGACTGATAGAT
Organism: Sarcomyxa edulis; assembly: GCA_009761415.1. NCBI lineage: Eukaryota > Fungi > Basidiomycota > Agaricomycetes > Agaricales > Mycenaceae > Sarcomyxa > Sarcomyxa edulis. Next base: position 206,826 of record QUOL01000022.1, on the reverse strand, counting down.
ATCATGCGAGATAGGGGTCTGCTATCATTTGGCGTATTATGCGAGTATTTTGCTTGCTGGTGGTGCGTGATAACTTCTTCACCCCAATTGACAGTCCAAAATTCAGTTCACGGTCCCTTGTAGGAAATTCGAACGCAACTATAGGAGTATGGTCATACTCGAGACATTCATGGATTTGAAAGCATATACCATCATTACGAGAGCATGGCTTAGAGGGTTGCTGACAATGGGTTTCGAGGGTGCTCATAAAGCTGCGGCAGGACTGGCTTGAGATGGCATGTATTCTCCAGTCGGGTCGATAGATTTTCCATGTCGGAATGGAAAGATAGAGGTATGCAATCGTTGTTGCATCGAAGCTCTGTATGATCTCTTTTGTTGCAACATTTGGCGCCAAGATTGACCCTCAAATGCAGCAGTGACAACTATACCACTTTTGAGTCCAATACTCAGCTGCAGCTTTCGAAAAATATGTGCTTGGACTTACAATACTAAGGCGTCCTGCCAGAGAAGATTGTCAGGAATGCGGTCTGCAAACACCCATTGTGTAGCTTAAGATACCGAGCTATTATAAGATACTTGGAGGCTCAGATGAGTAGTTGAGGAGAGAAGCTCGAGTTTTCAACCAACTCTCGGTCATATACATAGCGAGACAGCCTATATCACCAATAGTACCCAAGACAAGTACACGTACGAAAATATTCCAGTGGTTAAAGATACACACTATCTTACACAGCAGCTCTCGTTGACTTCTTTCATCAATTCAACGTACTCGTGTTGGGGCGGGAGTGATGTGGGGATGGGGAAGGGGTTACGTTAATTTTGTAGTAGTAGCATCAGCTACTGTCCTCTTCCGAGTCAGAAAGACTGTCAAGCGCCAGTGGAATGTTTCCTTCGTTTCCACCAGCAAGGCCTTCGAGCTCGAGTAGACAGTGTCCTTCCTTCCATCTCTCAGATCTCTCATGAGCCCGGACTATTTTCCAGCCAAGATACGTGGAACACAGAGAACACGAAATCTCTTGCATAGTGTGAGCTCCTGTCGCCATGAGCTGAACGCCAGGCGGGCCAAGCTTGACGTTGTATCTGATGTGGCCAGACCGTCAGCTATCTTCGGAGGTTGAAGTTAGATGGGAACTTTACATTTCAGTGAATAAGGTTGCTTTGCCAGAGAAACCCTTGAATGACCGCGACTGCGGTATCTATCGCGTTTGGTTCAGTCAAGCGCGTTCATCAAAATTGATAGAAATAGACTCACAGAAGATAACGATAGAATCACGTCTGATGAAGTGATGCATGTACGGCACGTCTTGCATGCCAGAGGGCGTGGTATGGGGGGCAAGGGGCGCGAATAACTGTTTGTACGTCGATGAGGGAGTGGGGGAAGACGACGACGTGGAACAGGTGAATTCAGAAGAAGATCCTGCGCGCCAGCGGCGGGACAAGCAGAAGGCGGAGGGCTAGACATAACAACTGAAGATGGGTGGGGGTGGAGTAATGCAGCAGCGAACCGACACTAGACGTTTATACATCCTTCGAGTGACATCTCCAGGTGGAAATACTGATATGGCTGTGAACGTACGATTACATCTTTCGTGCACCGGAAGGCCGTAATGGGCAAAGTGCCAGTGTAGACAAGCGAGAATGGCGGTAGCCAATCAATGAGCATCTTGTTTTGGACGGCATTCATCTTAGAGCGGCAAAGAATCGGGATATAGTATACGAAGCGAAGGCAATGATGAATGAGAATGATTGGCAACTTGTTGCGTTAGAGGATATTGATCCAAAATGATGAAGACTCATCTCCACAAGGTCGATCCCAATTTCGTTGGGTATTCGACGGTGAATTGGTGGATTCAATTCAGTATTTGACTGCTGTGATGTTTCAAGACGCGTTCCTACCAGAATCATTTCATGAAGATGAAAACAGTTGAGTGGATTGATGAGGTTGGGACCAAGTTTGAGGCAATTCCAAATTGAGTGGCCCCGATCGAAAATCATTCTCGGCAATCGAGTTGTCTCTTTCATGCAGCATGCCACTGTCTGAATCGTCTTCGATGGACTCAAAGTCGACACTGGTTCTGACAAGCAACAATGTTCTTCTCTCAGGACACAAAGTCACCCAGCCCGCCACGATCGCAATAGATACATCTACAGGCAAAATCATTGATATCCAGACCCACCGCAACTTGAAAGCTCCATACGGCATCGGCGCTCAATTCATTGATGTGGGCGATAGATACATCCTTCCTGGTCTTGTAGAGTCAGTGCATCGCTATATCGTAAATCCTGGTCCTCTCATCCGTATTCTATCAGCGCACACGTCCATTTGAATGAACCCGGTCGCACAGATTGGGAGGGCTTCTGGACGGGAACAAGAGCTGCGGCTTCGGGCGGTGTCACCACCGTCGTAGATATGCCGCTCAATTCTATCCCACCTACAACAACCGTAGAACACCTCCAGCTAAAACGGAAGTCTGCTGAAGGGCAATGCTTCACGGACGTGGCTTTCTGGGGAGGAGTAGTCCCCGGTAATCAAGTACCCCTTCCAATTTGTCCCTCTTGAGTCCACATCCTGACGAGCTCCCAGTCACATCTAAAGCCCCTCGTCCAAGCTGGGATCAAAGGATTCAAGTGCTTTCTGATCGAGAGCGGGGTGGAGGTCCGTGATCCTCATCTCGATATCCCATGGCTATACTTATCACGATCATGTCAACTAGGAATTCCCTTGCGTGGCTGAACAGGATCTAATTCAATCCATGGGAGAACTGCAAGTGAGTAAGACGTGATGAATCCAAATCTACCTATACTCATCTTCAGAACCGTTCAGAATGCTTCCACAGTATTACTCTTCCATGCAGAATTGGATGATCCATCCGTCACTGTAGAGGATGATAATCTATCACATAATCATCCTCCCACTCTGTATTCTACATTCCTAGCCTCACGTCCTCAGAAACTCGAAATCGACGCGATAGCTCTCATCACTAAACTCCAGCGCGCGTATCCTTCCCTCAGATGTCATATCGTGCACTTATCAGCCTCCTCCGCCCTCCCCCTTATCCGCGCCGCCAAGGCGTCTGGCCTGAAACTAACCGTGGAAACCTGTTATCACTATCTTTGCCTCTCATCTAACGACATCCCCGATGGCCGGCCCGAATTTAAATGTTGTCCACCCATCAGAGAGAAAGCGAACAGAGAGGTGTTATGGCAGGCATTGAAAGACGGCTTGATCGACTGTGTTGTCTCAGACCACAGCCCATGCGTCACGGAACTCAAGAAGCTCGACGAAGGCGATATAATGGGCGCTTGGGGTGGTATCAGTACCCTCGGACTGGGCCTAAGCTTACTTTGGACAGAAGGAAGACAGAGGAGAATAGATATAGGCGATATCATTAATTGGACAAGTGTGAAGACCGCAGAGCTTGCTGGGTTGAGTGAGGTGAAGGGGCAACTAAAAGTGGGCTATGATGCCGATCTCGTCGTTTGGGATCCTGCGGCTCAATTTACTGTTTGTTTGTTGTTCTTCCTTCTTGGCTACATATCTCACGTTTTGATCCCTTAGGTCACGAAAGAGACGCTCAACTTCAAGAACAAAGTATCGCCGTACGAAGGTCAGACTTTGTTTGGCCGCGTGGAACAGACTTTTCTCCGTGGTCGATTAGTGTATGATATTACACAGGGTGGCTTCGAAGGACTGGATCCATTTGGGAATCTGTTATGAAGATGTGATTATCGTGATATATCATGGATTTTGTGCGCTAGGGTCGATCAGCCATCAGTGTTCTTGCCTGATGATATGTCGCTCTTGAGCCATAACATCTCACCTCACCGGTCAGTACTCGTCCACTTCGGTCCTGAAGGCCGATGTCCATCACGGTCTATGAAAAGGTTTCAGCGTTCCTCCGTATAGATCTTTGGTGGCGCTCGTCATACCACTAGCGACAATTTACCGACGTCAGATTGTGTCTGTGCCCTCCGTATAGTGAGTCCTGTTTCAACAAGGTTGTGATCTGTGTTGAATCAGTCGCAACAGGACCTGAACTGAATGATTCTGCCTACCAGAAACGCCCACCTATGCACTATAGACGACATAAACCCCACAAAGGCCCATTGCTACGTGCGCAACGGCACACTTTCCTCAGACGAGTTCTCCCTGCGTTAGTCGGGGCACAGAATGGTGTGACCACTTTGCCCCTCTATCCTGGTCGCGTCCAGCGTTAATGTTGGAGACTTCCATACGGAGCTAGACAACGTCCCTTGAACATTCTTTGGCGCCTCAGGAGAGCCCAACGGAGAACCAACCGTGTCTCTGCAGCACAACACACACAGCGGCGATATATCTAAGATACTGGTAGCTTGAGCGCTATATTCTTCGTCTGGACACCGAGGAGGAATATCGAAGCGGGCGACGCTGGCCTGCGATCCAAACAACAACATTTACTGTTTTCTTCTTGTGCCGTTGGAATCCCGGAAGCAGTCTCGAGGGACAACTCGACTTCCATCACCGCTTCGAGTTGGCCTTCTTCATCGACATCAGCGTAAGCCGGATGGAGGTATCACCTCTGGGAGCTGAATCTAATGGTAGAGCTCATATCGATGGTCTCAAAATCTGCACGGAACACCATTCATCCTGGGACCTGAGTGTATCAATGGCAGATATTGAGGACCCATAGATTGCTCAAAAGGCTCTGAAACGGGTGCAATTGACAAGTTGGAATCTGATCAAAGACAGAGCGCCTGCTTACCGCTCCTCTCGCATCACTGAGCCCGCCACCGACAATAATCAGCATGATGGCGAGATGGTGAGATGACAAGATATAACATTGACAACGCCGCTTTCCGAGAAGCTTGGGCTGTTTGGCAACTCGGCTTTGAAACAACAACCTCCGGAACAATTCTTTACTCGTTTCGTTCGTGAAAACGAGACGTGAAAACCTGCATCTCGATTACACAAGTTCCCCAAGGAATTTGACAACAGGAAGAAGTCCACATATGGGCACCTCATGAGTGGAATTTTGGCTTCTGGTGTCGATATCCTGTAGCTTCTGGAGCCTACGAAATCAATTATACTGGATAGGACGATAGTGCGGGAGAGTTACATTGTGTTACTTGCCATTGACTCGATCTCAATGTCTCTTCCGTGTCTTCGAATGTGGCGCAGGCGATTCTAGAAGCAGAACTTCTCTCGTCCTCATATAACTATGACAAGAACTAAGGATAGATGGTCACTGATTCGGGGCGAGACTAGAAGTCTTTCGGTGCACCTCACGGTTATATAGTCTGGTTCTCTATCAATGAGTCGCCCAAGTTCTTGAGGATTCACATACATCGATGGTGAGTACTGAGTCCAGACATCTGAGACATAAGCTAGCAGCGAAAACAACTCTGGTACAACAACACTCTGAAGACTCACCCATACGCGTATCCCCAGCTAAGCTAGCCGTTAGCTAACTGACGGTCGTTTCTCACAAGATGTCTTTTTCATTTTTGGTCAATGAACGGCGTTGCTAGACACAGCCACTCCTCAACTCGGCGGACGCGCACTCTTCCGTTCGTTCCTCCAAGTCCTGGCTCTAATGATTCTACGGCGACCATCCTCGAACTCAACCTCTCATCCAATGCACATATTCTCTCTTCTAGTCCTGTTCTACTCTGCATTCGCACCCCTCCTCGTAAACGCAGCAGAGCCAGACGCAGACGACACGAGTTTCGAAACAACATGCCGGCTCACTATTGGCACTGTCAAATACGATTTATCAAAACTCGCAGGCGAGAAAAATGTCTCTCGGACGCGTGAGACGCCACCTACGTCTATGATTGATACTCTGCGGTTTAATTTGTGTGCGGAGTTGACGACGCTGGAAGGTGTGGCTGAACGGGATCAGGTAACTTGCTCTTGGAACTTCCGAGAGTTTCTATTTTCTCTCCTATTGCGTGTCTCTGAGCGTGTAACCTTATTAGTGTCCGAGTGGGACTCGAGCGTGTCTGACGAAAACGAACAGGAAAGAGGATGCAGACACTGTAGTGGCCGTCATTCCGATAGCCCAGATTTCGTCCCTCAAACCTGAATATTCTTCTCTAACTTGTAAGTTCTTATTATTTGCATCATACATACGACTTGACATTACAGTGTTGACACTTTAAGCCCCGAACAAGGGTCTCTCTCTGATTCTCCATGGCCCAACATACCTGCACCCGATAACACAAACACCCACTTCTCAATCTCTGAACCTCACACTTCTCTGCGCGAACACAGTCTCTGAACCAACGTTCACCGCATACGAGGGGAACAGTGTGATGCAGGTGGAGTGGAGTGCGCCTGCGGGGTGTGCGGTAACGGATGAGGATGGTGGAAAGGACGGCAGTGACGGGAACAAGGGCCAGGATAAAGACAAGGACAAGGACACGGATCAGCAGAACGTGGGTAGTGGAATCGGATGGTTCTTCCTTGTGTGAGTGTTCATCTGTATCCTACGCTGCATATCCTAACTCTATCGGGCATCTCAGGCTTCTCCTATCCTTCGTTGCGTACTTTGGACTGGGTGCATATTACAATTACTCAACCTACGGCGCAAGCGGTACTGACCTCATCCCGTACGTGTCTCCCTTTAAATAAACGTGAAACGCAAGGCTAAACTATTTCATACACAGGCATCGCGATTTCTGGAAAGAGGTGCCCTACATGTTCCGAGACGTCGTGTCCCATCTCTGCTCCACCGTTCGACCCCGGCATACCTCGAGTCGAGGTGGCTACATCGCCGTATAGGGCTTAAGCTCTACCCACATCCAGGTCCCCCATCTCAGTCCGTATGCAACGGGGCAATGGTCACACAAACGGGAAACGCCTACAACGATGATATCTTACAGCCGTATACCCTAGCCATATCCACTTCTATGTCCGGCACTCGCACTGATACCTACTTACATGCATACATCCCCGCAATATTCATTAATGGTCTGCTTTTATTTCGCAGTGGCTCTTGGACCAAACTCTGCGCTGAGAATTGTAACTATCACAAGATAAGCGCTGAACAGCTTGCTAGTTGATGCACATCGTTTGCAGGGAAAGCAGTGACTCACGTTCAGTCAGTCCAACAGGTCTCAACACTAAGGATTGAAGGTATCTATATGACAAGTCCTTGGAAAGAGTACAATGCGATGCTAGAAGGCAGGCCATTAGCTGCTATGAGATACCAGGCGCCCACGGTAAAAAATCGGAATCAGCCGTTCCTTTGACCAAAGCAATCAATGCGTCCCCTATCCATTCCTCACCTTCCCTCCATTCATTATGACATCCCCAATCTTGAATAATTCGTGTGGCGTCGTCGATACGCTGATCCACATGTAACTCCTCACAAAGTTCTTCATCATCAACATCAACGTAACCGCCTTGAAGGTCATATAAGTTGTACCCGATGAGCTCTGAGAGATCAGATTCGAGCGTATTTCGTGTAGGGGAGTATAGGGGATATTTGGACATGGTGCGGATGATGGAGGCGTATACAGCTGATGGCCGTGGAACAAGGATGGTTTCGCATAGAGGTGATGGTAGGGATGTCATACGTGGGGATTCGTCGAGCTCGTCGAGCGAAAAGGAAGCGAAAGAGGATGGGTATATGATGAGATATTGAGCGCCGTTGAGTGATGTGTCACGAGTGAGCTGGTGGATGCAGCCTTTTGTGAAGAAATCACCGTATGAATCGAGAAGAAGCTGGGGTGGTTTGATGAGTGGTATTCCTATATCCGATATAGCGGTCGATGCAGATTCGAGTTTATCGTCGGGAACGAGATACGAAAAATCCTACGAAAAGGGGGTTCGAGTAGAACGAATGCAGCAAATATGACAATACGCACTCGAACTAAGATAGGGACACCCATCCACCTGTACAGAAGTGACCTCCATTCTATCAACTCGATACCACACTTTTGCACTGCGAACAAGGCCTTATCGACCAATTCTTCGGGTGAGTGTAGATCAAGGATAGGTCTTGGTGGTTTCAGCTGTCTCTTTGGTGCTCGGATATGTAGAGCTGATGATAATGGCTGGCTATCACCATGCGAAGTTATGGTAGAACTACTGGAGTTCGAAAGCGTCCTTAGCATGGTGGCGGTTTGAGAGAATTTTGAGGAACAAGTCCGGGAACAGAGCCGAACAAAAGGAGAGAGCACAGCCACCGTGACCGGTCCCGTGCACGTGGCAGCGCTTTAGACTCCAACTCGAGTCTCTCTCGACTCTCGACTCTCGACTTGAATTTATACATTTCTTACACAACATGCGCCCAGTAATTTCAGTATCAACCTCTCATGAAGATCAAGCACGAGCTGCTAGTTTTCTCTCAGAACATCTCACAGAAATGGGCTGTAGCCACGCATTCATAGGCGGGTTTGCGTGGTCGTTACTTGGAAGTCGTAGACCTACAGAGATATGTCGAGTTTTCAAATCAGATATACACTTATCAGCTAATCTTTCTTCTGCCTAACACGATATAGACATTCTCATAGAGACCCCCGATATTTCCATTCAAGATATACGCAAGAAACTCTCTGAATTAGATCATCACTTTGCATTGCTCGCCGGTCTCAAATTCTACTTTGTCAAAGTATTTGTCTATCAGCATTTAGAACTTGTCTCTGAACTCACGAGTCACTTTGATTTAGGACTTGGACCCTGAGTTGGCCAATGACCAAGACGCACTCATTCGTCGCAGCAAGGACAACGTCCTGATCGAAACTCTGTCTGCAGGAACTATGGGTCTCCCTGTGGTCGCAGGACCGACGTATGCAATTGATCATTTCAAGTATAGTACGTGGTGATACCCTGCCCGCCTCTTCAAAGCTTCTGACGATCACCTACATGTAGAGCTCATCATCTTACATCCCTCGATTCTCATCCTGACCAAATTAAAACGCTGGACTGTCAGTTTCGCATCCACCCGCCCGAAAACTATATCCAAGACTAAGACAGACAGAAGTGACATCGAGTACTTGATACATTGGCTTTCGCGAGAAAACCTCCGGATTGAATTCGACGAATATCAAGGGAAGTCAAAGTCAGATCTTCTTGCTATGGTCAAACAGTTCCATGATAGATACGAGGACAACAAGGATTTGATGCAAACTCTGCGGAGTATCATGCACACAGAGGATTGGAATGAGATGATGGGGCCAGGTTTAGATGAAACCGTAGTTTCTGTCCAAGACTCAAGTGGTCCCGAGGCCCAACACGCTGACGCTGACGTGGGCGAGGACTGAGTACTGATTTGCCATGTCGTCACTAATATCGACTCGACCGGAGAATGCTCTCATCACGGCGAGTCATATCTCACACTCAAATGCTCTATGTACTTCACTGACTACTTTCTATGGCTCACGTAGATTCCTCAGCATTGGTCACATACTTTTGGACTACAACGCGCCTATATCTCCGAGATGCCCTCTGGTTCTCGGGGTGCACTTCTCGTTCTGCTAGCACGCATCGCATCCTGAAATGCTTCAGCAGCGAGACCCTTCTGGCGATAGAATATCAACTTGATGTATGGGTCTATATATTTTCGCGGAAATATCTTTTCCTGCCCGGATCGACTCGGAGTACCTAGCAATTTCTCATTCTTTTTTCTCATACTTTGACTATTGCAGCTTGATTGTACATGACCCTACCAGACTTATTCCGAGGATACTATCATCCATACCTGAGGATAATTCAATGATCGTCTATCTGTGTTAGGGGCTACTTGCCAAGACTTATGCAAGGTGAGACTTGCGAAATTGAAACACGGAAGAGAAGACACGGAAAGACTGTAAGAGGACAGGCGCACAGTTGGAAGATGAATCTCAATTTTACAGCGTAAAGTATCTATCATTGACGAGAGTCGTCGTGTGTCTATTGTACAGCGTAGGGCCTCGTTGATGGAGCGTAGGCATAACAGCCTTACGCATCTATCGTATGTGTTCGTGAGTGTGCACACAAGTGTGCAGCGGGAGGACGGGAGTGTAAGTGCGGGTGTAGTGCGGGTGCGGGTGCGGGTGCACGGAAGGCAAGGGTGAGAAATGAATCTACGGTGACGATAACGAGCTAGACCAAAAAGCCGAGCGCCAATGGAAGAGTAAGAGTGTCCGAAAGAAAGGGGGTATGTCCGTGTAGAGAACCCAGAAAGAAGACCCAAAAGAAAAGAAAGCAAAAACATACAACTTCGTAGCAAACGGCGTTAAGGTCATGAATTGTCGTCGAAGGGATCGGGGCGAGAATCAAGAGCGGACAAAGTCGAGAACCTATATACCACATTAGCACGATCAAACGAAATGGATGTAAGGTGTGAATAACGTACAACAGGGTAAGCACCAGGATGATGTTCTGGGTATTGCGAATCGTAGATGGTCACGAGTACTAGACTTCCGCCTCGAGCTGGATTGTAGTATGCCGTCGTAGGGATTACAGCTAATGAACGAAGCTATGGTCAGAGATAATCGCCCTGGAAAGGAGACGAGTACGTACAACCGTCAGAGTTGGTCCACTCTGCAGTGACAAATCTGGTGCTCTGGTCGAATACCCAAGTGGCAGTCTGAACGCTTCCTGTGGCACCTCCATTGAAAGTGGGAGATCGGAATGAAGCACGACCATTTGCTAGAAAGAGGTGCATCAGATCGAAGGGAAGTGCAGGGAAAAGAATGATGAGACGTACGTCCGGCACCGATGGCGATGGCAAACGTATCGCCTGTCAGGTCCATAGTGTCGGCCTCTGCCATGGATGTGGAAGCGAGCGTAAATCCTAGGAAGGGCGTGCGGCGCCTGTTGTTTGACTAACAAAAACTTCGTCAGGAGGATATTGTTAGAAGAAATAGAGAGAGAAACATACAATGTCTTTGAACTGAAGTTGGGAAGTGATACCACTACCAGCGGTGAACTGGAAACTTGCTGCGTGCTTGCGGTTCTGCACGATGTAGTGACCGTTGCGGAGATTTTGCGAGATCTGCCCAATGTGTGCAAGATTGTCAGCACGTCGTACTCGGACGTGTCCGCGGCGGAGACGGGGCGAAGAAGGAGACGAGTGAGTTCTCTTCGCAGCTGGACGAATATTTGTGTGAGTGAAGTATTAGAATAGAAGGGGCTGGAAACATACTGTCGGTACGCGACGCCAGACGAGGAGGAAGTGGCGGTAAACCAGCAGCCATCCTCTGGGCATTGGTCTTCAACGGGACCACAGCTCGTCCAGTCTTCGTTTTAGGAGCGCGCTGGCGAGGTGGGAGAGGAGGCAATCCCGCGGCGAGTCGTTTGGCGTTGGTAGTGAATGGGATTGCGATTTCAGGCAGGGACGCAGAGTCTTTGGTGGGAAAAGCAGAAATGAAAGAAGACGTAGCTCCGAGGAGCGTTAGAGAAATGAAAGTGAAATGCATCGTGAATAGTAGTCGTCCCTACGCATTGAAAGTAGGATTGCATGATGTGCAAGAAAGAAAGGGGTAAAGTGGTCAGTTTTGGAAGATATTTGCGTCGCAAGGACCTTGGACCACAAGCAACAACAAGTCACCAACTCACAAGGTAAAGTTCTGATAGGACTGGAGGAATTTCGTGAGTGCTTCCGTGTCAACTTGAATACGAAGAGTGATTCAGTTCGACAGAAGGCAGGGCGTGATGTTGTGTGAAGGTATATGGGCGTTAATACGGATTGTTGGGCCGTACAGTTTGGTGTTCGTTGAGGGGCGTAGGGTCGTGAATAAAGGAGAAGACGAGAGAAGGGGAAGGGGAGTGAGGGAGGTGGAGTCAACAAGGTGGTGGACTTCCTGGAGGGGAAAGGGATTCAAGACAAAGGAGGCCAGATACTTATATGGTCCCGAGGGGTTGCTTCCTCCTTTTTGTCTCCTGACCCCTGATTTACTTCCTCCTCAAGTTCGCTTCCGTCGGCGATCTTCTGCTCGAAATAGCACAGCGCTGCTCATCCGTGAGCATGCAAACTCCCGACCCGCTGTCGGAACGGATGTGCTCGCTATAGGTGACAAAAGTATGAGAGAACATAACGACTCCATCTCATCGCAACCACGACGCCACACCTGAACCAGTCAACATTCATGCAATGCTCGTGACGAACAGGAACGTAAAAGCGCAAAGTTCACCTGGTATCAGTATAGGTAAATGGAAAGTAGATTGCATAAGTGTGAGGAGAACCGAATAGATCGCTTGGCAAAAGGCTGCTATGAGAGACAAGTTTAATGCGAAGTCGACAGTGATCGAGAAGCCGAGTTTGAGTCTCAAGCGCAAGAATTAAAGTCTCAAGTTTTGCAGCATGATAGCCCAACATGCAGCGAATCCAGAGAACAGGAGAGACATAAAGAGAAGCACCAGAGGTACTGAGAACGGTAACGCTCATTCTTCAACGTTTCAACCTCTTTGCTAGTTTTCGATTGAATGGCAAACTTGAATGAATGTCTTCAGAAGTAAACATGTTAGTCCCGAGCCTTTCGTATGCGAAGACCCACTGACATACCTGCCAACCTTCCAGTTTATCTCTCTAGAGGTCGTATACGGTATATCTAACGAAATGAATCGACGAGCGCTGAGTCGGATGGTGGACGACTCTGAGAGGGGTCACCGCCAGTCACGGGTGTCACATGTCACACCGTTTCCACTGGCACAAATTCCCAAAACTTTTTAAGGTAGACCTCATCCATAAGCAACTACATCACGTGCTAAAGCGTGACATCTGGAGTAAATTGAACAACGGATTTTGTTGGGGCTCTTTTTCGAAAATCGAAGATCGAGGAAGTCTTTGGACTGAATTTATTGAATTTCGCTCGAAGCTCGATTATTTTATTTTTTCGAATTGACGGAGGAGTGCACTGATTTTCACCTGAGGTCGACAACTTTCGTCGCGCGGATTCTTGTCACATAGCGTTCAGTTTGGCCGTGTCACGCTAAAAGTAACATCACCTGATGTAGCTGTTTATGGATGAGGTCTACCTTAGCACTCAGGCTTGTGCCAGTGACAGGCAAATCCCTGTTCGAATCGACCGATTCAGATTTGTCTTGTGAATTCCATCTTCGCTTCTCGCCTATATCCAGCATATCTGTCGGGGTGGACGCGCAATAGTCTCGTTTGTTCATGAACACGGCGGTTGTCCGGATGGTGATGTCAGATCGTGGCTGATCGTGGGGTCGATTCTCAAAGCTATGACAATCAACTTGCCTTCGAGTCGCTCCAGGTTTCTATTTTTGTTACTTTGAAGGCGCCAATACTGATCTACTCTGTAGCCTCGGACAGTGCTGTCAAAATGATTGAGCTCGTCAACCTTGATGCAGACGTTTGGGTCGCGATCCTATCCTTCTGCAGTATCTCTAGTGTTATCTCTGCCAGTCAGGTAGGTCTGATCCGAGCGATACTTGGTGTGCTAAAATACTCACCCAAATCCGAACTAGACTTGCAACTGGATGCATTCTTTGGCTTTCAGCAAATCCGTATGGATCTCCCTCGTTCGATACCTCGAAAGCAGGGCGTTTATTGACACGCTACCCGATCAAGACATAGGCGAGCTTTCAACGCCTGAACTCGTCGATTTGGCGAAGCGTACGATACGGGGTCCCAAATCGTGGTCGCCTCCATATTCCAACACAATCTCGCGTCAACATGTCTTGCATCCGAGTCGACAAGGTCCCTTTTTAGCGCAGCTCCTGCCCGGTGGACGATATGTGCTGATCAAAGATACTGCTTTACAATGCTGGAGTGTCGTTGATGACGCTCTCGTATGGGAATATTCTTCCAGCCAGGCTTCGTCAGACCAGAGAACATATCACACTGCTACAGATGCTCTCGACACTGAGAATGTTCTAATATGCATCATAGAGCTCAGTTCCGAGCCTATGTATCCGCGCTATGACTAGTACGCAAAGTTTCTCCAATCATCGATTAACGTATCTCGCTCACATGTCACAAGCTTCATAGACATCGTGCAGTTGAACCTCACGACTGGAATCTCTCGTTCTCTATTCGATTACTTGCTGCTTTCCGCTCTACAGAGATCGTATCTTGATCTTCGTTATCTGGATATCCGCGGAGACACCGCTGTCGTTCTACTCAAAACACAATTATATCTCTTCAACTGGAAAACGCAAGCATGTATCATTTTTGATATACTAAAGGTGAGTCCTAAGCTGCCCGTGCGAGACTGCCTTACCAAGAACAATATTTCCCTGTCGTTTTTACAGGACAACGCCAGTCTCTATGACATAGTCCAGACGCAGATCCGCTTCACTTTCAATCATATTGTCATACTCACTCAGAGTAGTCCTTCTGACGTTCCCGAGATCTCTGTCTGGGACATCAACCTGTTCGCTGACCACTGGTCGCCGAAGGACGCCCGAGATAACTGGCACTCAGGTTACATCGGAGATATTGCCCCCACGGTATCGGCGTCCCCCAACCACCCCTCCATATTCCAAAACACTCACAAAACGTTGGCAGTGCACCAGTCAGTCCTGGAAGAAGACCACTACATAGTGACCGCTACCTTCACCTACCGAAACAGGGAAGCAGTCCTCCCACAGCAATCCTCAGCATTCACATATATGCTAGCTACGGTGTTCACATATTCGCTATCCATCTCAGAACCACTTCTATCTACCTCGTACTCGTCCTCGCGACCTCACCGTGAAACCTTGCTGCATTTCAAATCTCAGACAATTCTGAATCTGAACAGGGAGTTTTTGACTGATTCTGCAAATCACGTCTGTTACGCTGGCCATGTGATGTTGTCTGGCCGTTTATCAGCGATAAATCCTGGCACACGTCTGGCTTACAACCGAATACTGAATCTACGGCACTTGACTGGTGCTGAACACGACGGGATAGTGCTGACCGAGCTTGAGGACGGGGATGATAGCATTTTGATGCTCTCAAATTATGGCGGGGCTATAGCATACTGCGGGAGGGACTCTACGGTCATCATAAAGTACTTCTTATGATCACAATCGACGCCCTGTCATTGAACCAAGATGCATTCAATCTTGAGCGCTAGTGCTGAGCTCTTGGTCGACGAGTGCGGCTCTCTCCGACTCTCTCGTGACTCCCATACAGTATCAAAAGTTGGGTCGAAGAATCAAGATGCCCGTAGAGGCCGAGGAAGGGTGGACCCATGAAGATAAACAACCGACAATAACCCTTGCCGAGCCCCTTTGACTCTCTTCCCCAAATTCTTATCTGTCCAGAGGATCAATATTGGAATGGAACGATGGTGGCACCTCAAGAGGGCGACCCCGAACCGCAACAGCCATCCCACTCCGATATCTTTGACGGCAACCATTCCACCGAAACACTAGATGATCTGGCATTGTATGCTCTACAAAAGTGTGGCGTCGATGTCATAGAATGGCGATCACTTCTATACAGACGTATGAGTGTACCTATAGTCATTCGCGTGAGTCCTTCATCTTTCGTCTTCATTTTGTACTCATCATACCATAGGACTTCTCCTATCTTGTACCTGACCATAAGCTAGACTTTGCATCTAAAACCATCTCAGACATTGGACTACCCATCATAAAACCACACCAAGACCTTGTCAGGATGTACGGCGATTTCTTCACGAAGGGGCGCATCCATCAGATCACCCGCGACACAGCCATCAGCTTCGGTCGATATTTTATCATGTACCCCTACTCTTTCGCCTCTTTCTCCTCCAACGAGCTCGACACTTTACCACGTAGGACAACACTGCCATCGCCGCTATGTCTAACTACTCTCGTCCCACGGCCATCTGCAGTATATGCCTCCATCATCCGCGCCATGGCCAGATATCCAAAGCGCTCGAATACTCGGGAGACTCTCGGATGCGATCTATCAGAGCTCATTGGATACAATTTATACGATCTTCAAATCGGTTACGTCGATGTTGATGACGAGGAACTTTGCCAAGAGTTGAAGGTAGACCAACGTGTCGAGGATGCCGCTCGTACTGTTCAAGGATGGGGATGCAACAATGAATGGAGGGAAGGTGAAGAATGGGTAGGAGATGCGTTGACTGCTTTGGTAAAGGGATCAGCCGACTCGGACTTTTTCCCGTGGTTGCATGAGCCTGACAGACTCTAGTTCCTGTCTGTCTTTCCATTTCTATGTGATGCCTCTTTCATTACTCGTTTGTCATCTACCCATCATCGATGAGGTGCTGTACATTTGGCGCACGCTCAAATGAATAGTTGAGGTCGACTTGACCGAGCGTCGAAACCGAACACATGACGGCTGCCCGCGTGTAGAATCCTCACGGATGGATAGAATCGAGTTGTCGAGGCCGTTGTACATCAATGCGTCTTTCACGGTTCGTCTCGGGCGCGCGCTGTTTGGCTGGCTTTCAGGGATGGAAGAGCGGGATCGACTTGCCCAAGTGTCGAAACCGAACGCCTAACGGCTGCACAACTGTAGGATTTTAACAGATGAAAAGATTGGATTTGTCGAGCAAACTCAACGGTCCACCTGACCTGTTCGTCGCCTACTCTGACTCGAAATCTCAAATCGAAATATCATTGTCATTACGGGAGTCGAGTTCAAATTCAAGTACTCGTCGAAATTGGATAACATTCGAACGGAATAGCACCTGACAGATTGACTTCATACGTAAAAAACGTCTTGTTCCAAGAGTGAAGACCTGAGACATGTGCGTGATCAATGGCTTACACAAGGTACACAAGGCAAGGAACATGGAAATATAGGTGATGTGTAGCAAGACGAGACTTAGAGTTTGTCGTAGTACGTGTCGAGAGGCGGAATTTCGGGCTTATAAAAGTGGTGTCCGGTCAGATCGAAAGAAAGATATCAAAGTAAGAGACTCACCTTGAGACCCTTGCGTACGCGGATCTTCGTAACAATTTCTTCGATCTTGCTTCCCTTATCCAGAGGAGCTGAAGATTGCACAGCATGTTGAGAAGCGCTTTATACTAAACAAAAGAGACCGCTCACATCCGTTCATGACCTCCCAATGATCGAGCACACTCTGTGGGAATGCTTGACCAGCGGTATGTTGACGAAGTTCTCCATTAAACCCGAAAGACTCGCTAACAGGCAGATATGCCTTGATGGTGAATAACGGCGTTCCCGGCCTTTGGTCTTCACTGAACACTTGTCCGCGACGCTTATTCAGACAACTGTAGACACCACCGATAGCACTTTCAGGACATTGGATATCGACTGAAAGGAAAAGATAAGCTCAAGAGAGAAAGGGCTACGGGACCAAACACATTACCAAGATAAATGGGCTCTTGGAGACCGGGTGTGGCCAAGAGACATGCAGCATAACAAGCGCGGCGGCAGGTGGGCATGATTTGGCCAGTGCCACGATGTATGGAATCAGCGTGGAGCTGGAATAGGTAGAACATCAGATGCATCTCGAGAAACAAAAGGAACAACGTACCGTGACATCCAGAAGATTGAACCGAATGCCACGCATGTTCTCCTCAGCGCAAACACCTTCTTTCGTAGCCCATTGGATAGCAGCGATGCAGGAATCCTTGATTTCGTTGAGATACTGAACGCCCTTTGTAACATCGACCAACAAATTTGGACCAGTGGTGTCGGGTCCGAAACACCAGATCTTCCTAGCATCGGTAACGTCCCACCCATATTCATCAGCGAGGACGCGCGCACGCGCCTTGAAATCGTCGCGGGAATTAACAGTTCCAGCTTCGATAGCTTTGGTAAGTTCGTCATCAAGAGGCATGGCTCGGACATAGAGACGGTTGTGCTTGTTCTGGGATTTCGACAAGGCAGTGATGGAGGACTCGGTCTTGACGGTTTCTCGGTAAGGGACAACGGGGTCCGAAAATCGTAGAGGGACACCAGCATGGTCTTCTTCAAGGTCCTAAGATTGAAGGTCAATGAATCATAACGAAATCATTGAATTTCACTTCCTACCTTCAAGCAGATTTCCAGGTGAAGTTCACCGGCACCGGCGACGATATGCTCTCCAGTCTCGTTGATCGATGTTTGTACACAAGGGTCGGATTTCGAAAGACGTTTCAGACCTTCGACGAGTTTGGGGAGATCGGCAGCGTTCTTTACTTCCACAGCAACCTGTACGACAGGCGACACGGAGAATTTCATAACTCTCATGTTATGAGCTGTCTCGGAAGTGGTGAGGGTTCCGCTCTTGAGCAAGAACTGATCGATACCGACGAGACCGACGATATTGCCGGCGGGACAATCCTCGATGGGTTCAACGGAACGACCCATCATCAGCACAGTGCGTTGAATAGCTTTGACGAACAAATCGTCTTTCCTTCCAGGGAGGTAGTTGGGACCTTGAATCCGGATTTTGGGACCGGCACGGACGGTTCCAGAGAATACACGACCGAAGGCGTAAAAACGACCCTTGTCCGACGTAGGTACCATCTTGGACACATAGAAGACGAGTGGGCCTTTGGGGTCGCAGTCGCGGATACCGATGGCGGATTCGTCGTCCATAGGACCTTCATACAAGGTCTCGACGCGATAACGTTGGGCAGTAGCTGGAGACGGAAGGTTGATGACTATCATCTCTAGGAGAGAATCTCCAGCGGGAAGGAATTTGCGCATGATGACCTTGAGAAGAGCCTTGCCCTCCAAATTCCGTTCCTCGGACGTGAGTTTGACATCGACTTTTTCGAGCATGAGATCGATGGCATCGTTTTTGAGGTTCATGGCGGCATCGAAGATTTTGAAGATAGGCTCAAGAACGAACATGTTAAACGCACGTTCCAGAGGTCTGCCGTCCGCATCGGTGTTTTTGGTGGTCCATTTCCGGGTCGCAGGGTTGAAGAAGTTGTCGCCCCAGAGCTTCAACATCATTTTCTCTTTGTCAACACCAAACCTCTTCGCATATCGTACAGCAAATTGACGGAGAGTGAACCCCCATCCTTGGATACCGGATCCAAAGGCGACCGTCCCACGCTCGGGATATACCTGAACGTCGCCGAGGGCAGCATCGTGGTAAGTGGAGATTACGACGTTGACACTTTCGATGGTACGAAGGAATGACTGGAAAAGGTCCTCTTTTGTCACCTGGAGTTCGAGAAGAGCACGATCGACCTTGTTGATGACGACGACAGGCTTGATACGCTCCGTTAATGCTTGACGAAGCACAGTCTCTGTCTGCACGCAGACACCCTCTATGCAATCGACGACCACCAAAGCACCATCTGTGACTCGAAGAGCAGCAGTGACTTCTGAAGAGAAGTCGACGTGGCCAGGCGAATCGATCAAGTTGATCAAGAATTCATTTCCTGGAAACACGAAAGTCAGCATAGACTGTGATCCGAATTTACATGTATACATGCCGTCGGTCTTTTGCTTGATGGAAGGAAGCGCTTCCTTGTCGACTTCGAAATACATCGAGATAGCTGTTGATTTGATGGTGATACCACGCTCCTGCTCGTCGGGTCTCGTATCGGTGCTCCGCACAATTCTGCCTTCAGCGATGATGCCCGCCTTTGAGAGCAGGGAATCAGTGAGGGTCGACTTCCCGTGATCCACTAAATCAGATGTTTGAGACAAGGCAAGAACAAAATTGGATTCCGACACTTACCATGAGCGATGACGCTCATGTTGCGGATATTTGTGGGCTTGTCCATAAGGCCCCGAATTTGATCTACGCGAGGTGAGCAACCGATTATACAGAAGAGGTAGTACAATTATAGTCAGACACGAACCTACGGTGAAATTACTGAATTCGAGTACTTCGATGAGTACGCGGTTATTCAAGGTAATATCAGGGAGACTCACACCATGATGTTTAGTTGTTACAGTGGCAAAAGCAATGAAGTGGGGTCGTTCAGGACATCTCTAGCCAAGTGTTAGAAGTATATGAACAAGTTGAGTTCCGGCTCCGAGATGACGTGGGCGCTTCACCTCCTAATTGAATTGAATGACTCGGGACCTACTATCGCCATATAGACCAGTTAGACTAGGGTTCTCCGGTTTGTAGAATATTTGATCTGAAGAGTCCGAGAGTGACCAAGGTAGGTGGACTGATGAGATATCACGCTTGATATTTTCTTTCTCCGGAGAAACATATATGTGAGATTTTTCAGACAAGCAGGAAATCCGAAACTTGAAAGACGGCGAAACAAGTACGGGACCGGTAACGGAACCGCTGGCCAGGCTATAGTGCATAGAGAGCAAGACCAGTGTGATCGTTGATTGGCTGAGTCACTGCGAAAGCTCCGTAAATGATGACCTTGGAATAGAGCGAATCCGGTCATTCCCAGAAGATAGTCTTAAGAGTCTTCAGCTGGAAGAGGATTCCAGTTCGCGAAGATTTCGGTCTAGCGTTCTGGAGATCTAATGTATGTTATGAATGTCGAAATAGCGAACGATTCAACCACATTCCGCTCACCTGAGATAGACCCATCCTCGAAGCCTCTACAAATAATATCCAACTATAGAGGATCTCTAACCGACGCCCCCTTGAGAGGCTCTTTGCACACTTCTCACCCCGGTAGCGATGAAGGCAGCAGGATAGTCCGTCACATCGTTACAACGCTTTTAGTTTCTTTCGGCCTAGAGGTAATCGATTGGGTGCATTCCGATATGATGAGAAAACCTCAGGAGGTCTTTGGGTCCGATGAGATAAAAAGTGCGTTGTCCACGAGATCGAAAGACGTGATAAAGAGGCCTGACTTCTCCACCCTACGCCTGATGCCCAGTCACCGCAGTACGCGCTCTGAGTGCGACATTATGGGAAAAAAACAAGGATACAAGGTCCTATTCACAAGACCAGAAACGCATCAAACGAGAGAGTTTCAGCCATGCCCACAGATGCCAATGGAAAAAGTGGAGAGACGCCCAAGCCAAGCTACGTCCTGACTCCTCGTTGACGCAGAGATGAAAAATTGACCGAATTGTAGGCTCGAAGCAATCGAAATCTTGTGAATTGGTGGTAGCGCTGCACCTACGAGTGCTCCAGGAATTGAACGACTGGTGAACATGCAGAACGACTGTCTTCGGAAAGAGGGTTCATTAACGCAAGATCGACGTGCTTTTTCGGCGGCTGTGCTCCCTCAGGCCTCAAGGCCTCAAGCTCCTGCCATTACTTGGCCAAGGTCACCTCCCCTACTCATGCGTAGTACACTGGCCGACACGACGTCGATACTCTAGAGGGACACCGCATCGTCCTGAAATCCCCCAAAAAGCCGCAGTCGATAAATCGCCTGCCTCAGACTATTGACGCGTTTCCAATCATTTATCGTTGCTCTATTGCGACAGACCTACTTCATAGCACTATACGGTATGTTGAAGTATCAGTAATGGTGTCGTGAAGTTGATACAGCTGCATTTTGGAGATGTCAGCCTCCAAATTACATTTCGCGTGCATGTAGAGTTCCAACGGATGTATAAAGTCGAGTTGTCGAGGCCGTTAGAATTAACACTGACAGGTCCTCTGTCGCTCGTTTCCCCATGTGTTGGTTTCAGACGTCTAGGGAGGTTGGCGAAAGTTCACTTGGCCAACTGTCGAAAACGAACGCCTAATCAGTAGCTGCACAACTGCAGCATTTGAACATATAATTGGTGTTGTCCGTGCGTTGAGAATCAACGGCTTCCCTATCGTTTTGTGTCGATATTGGCTTTATACGCCCAGTCGATTCAAATGGTAAGTGCTCGACCAGCTTCCCGTTGAAAGATTTCTGATGACATCTCCACATAATCAGGCAGATGTTCATTCGTGCTAGCACCTGGATCTAATCGGTAGCAACGGAGACCCCTTCTTTTTCACAGCGATATGGAGACGAACAGGATGGATGCTGCGTATGACACTGAAATGCCCGGCATCTGGTCTCGAGGCCACTCATGCCCCATATGCATGGTATCAACGTCATTCAAATCTTCGAACTTGCGGGCACACATCTTCGCCCGAACTCATCTTATTTGGTACATTGCGTCTTGCAATGTTCTAAGCTTTTTTCCGAGGCCCATTTCGAGCGAAGATGGACCTGCGATTGAGCGACTTTCACTCGGGTCTGTCCGAGCATTGGATGGTGAACGGATGCCTGTACCTTGTGACTTCGAGAGCCCGCTTCACGGCGATAATCGCAAAGCGAGGAAGGGCATCGTACACCGTCAGTAGATGATGCGATATAGACGATGTCCGACCATCAATGCTGCGGGACTGCGGTTCTGCCAAGGAGGGATTACCTCCGAGAATTGAAGTAATCGGTTGGCACGACGAGTGGAAGGGGGCATCTACTTGTTCATCATCACCGCAGTCGGATTTCCTGATTATTGATCTGTAAGGGCTTTGTCCAGACTATCCGTGGGATGCGCTGATAAGTTGAATGCCACCGTATAAAAGATCGAGGATGTATCCATACATTTTCTGCATCACCTTGAGCATCTCCCAGTGCTGTACATCACCATCATGACAAACCCACCCACCGTGCTTCGTCTCGCTGTCTGCCTTTACCCGAATGTGACTATGTTGGACTTCCAGGGCCCGATCGAACTACTATGCTCTCTCTCCTTGCAGAATCACAAAACTCCAGCTCTATACGGTGGCGAAGCGCCCCCCTATGCCATCGAGACGGAATATCTTTCGCACTCAGTTGAGCCTCTCCAACCCAACGCCGGACCTACCATCCTTCCGTCGAAAGCTTACGACGATGTGAAGGAGGGTGATCAATACGACATATTGTTGATCCCAGGAGGTGAATATGCATCTCTAGCAGGACTGACCGCATGCTGAACAATCGTTTCGTTTTTCAGGTGTGATGCCCATCACTTACGATTCTTTGCTCAACTTTTTAAAGAGGCAAGGTCCCGGAGCGAAGTACATTCTGACTGTGTGTACCGGGTCATGGGTCCTTGCTCGGTCTGGTCTCCTTGATGGAAAACGGGCTACTACGAACAAGTTCTGTTTCAAACAGGTCGTTGTGAGTGGCTTCCCGAGGTAGTAAGATGTGTGTACTCTTACCAAGCTTTATACAGGAAGCAACCAAGGATATGCCGATTACCTGGGTCCCTAAAGCGCGCTGGGTTGTGAACGACGACAAAAAGATTTGGACTAGCTCTGGTGTTACTGCCGGTTAGTTTATTTTTGGATTGTTGTCTATCTGATCAATCTAACAGTTCTGTCATTGAAGGAATGGATCTAGCAAACGCATTCCTTCAGCATCTAGTAGGAGAAAAGATAGCACAGCGAGTCCGCGGAATTATAGAGCTCTCTTCTAAGGAAGAAGGGGATGACGAGTTTGCTGAACTCTGGGGTCTGACAAACTAGCCATAAACACCATATCTAGGACTTGTAGACTGCGCGAAGCGAATCGTAGACGAGGAACGATGGAGAGAATTATAACGCGCATGGGTGCTCATAATGCTTGGCACCATAGCCGGTGCATTTTTATAAGTGTAATTATCGCAACTCTTACACAGAACGCCAGATTATCTTTGATTTTCTCCGAACCCTTGGCGGCTTCACCGTATCAGGCTTATGACTGGTGACCTTGATTATATTACACCATACATCTCTCCTCAAGGTATCACTATAGATCCGAATCGCCTTCGTGCTTACAGAAAACCAGGAAAATTCATAGTTGCTATACAGGCGAAGATACTACATATAAGTACATGTCTCGAATGGAAGGTTACGAACGCCTTGTAGACTCGATCTTCGGCAATCTAGCGCTCCAATTCCAAAGGCCCTCGCTCAAAACCGCGTCTGATTTGCCAGTCCACACGTTCGGTTTGAGATCACCAACATTTTTTATGTATGGCTGCATTGGTTCTGGTATCTCCTTCGTGAAGTCCCTGGCATTCAGGATCCGTGCGTAGAGGGGTTCCTCTGCGCCCGTGACAAAAGGATATAATTCCTCCGTGACCCCACCGTATACCACAAGAGAATAGCAAATCTTTTCCTCCTTGTAATTGTCGGGAAGAGGCTTTAGGTGGATCGAAGGATGAATATCCTGGGTATCTCCCAAGTTTAAGATAATGGACAAACGATTGTGTTTTTTGTTTCCCAACGTCAACAACTCCTGTGCGAATTCTGTTACCGGATCGACCCGATTCTTCACCGAAACCGATACTGCGGTGATGCTCTCCTCACTAAGTACGATGTCTTTAAAATCCTGCCCAGGCTGGCCGACGATTACAGGGAGAACGACGTCGATATCTTTGAGACTGTGATGCCCTTGTAGAGCCGCTCCTCTAGCCATCAGTCGCCAGAGCACATCAGATGAAGCCATCGATTCATCAGCAGCGCGAATGAAATGGGAGAAGTGGACCCAGTAGCCGTCGAAGGCCTTCTCCAATATGGCGATCTTGGCGGGAGTGAGCTCTGATTCCTCAGGATTGGGATTGGGCCGCAGATTCAAACGTAACAGGGCATTTAGGTAGTCTATAAGGCGGATGGGACGTGAGTATTTAGGAATGTCAGGCATAGACATGGAAGGATGCGCCTTTGAGGAACCTGTATCTGCGTCGAGGGACTTTGCACTGACCGCATGCGTGTTGACGTAGTGATCATGTCCGAGAATGAGTAGCATCCTCGCAACCAGTTCGCCTGTATCGCCCCGATCTATAGAGTCCATATCAAGAAAGTCTCGCAGGACTTTGGGAGCGCTATAGCCCTTCTCATTCATGATGAGACTAGCTGCTTCAGCGAGGAGCGGCTCAGAAGGAAAGCCAGTGACCATGAATTCCTGATGCCATGGTATGTTGAAGACAACCCTGAGGTGTGCCTCAACTAGACGACCCTCTAAGTTTCGGATACTCTGGGTTAGAGGATGGAAGTCAACGAGTATTCGGCAAGCTAAAGCTGCTAGAGGAAAATCTTTGGCGGCTTGGGGACTACCGATGACACCGGTTGTACCTCTGAGCTTAGTCTGTGCGAACGGGAGGGGATCTCTCACAGAGGTGAACCTGGAACGGAGGATGAATATTATGATATTATGACAAGTATCGAGGATATGTAAAACTCACATTGGACGTCCAAAACGCTTGATGAAATCGATGCTACATACTTGGCCGAGAGTCAAGCCGTCTTTTACCATTGCTCGTGCCATGATATCGAAAGGGGTAAAGACGTAGCTTGGATTAGGCTTGACGTTGGCTGCGGACACGCGAGAGGAAGGCATTATGCGAAGAGGGGGGGAATATTTGGCGAATTGTGGTGTTGTGGACAGAAATATAACAAAAAAAGGTAGCTTCGATCTCTCGACGCCTCCGACATATGCCAGATCAGCAAGAACGGAAACCATTGCATCCATGATGCTTTTAGGTGCGGTAGTGTCCTGAGTAAGCACTTGCGCCTCATCGAAATATACCAAGAACGGGAATTTGAAATGCTTCCAGACATCGACTATCGCAGTTTTCAATTCGCGCGCCTTGGCTATTGTCACATCGATGATAGTTTCAAGATCACCTACGTACTGACCTAGGATTTTCTGCATTGAAAGGTCAACATATGACATCATTGAAGAGGGGAATGGACTTGCCGGCACCCTGGATACGACTTCACCGTAGAACGATTGTCTCCCGGCGTGCCCCTCGGAGTCCTGGTTTGGATCCATGCACTTTGTTCTCCACTCCGCAGCGAGGTGCTCATTGTTCTTGATAGTAAAACCCTTCAAATTCTCAAGACTGACCGAGAACAGAGCAACAAAGAAGGCTGCAATTTTTAACTTGCAGTCCGTGAATGGCTCTTCGCGGAAATTGTCATCGAAAACCGACTGCAGGCTGGCATCAGCTGGTGGATAAGCTGTCAATTGTGCAGTCAGTGAAGTGTAATTTCAACCGCGTGTATCACCTAGCGAACTTACCGAACGAGTCGGACGACGAACGACGCAGATTCATGGCTATGGTGAATCGTCGCTTCGCCACTTCGTCTAGGAGTCGAGACTTCCCCATACCCGAAGATTGAATGAAAAGCATATATAGACCATTTGTAGTGAGATAGTCGAAATCGTCCCAGAGTTGCTGTATAACACTGTCGAGAAGAACATGGTGTTCGCCCTTGAATTCAGATCGGAAGGCGGCGATGACCTCTGTGATTCCCAAGATGAGGTGAAAATTGGTGGCTTGATAAGAGAAAGTAGAGACCTTGCTCACGTTTCACTATCGGACAATGTATTGATCAAAAGCAATCAAACAGATGACAAGAGTAGAACTCACTTTCAGCTTTCGTCTGAAATCCTGGATCCGGAGTCAATTCCCGACGAGGGTGGAGTAATTCTGTGATATCACAGTAGTCACGTTTAATCTATCGTATCGCAACCGAGATTGGAAGACGTACCTAATTCACGAAGATCGTTGTACTCTTTCTTTTTCAAGCATTGATTCACCAAAGTCAAGAACTCCGCGTCAATGAATAGCTCTTTCGCCAAGACAACTGGCTTTTTCGGCATCTTGAGTTTGCCTTGAGACTCGCCGACGATAGACGTTATGACGCAAAGCACGCCTCCGTAGGTTTTGACTTCGAGACCAAAGTCTGATAAGTCTTCATTCACAGCCTGATTCATCGCTATATGATCCGCTGACGTGAACGACACATCGGTACCGCGTTTGGTGTAATTCTGAGAGGTGAGAGTCGACATCTGTGATGAGTGAGATATCGATGGTCGAAGGGACTTCAGTGGGCACAGTGACAGTCACGGAACGCGTCACCGCACACAGTGAGATGTGACTGTCACGCGTCGCTCCGAGTCTTCAAGTTGCCACAATTTGTCAAGTCTTCGAGCGTAAGTACATCGCAAGCCCAAGTTGAGATCCGATCTGTATCCTGCACGAAGATGTCGAGAAATCGGGCAAGGCCTATGGTTGTGTGTTGACGCGTGCAGGTGAAATCAGTCCCGGTATGTGCATTGGCTTGATATTAATTTTGGAATTTCTTGTAATGATCAGTTTATCGAGGCTGGAAGGTAGAAATTCGAGCAAGACTGTCAGAGAAGAGCTGGGCCATGGGCCGCATCAGGTGCTACATGCTCTCCATATTGGGATGGGGTTATGAACGAACTGGCAGTGAGTCACTGTGAGTGTAAGTGCTTCTGCAGAGCTCGGCTTTTTGTATTTGTCAAGCTGACGCGTCCAACCAGAAAACTTGTCAAAAAACAGGAGATTGGTGAAAATCGTACAGTATCGATACACCTACCACGACGGATGTTTGTGCAAGAAGGTAGCGGAAGACTGCTAGGCACTCGAAATCGCCCTAAGTATTCTCCTTCTTCATTGCCATGACTCTGACTCGAGCGTCTGACAAGGTTTTTTGGCACCAGTCTCCCTCGTGGTCCGGAATGGTTCATTTGTCACTGCTCGGAGACCACTCCGAGGATATCATGTCGATCGATTGAGGTTATGATGCACGGTGGAATCAGGATCAATGGAGAGTAGATCAACGGGTATTTTGGTACGAATACGCGAGACGTGCTTGAGACTGACTGCGGATTGGAACCCTGCGGGAGAGTGCGTTGCAACTCGATCAATGAGTAATCTTAAACTGTTCTTTTTGGATTTCCCTGAGAAATTGATTTCTTTGTTTCTCATTGAGCAGAATCATACCACGGTCTACGTCTACGTCCATTGTTAGACCTTACGATTATCTCCCTTAATGCAACGTTCCTAAGAAGAGCAGGTCCTGTGCTCGAGATCTTGTCATCTAACGGTGACTGGAAACATCTCGACGCACTGAAATTTAGTTGGGCGTCGTCAATGTGGCGCAATTGTGAGTATTCACCACAAAAAATTCTCTTCATCCTATCTACGACGGTCGTTAATACCATCTTTCCCTCCAGATCTCGCACCCCATGTAGGAGCTACTGTTGAGCCGCCTGCTCGCCGCGGGGAGGGCAGGATCGTAAACGCGGGAAAACCTCGGAGTAATAGACTTCCACCAGCTTTCCCCTCAAATCCAGGCTGTCCAAGAGCCAATTGCATCGTCATATTCCATTTGATGATACCCTGTGAGCTATCTCATGTCACTTTCTTTTGCCTCCACATCCATGCTTATCTACATAGATAAATCATGTGAACTCTTGCACGGATACATATAAAACAGCACCGTGGACGACTTCTCTTTTGAACCTGAACATCATGGTCCTCCTCTCAAGTACCGCTTTCCGCGTAGCCCAAGCTACTTCTCTCACCTATGCTCGTAAACTCGCACTGCCCTCGACTTCGAGGGCTCTGGCCATGGTTGCTGAAGCCACTACAAGAGCGCCCAAGGAAGAAGGATCCATCGCGAATGCCTTCCCTTCCTTGGAAGGACAAGCACCTGTCGTGTTACCTGAGCGTTTTTCTGCCTTGAAGAAGGAGATATATCAAGAAAATCTCGTACAGAGCTGGAAGGAGGTTTTGACGGAACTCGAAAGCGCCACGGAGGAGATCGTTGCGCGCGGCTCGGATGTAGGTTCCTTCTGGAACATGTTCTTCCTGTTTTCAATCTATGCTCACAGTCTATGCTACTAGATCATTCCCTGTGTACCGTTTTCGGATATACGTAGGGGGCTCTCCACCGCACAACTTGAGGATGTGAAGAGGACCGGCTCATTGGTCGTGACTGGTGGTGTTCCAAAAGAGGTTGGTACTGTGTCAGACTATTAATACGTTGACTTGATGCCGATCATCGCACTTTCTCCAGGAGGCCTTGCAGTGGAAGCAGGATATCAGGGACTACGCAGCTGCTAATTCTGACCGTGTCAAAGGTACCTACATCCCGATTTTTTTTCCCTTTGCCGTTACCGTTACTGTTTCCCATTGCTCATTTTCCATCATAGGTTTCCCATCGGATAACATCCAAGTTTACGAGTTGTACAACTCCAAGAGCCAGATCTTCGCACGCACTCATCCGGCGCTCGTTGATACACAACGGTTTCTGTTAACGCTCTGGCACACTTCCGACCCCAACACGGAGATCAGCCTCTCCACTCCCATTTCGTACTTCGACAGACTTCGTATTCGCCATCCAGGCGATTCTAAATTTGCCTTGGGCCCACATATTGACGGCGGCTCCCTCGAAAGGTGGGAAGACCCTGGCTACAGAAGCTGCTTCAAGAGAATTTTGGAAGGCGGTAGCAACTGGCGCCAACACGATCCGTATGACGCTAGCCCGAGAATTGGTGCAAAACAAGATTTGTACCATGGATCGTGCGTGCCTCTCCATATCTCAGGTTTAATTCTGATTGACATTCGCGGATGACTATAGAAACCAGTGCTCTGTCTTTAGGCCGTGGCAAGGGTGGACCTCCATGTCGAGCACAGGGCCTAACGAGGGTACCCTTCGTGTATACCCGAGGCTGGCCCTCTCCACTGCGTATTCTATCCTTCGTCCATTCTTCCGACTCCGAAACGGTTCGTCGCCGAACGCGCTGAACGTCAATGACTGGGAACTCGATGCGACAAGCACGGATTTCCCTGGAAGCGTTCCAGGGAAGGCTCAAGAGCTCAACGAGAGGACGCATCCTCATCTGAGACTAGACAAGACGATGGTGTCTATGCCGAAGGTGGAACCTGGAGATCAGGTCTACTGTACGTATGACCTATCGACTTATATTGGAAACAATGTAGAAGCTGACGGCAGAGACCACCTAGGGCACTGCGATGTTATTCACGCCGTCGAGTTGCGCCACCAGGGTCTCGGTGATTCATCCGTCATGTATATCCCTGCAGTTCCTCTCACACTTCACAAGTGAGTGCCCCGCCACATGCATATGTGCAAAACGCAGGCTACGTACTGATATTCTCTCTCTCAAGTGCTGGATATCTTCGCGACCAGAGGGTCAACTTCCTTTCTGGCCTACCTGCACCGTAAGTCTCGTGTCTGAATGACTACAAAGACTGGATTCTTACCGTTGGAATCCAGCGACTTCCCCGGCGGTGAAGGCGAATCGAAATTCAAGGGACGTGCAACGATTGCAGACATCAAGTCTGAGGAAGGTCGACGGATGCTCGGATTGGAGCCGTTTCCAGCGTCTGGGTCAACGGCAGTTATTGACAAGGCGAACCAAATATTGTTTGCCTGAGACAATGAGATCATATTTACATGTTCATCTTGACAAACTTCAATTTGACACTATACAGAAGCCTAAGTAAGTCCTGAGGGGGCGGCTGTCCCTCTGGTACTTGAACTTTTGACCAACCATTCCTTCGCTGAGCTTCCGTAACCGGTCAGCATTTCCCTTATTCAGAGCGTACGATTTGAACTGGCCCGGGGCTGCAATATGGCAGTCGACTAAATACATCTCATTATAATCTTCGAAAGAAGCTCATTGAGGTTAGTAGAGCCGAGGTCTGATAGTGGCCGTGATATCGTTGTGACTGGTGGTCTTTCCGTTGAAAATTACGATCGCGTCGCGTCGCTTCTGTTTGGTTCCAACCACGATCACTCAAGTGTTGAGTGACTCCACTCAACGCTCGAATACTGCTAGGCTAGCTTGACACTATTCTCCTCGAGCTGAGCCACATCTTGGATTGAACATCGACTGAGACGTGAACTTCGCCTGGTCACCGAGGTGCGTCAGCCGCGAGTAGTTGTCTCGTGTATGGTCACAAAGGACTCGGAGTTTGTGTGTTTGAATATATTGGCTTATCCTGTGGAATTGGCCGTGACCGTAAGTCTGCCTTCGACAATTGCGCCACACTAGCGAGCCACTTGAAACTATAAAGCAAGGCAAATTGAGCTCTATTGAGGAAGGCCATTACCGTAGAGCACGCTGATTCCTGATTAGATATCGGAAGTCTTTGAGAGCGTCACACGATCTTAGACCTCAGATAGGTCAGCTAAATGACTTGAATGAACGAAGAAGATTTGTTACTATGATACATGAAATAGTAGCACAGTCTGAGGACTACGCCACCTTGGGAGATATACATGCTGACCGCGCGCATTGCGATACCAGGGCTCTAATTGTTCGTAAATTTTGCTGGCCTCTTCTCCGCAAAAGCAGCCATTCCTATCGTCATATTTTGGTTTAGATCACGAACGTGTCAAGAAAGACCGAACAGCTCACCTTCTTTCTGATCCTTAGTCGCGAAGAGACCATGGAACGTTCTTCTCTCGAATCTCAGCCCTTCCGCCAAACTTAGCTCGTACGCTAAAAATTCAAAAGAAGGAAGTTTAGCCTTCATCCTCCGTCGCTATCTCAAACGAAATACACTTACCAGCATTGACTACCTCCTTCCCTGCCTGAACCGCAATTTGTCCTTTGCTTGCAATTACCTTGGCCATTTCCACGGCCTCCTTGACTACTTGCCCTTCGCCTTCAGCGACGACCCTACTGACCATTCCCCACCGTTCTGCTTCCGAAGCACTGATATTGCGGCCAGTCAATATGACCTCCATCGCACGGGACTTCCCAATTGCGTTGGTCAGCCGTTGGGAACCGCCTCCACCAGGAATGACTCCGAGATTGATCTCAGGTTGTCCGAATTTAGCAGTGGGGGAAGCAAGAATGATATCGCACATTAACGCCAATTCGCATCCACCTCCTAGCTACAGGTTGAATCAGAGTCCAGAGAACAGGTATAAAAAATGAATTGTTACGCACGGCATATCCGCTTACGGCAGCGATAACGGGCTTTCGTATTTTCGTCATCTCGGACCAGTTTTCGAGAAAGTTGTTTTTGTAAACATCAGAAACTGCAAGGGCAATTGGGACTGACATTTAAAAAGCTCAGGACAACAAAGACTTACATTCCTTGTCCTTCATTTCCTTGATATCAGCCCCAGCTTTTCAATCACATAGTTTTGAGATAGTTAGCCAAGACGCGATATGTCTGTGGGAAACACACCAGCAAACGCCTTCTCTGACCCCGTCAACACGATAGCCCCAATTTTTTCATCATTGTCCGCAATCCTCAATGCCTGTCCAAGTTCTAACATCAAGGGTGTACTTAACGCGTTGAGAGCTTTCGGGCGGTTGAGGGTAATGAGGGTCACGGAGGGTTCGGGGTTCGTTGTCAAGATGTGTGTGTATTGTGATTGAGACTCAGTAGACATCTTCCTTAGAGTAAATGCTGAACGAAGTAGCGTGGAACGTTGGATATGGAGAAGAGAGGAACGGATGTAGAAAGTGGGGAACATGGTGGATCGTGGGGAAGAGCCACGGAGATCAATTTGGGCGTCAATCCTCGGCAATCCTCGGCAAAGAGACACCGGTGACATTCAACTCCTCGATGTTGGCGGCCGTTAACGTTGAACTCGTCGTTCATGAGCCAAAAAGCATCGCAAATATTCAAGTTCTCAGTGCTTGGTTTCGAAATATGTCAGCTCCTTTTCATTCCCTTTTCTCAGAGCTGACTCACAAACATATATAGAATACTCAAAGAATACTGGCATCCGAGCAATACATACAGACACTCGGAACGTCTTTATAACTTCACAGATGCCCTGTTATGAACTATCAACAACCATAACGAAGGATGACACGGTCATTCTTGCGGACTGAGAGCGAATGTCTCGAGCTTCTACAATAAGACAACCATTTACTTCGAGGCTCGAGCACGAGCTCGAGCACGGAAATGAGTGGCAGACGACGGCATGACACCAGCGTTCTATAGGCACGACTCGTCAGTCCAGGCTCATATCTCTTCCAACGATGCCGAAGCCCTAGATACTGGAAAGGCGGGTCATATGTAGCAAGACCGCCAAGAGAGTAGATTTGAGGCACACCTCCCAACAATATTGAGCCTTCCCTTGTCCCTCCCAGTTTATCACTTCCAAATATTGAAAAGACATGAAGAAGGCAAGTACCTTATGCACATCATCGCGGTGACTAACATCTCTGCTGATGCAGTCTAAGCAGATCGATCCGACAGACGAGCTTTCACCTTCCGAGGACGGCGTCTCCTCCTCGTCTGCTTCAGATGTTCCAGACACCGATTCAGAGGATGAGGCTGGATATCTCGATAAGTTCACCGATGATGTGAAGGTAATTATTGAGGCGCTGAAAAGCGTAGAGAAGAAGCAGACCCTGCTTGAGAATGAATATCGACGGGAGCTTTTGCAGCTGGAAAAGAAGGTAAGGAATTTACATACACTTCACAGTATCCCTACGTTTCAAATAGTGCTCATCTTCTCACACAGTATACGCAACTTGTAGAGCCGTTGTATGAGCGGCGAAAGGCTCTTATAGACGGTAGTTCCAAACCTAGCGTGGACGAGATCGTGGAAGGCGAAAACATACTGAAGGAGGAGTTGGGCTTTTCCCCTCCCCCTCGAAATTCTGCGGTCAAATACTGCGAGGGCATCCCTCACTTCTGGCTTACGGTCCTGCAGCATTCGGTAGACGTCGCTGAGATGATCGTCGAACGCGACATCGAGCCATTGAAGCACCTCATCGACGTCGAGTATTCGTATATCACGGACGCTCCCGACCCAAACCCAGGATTCAAGCTTAGTTTCTATTTCGAGCCGAACGAGTATCTGCAGAACAGTGTTCTTGAAAAGACGTATTTCTTCAAGAAAGGATCAGTGAAAGCGGAGTCGATAGGCGGGGATTTCCAGTTTGAACGCTCTGTTGGAACCGATATCGATTGGATGCCGGGCAAGACTTTGACAGGTGATGGTCTCGAGTCTTTCTTCAATTTCTTCCACCCTCCGGTCCTTCCGTTCATCGGGGATGTCGTAGTTGGGAAGATTACTCAGAAAACATATGATCGCATCGAGCAGAGGTTGGAGGTCGAACTGAAGGTTGGTGAAGCTATCAAAGACGATGTTAGTGGTCATTTCTTGGCTCCCACTTTCTCAAGCTGACTGTTCGCCCTAGATTGTCCCAAATGCTCTCGATTTGTTCATCTATCCTGCAGACAATGATGATCAAAATTAGATTATCTATGCTTGACTCGTGATAAGTGCCTTGCTGAGTGCATTATAATTCCAAGATTGTTGATAAATTCTGTAAAAAGAAGACATGAACCTGGGAATGACGAGTCGCAAAACTTACGTCAAAGTGCGTCTTGGTAGGTCGTACTCCCTGGAGTGTCTGATTTGCAAGGTAATGTCATAGCACTGCAGCGTTGAAAAAATAGTCTTTTACCTACCGAGTGAAGAGGTGAGTAATCGATCAGAAGGAACTCTGAAGAACTTGGACCCAACGCTTCTGTGATGCAACCCATATGCATCCAATTCTTGATATCATGATTGATGAAGACGAGCACGACCAACTGATTCGCACCATGCCGATATCATTCGTTCGTGCAGTGCGATACAGTAACTCAAGATGGCGGGAAAACAGCGAGCGAGCAATAGATATATCACGGTACATATTGTACATTCTGATTCCTTCATACAGAAAACCGTTGGTAGATGATCAAGGAATCGGTGTAGCGGCCACGAAGGGCAGGATCACAATTTTCTCGCGATCCCACTGTAATATGTATCGATTGATCAACAAGCATTCTCTTCAGGCAGGGAGGAAATTATTGAATACTCACAACGTCAGAGGTATAATACGCGTCGCTCTCGACCATTTCCTTCACCTCCGCAATGCTCGCAGCTTCACAAATGAAGGTCGACCCAATCATCTTCTTATCCGCGTCGGGTGTCTCAATCGATTCCGGAGTCAAGAGCATCCCTCCAACGCCTGGAAACGCGATTTGGACAAAAGAGACAATCGGTGTCAGCTATTCTCAAAACATCATACGATTCAAGAGGAGATGGTCTTACGTATGAACCCTTCTCCGATCCTCTTCTTCGCAGCTTCGAGATGCACTGGCCTGACTGCAAGCCTGCGTTGAAACGCACCAGCATCGGTCTGATCTGGAGCATAAACAAAGAATCGTTGGAGAGTAGGTGCCGGGTTACTAGACATAGCTCTGAATGTGTTTCGTTGTCCTACGAGGTATGAAGATGATGGGAGCTTGCGAAAGAAAGCAATCATACTTATAAGAGTCAAGAATTATTTCGAGAGCGCTCGGCCGGCCGCGGCACATGCGTTCGGTGCCGCGGCCGGCCACGGTACCTTTTCTGTCCTCTATCTATATTTAACCCCGCGATCTACAATCGCGTTGTGACAAGTTGAAGTTCTTGTTTCCAACTCTCATCGTTCGACGTTCAAGTATATTCTTCCTCTCACAAATTCAATCAGTCTTTCGACATTTGTGAGCATACATTCTTGTCTTCTCAATGAGGAATTTTCATTCAATGAGACTGCTACACACCAGTGCATATGCAGGGCGACTCTGAACCGGACTTCATCAAGTCTTACGTCTCAACGCCAGACCACAACCTTCTGCACCCCCTTTTCTCCTCACCCGATGCCGACATAATTCTCCGGGCAAAGGGTGGAGAACTATTCCGCGTTCACTCTTATACTCTCAAAACCACCTCGGGGTGGTTTCGTACTATGTTTTCTCTTCCGCAAAAGTCCACTCCAGCGCCATTGGAGACCATAGCGTTAGACGAAGACGCCCATACCTTGGAATGTCTACTGCGCATGATATGCGGCCTTCCAATTCTCCCCATGACAGAATTTGCTTTGGTGGATTCCGTGCTCTACGCCGCAGAGAAGTACGATATGCCAGGCCCGATGTCCATCATTCGCATCCTCGTGATGATATCTCCCCTAGTCGATGATCCGTTTCATATCTATACCGCTGCCTGTCGTTACGATTGGGAGCAAGAAGCGAAACTAGCATCGACTCAGACTTTGGTGTACAACCTCCGTAAACCAGAAATGCGTCCAAAATTACAAAGTCTCGGGATCGATGCCGTGCTCAACCTATTTGACCTCCACCACAGTCGTCGTGAAGGATTGAGGCGGCGTTTGAACGATCCCCCTTTCGTCTCAGGTCATGCATCGAACTGCATATCCTGCGGGACGTTGATCGACTATCATACATGGCGAGAATTGAAGTACAAGATCATTTTGGAAATGGATGAGAGACCTCTTGGCGATACTATCCTTGATCATGGGTTGGAAAATTGGCCGGAATCTTTGGCTTGCTGGAGAGCGAAATGCTCGAATCCTACGTGCGATCGCGTACTTTATGACAAGCCGGAGACGCTACGCGTTATCCGCGAATGCATCGAGGGTTTGAGAAAATGCATTTGAGTGAGTGCATCTCATGATTATCTTGATCGGTCGATTTGCTCTGGTACTGATTTTATCCAGCGCAGTTACTTCCGGTCCTTGTTCTGCGTTGGGAGGCTTTCCATATCGGAGAATACATTATGTCATATTTTTCTCTTGTAGGCGTTTTATATGTACCATTTACCTTGTCTCCACTTTTCGAATCCCTTCTGGTAAGCTTGATCCACCCTACCCAATTGTATCTATCTCAATGATCCTCCTGCTCTAGTCCCTGTACTTATATCTCAGTCTGAATATAACGGTCAAATCCGAGAAAGCCAAAGGAAATCCTTCTCCCACAATGCATGTTCCTTTTTAGGACATTCGTTTGTTGAGCGCAAAACGTGGCCACTCTCGTTAAGCTCTAGATCTACACACTCGTGTCTCATTCGATGTACCTGATCATAGGTATTGGACGCCGATGATATGTGCGCCTTCAAACATTATCCCGACTCTGTCTCAACTCTGTCTTCACAACGCCCTTCGATTCACATTTGGGTATCCCATTGATATCCCATGGATGTAGAACATCACGGGCTCTAGTGCCACTTTCGGCGTATCGCTTGTATTCCAGAAGGTCCCGTTTGGTACTTAACAGACCGAGCAAACAAGATGTTTCTTCACACCACACAGTAAAGCTTCAGTCCACAACACCCCTACTCTCAGGACCATCTTGATTACTCGCTATGCACTCAAAAATATTTATCACACTCGCTTTGGCTTATAGTAAGCATTTCAATCTTGTTGCGGCCGTTGTTCTGTCCTCTGATATTCTGCCATAGTGTCGCTCGTGGTCTCAGCAACCCCGATTTCCGGTGATATCGTCACCAAAACACCTGTTAGGCGAACCTATATCTCTCTCCCTCTTCTTTGCGTATTGATAGAAGTGATGCTAGACTACTCAAATCGTCACACCTGATGTGAAGCGAGAGCCCGAGCCCATTTGTCGCTTTGGTTGCATATGATGGTCTCAACTATCACGTCCGTGCGTTTACATACCCCTTTTGAGTTCGCCTTCAACTCATTTCAATCTTCATAGAGCAGTTCTGACGTAGAGTTTATATTATCGAGGCTCCTTACCAATTACCATTGAACACTCTTTCCTCTCCCATTTCTTCCGATAAGTACATATCTCTATATCGCACGTTCTTACTGGACACGTCCTTCCCATCCCCATCTCCTCTTTATCCTGGTTCCTCTGCTGCTGGTCAGAGCTCATTTATACAATCGAACATTGGACATTGAATTCTGGTACATGACCTACTACAAGCCATCAATATTTAGACTTGCCGGCGCAACGACATCCCATTTCAAGGCAAGGTTTAGCTTCCCTTGAGCGGGGACGGCACAGACCCAGTTCAGTTTCCCATCTTTCCCGAGAGCCGACACGTCAGTAGAAGGGTCGTCTGCACCGTCCCATTGCGCCACTACACCTTCTCCTACCGTCAACGGAGGAACTACAGAACGTTTGCCACTCCCCTCAGATGAAGTCGCCACCGAAGGCAGTGTCAACGCCGGAGTGATGTATTTGACGCTGATATCCGAATCCTGTGAAACCGGGAAACGGTCAATAACCTTGAGGTTCTCAATGCCTGTCGTTTTCGTATTGAAGATCGTGATAAGCTGTGTGTAGCTGTGCGTGACGGTCTTCTGGTAGAAGCCAGACTTGAAGGTTTTCTTGGATTGGGGATGGTACGTTATACGAATGGAAGGGTCTAGTCTGGAGAGAGATGTTGAATGAGTCTTACGACTGGAGTGTTGGAAAAAAAAGGCAGCATACCCAAGAGGGCAGTCAAAGCTTTCCTGAGGGCTCACCGCAGGTACAGGCGATTTCGAGATGAAACTTCCATCCACGTAGATGCTAGCTGTACCGGGAAGGAATGTATACTCCGACGCGTTCTTAATCTTCGCCTGAACAATACAGAAAAGTAGTGTCACGGCTGATGCCGACAATGCGAGATTAAATCGATTACTCACGGTGAGATGCGTCTTTGTGTCTAGTGTCGGTACGGCTTTCCAAGACAATGCAGCTTCGAGTTCTAATTGAACGATGGTAACATTATGCGCCTGCTCGTCGCTGGGAATGGTGATCAAACCAGGGATACGGAATGTTGCATTGACAGTGCTGTTTGATGATACTCGTGTGAATTGATGCGCCATCTCAGGCTGTACATCATCTGTTGGTGATCAGCTTGATATATACTCGATGTTCTTATTCGGATTCCCATTGACTTGCCATCAGATACTATTGACGCGGCCTCAGGTATAATGCGACGTTGAGGTGGAGCGAGGCTCCGACGAATGGTTCTGCCACTGGTGGGCTGCGCGCTGAGCACCATAGTATGGAGAACGCCAGGTCGATTCGCCGACAAACGCCACGGCTGAAGTTCAGGAATAGCGACACCAAATGTAGGAGTTGCCGTCTCTAGAGTCAAAGGAACATCCTCCCATGCCTATGGGAAAAGGAGATATTCATATATATCAATGACTGCATGGCAAACAAATTGCGATGCGCACCTCCCCCGTCCGCTGCTTGATGACTGCCTTGTAAACCAGTTTGATGGGAGTTTCCTTTGTCTGCGTGTCGACTCTGATGTCGTATCCAGCACTCCAGGTCGCAGAACGTACCACTGCCACAAGTCAAAAGACGAGCAGAGTCACAATGAGGCGTATACTTACTATATATGAGGGTGATCTCCACCTCGTCTTCCGTTTCTGAGAACACTCCAATGGTGGTTTTCCAGTCTGACTGAGACAAGTTTCTCGGGACTTGGTTCCTAGTCTTTTGTTTCTCGACCTCGAGATCGGCCTCGACAGTCTTCATTTCCGCTTGAAGATTCAATGATCGTTCGGTCAGTTTTCGGCCTTCGAGTTCATATTTCTCAAGGATATCTGCCAGGTTCGACGCGTCGACGTGTTGGACAGAAATGGTACGCAGGTATGTCGCGATGGACTCCTTGGCGGTTTTGCATCGCTGAATGGCTTCTTCGAGACTGTCGCGTTTCCTTGTGAGGGCTGTGTGCTCAGTGGAGACATTGACAGCGGGTATAGGTATTCTAGAGAGGGTGACATCATGAATAGTAGCGGCACCCCGACCTTGGACTCTGCAGACAATGTAAAGATTGAGCACTCGATCGGATATGAGCATGCTCACCTTAAGGTTTCACCGTCCACGACGGCAGGCAGCCCGGTGATATGGACTTGATTCTGGCCCATCTTTACCTTGAACCTGAAGAGACGTGTGATCTCTGCGTGTCCCGAGTACAAGCTGACATTGACTATCTTGCTGTCGTCGACAGAGACAAGCTCGACGAGATTAGAGCGTTCGAAAGCCGGAGGCAGATCGATGTGGGCCATTGCTGGGAAAGACTGGGACTCAGATCAAGAGATCAAGAGATCAAGAGTCAAACTAGATATTTAAATGACTGCGTGAGAGTCATGTAGATAACGAAAGGCTGTGGAGATCACGAGAAGATACAGCTCTCGTAGCTGTGACTACTAATGAGTAGTTGAGTTGAGCAAAGCATGTCACTGAAATACTTCTCGATACTTCTAGAAGTCGATATGGAACAGTCACTGGGCAATCGCGTGCCCAGCAGTGAGGAAGGCCGCTTGCCAGTGATCGTGACATCGCAAGCGGCAAGCGTACTTAAGATTATTCTCATCGGCGTCGAGCGGGAGAAATTACATAATCCCGTCCAAGCCGCCGGCAAGGCCGCCTTCCGTTGTGGTGAGCTCGGCCTTTGCTCGGCCTCTGGAGTCTGCCTCTTGAAGTGTCCTATCTCTCAAAGCATTCGACATGCTATCCTCTACATCTCTAAGATCTGTGGACAACCTTTCTATCACATTCTTGGTGGACAACTGTATCGAATGGTTCGAAAGCTCAGTTTATTTCGTTGCTATCGTTGCTAAATACTTTTGGTCTCTCGTCAGGATGACCAAACTACCTCCAGGGTTTACGCATGAATTGAGGACACACGTATCAGAGCATGCTCCGATTGATACTACGACTGGTGTACCTGTCCTGGACTTTGATAGATTCTGCTGCGGTGAAGCACTGTTTCGTACTTGAGTACTCTAAGATCTCAACGATGACATGGGCCTATCTAGGAGCGCATGGCTTTTCTGCTCTTCTCGTAAGTGTAGCTCATTTCCATCTCAAACGATGTGACTGCTTGATATTTTGTGTAGGAAACGCGCATCGATGGCGAAGACAAGCACCTGACTCTGTTTGATACGGGACCGGATTCTCTGTCACTCGTTCGTAATATCTCTAGTATGCAAGTACCCGTGGAAGACATCGAACGTGTCATTGTATCGCATTGGCACAGCGACCACACAGGCGGATTACTGTCATTCTTGAATCTTCGTGGTACAACTAACGCCAATGCGGATTCTCAGTGCGTTATCGATGTGCATCCTGATCGGCCGCTTGTAAGGGGTGGAGCAGGACCACCTACGTTTGATAAAGTCATATTTGCTTTACCTAGAGATCCAACTTTCCAACTGATCGAAGAAGCCGGAGGCGTGGTGGAGAAGAACTCTGAGGAACATGCCGTGGCTGGGGGAACCGTGTGGGTCAGTGGCGAAGTTCCACGAACAACGAACTTTGAAGGGGGTATCTTGGGAGGTAAACGGTGGGTAGAAACTCTTACGGGCGGCAGTTGGATAAAGGAAGAGGTAGGTCCCTATAGCACGCATTTCATAACGAAGCTGATAGCTTGCACCAGCATATCATGGGTGAAAGATATGCTGTCATCGATGTTGCTGGGAGAGGATTGGTAATCTTCAGCGCGTTGGTATATTTATTTTCTTGGACCTTCTAGAAATTTATCTTCGCGCCATTCATTTCAGTTGCTCTCATGCTGGTATCGTCAACGTCGTCAAAGATGCAGTCGCCCAGTTCAAAAGGCCAATCTACATGGCGCGACTCTCCGTAGCCCCGACTGAACGAAACGGATACTAATCAAAGTCATTGCGTATTCATAGATAATCGGAGGTCTTCACCTCGCTGGCCCCGAATTCGCCCCACGCATCCCACTTACTGTCGATTTCCTATCGAGGCAGCTGAAGCCTGCTCCCACATACATTCTCCCCATGCACTGCTCTGGATTCCAGTCCAAAATCGCACTGGAGGAGGCCTTCGGCGAAGGCTGCGTTCCTGCCGGTGTGGGATTGAAAGTCGTGGTACAGGGGCTTAGGGAGCATGATCACGAGTTGTTTCCTCCCGTCTATTGATAGGGACAGGTAAGGAATGTCTCGATAAGGCTTCTGTATCCGCGCATGCTGACTGATATCTTATGTTTCGCTGTCAAAAGCGCTTTTGTATGTAGCATTGATGGCAATATAAGTACCGGCTTTTGTTTTGTGGCTTCTTCCGTCTCTGCTATCTGAATGAAGGATTACGGAAAGATCTAATCCCCATCTACGCCAGTGGGAAAGCAGTGTACGTCCTTCTCACGCGGGATCTATGCATATGTCGAATCTGGACAAGCAATGTCAGTATGAATGGTGCTTCATGTATTCATTCTGGGATCGTACCGGAGATCCACAATCACCTTGCTTTCTCAAAGAGGTTGGGCACGAGCTATACCAGGTAAAGCTCGAAATGCATTGGAATGGAGGTCGGAGGTGAGTTCGATCCGTGCTCTATAGGGTCTGCGCGCTGTGAATGACATATTCGATCTTATCCAGGAAGCTAGATTGACAAGGACGACTCAGGGAGGTAGAGGATTGACACTTGGTATGAAGCACCGCCTAAGACATATAAAAGTACGACTCTATTTTTGGAGCCGTCCTATCATCTATCTCGCTCCACATCAGCGTAAAACCTCTTCCAACTCGTTCTTCACACACGTCTCAACAATGCAGTGCGGTCCTTACTATGGCGGAGGAGGCAACTATGGCGGAGGGGCTGTTGGTGGAGGCGGAGGCTACTACGGTGGTGGTGGATACGGTGGGGGCGGGGGCTACCAGAACAACTACGGTACCATCAACATTACTATCAACAACTACTATTACCATCTCAGAGGGACCGACGAGACCGTGTTTTCATTTTTGACCGTCAAGAACGATTTATCTAGTGCGTTCATTTTGTTTCTCTCAAAAACCTTGATGCATACAGTTTCTGATACTCTTTTCCTTCTGGTTGTAGCCCCTCTTCACCTCGAGATTCGTAGTCCTGGAGGGGTGTACTACCTGGGAGATGTTCAGGTCCCCTCCGATGATGACAGGGACGTGAAGCTTCTCAAAGGAACGTTCGACGTTATCATAAGGACCGCTGATGACGAAAGGACAATTTCGTAGGTGTTCAGAATCAGCATGGATCGGAGGGGTTCATTTTATTGACGCAATATCGATGCAGGTCGCTCGATGCCACCGAAGATCTCGAGGTTTCCGCTTCAGCCATTTTGAAAGAGGATTTTTCAGGATTGACGACGGTGACCGCTACGGTGGTTAATTTTGGTGACGCATTGTCGAGCTGGCTTACTGACAAGGGTATGGAGGGTTATGGGAAGGTTTACCTGGGATCTCTCGACGACAAGGTCGATGATGCACTTGCCCGTTTGAGAGCCCTCCCTCCGAATCCCAAGGAAGACGAGGAAATCAAAGAACCGGAGGTAGCCGGAACCGATAATGCATGAGATGCCACTTCTTCGTACTGTAACAGAACAATCGATTATATATTATTGATTTCTCGATGAAGACTCGGGTAGTGCTATGTACGCGTTTAGTGGCAGTGCAAGACCTTCTGATCCAAACATGGCTAATTTTGACCCGTGAGTTTTGGTGAATTTAAAGCTCTCCCTCTGAACACCAGGCGATATTGCACATCTGACTTGGGTACTGGAGACGGAGCGCTGCAGCGTTGAACATTTGCAGCGCGTCTCTCTATCACAAGGTATTGCATTGCTGCCTAAATCTCACTGACAGCCCTCTTCAGCGCTGACTTGGCCAAGAGTTTGTACTATTACTGGATAAAAGTGAATGCGTTACCCGTCATTCTGCATTCCAGGCACCACGGAGATCTGTATGTTCCGACATGAGCTAACCTATACCAGTAGACTATCAAATCTACCGGCTGGTGAGATGTGACAGCTGTAATGCGACCTGTCATACGCGACATTTCACGCAGTGGTAAGTATCATGTCTTTCTTACTTATGCCACATACGGAAGACCTCAAAAACATATAAAGATCCCTTGTATGAGCCTACTTTTTTCAGCGCATCACTCCTCCTCTCTTCTCATCGTTTTCTCACTCTTCTCATCTTAATCATTCAGATAGATTGATATGTCGTACGGCAGAGGCTACTACCCTCAACAACCTACATACGGCAGTGGTGGTTACTATGGTGGCGGAGGATACGGTGGTGGCGGAGGCTACTACGGTGGTGGTGGTGTTGGAGGAGGAGGAGGCTACTACGGCGGCGGAGGGCAATATAACCCGGGCCGCCATCTTAGAGGCGAAGACGATTCTTCGTTCTCATATCTGACCATCAAGAATGATTTGTCTGGCGAGTGCTTTTATACTCATCACTTGTTGTCTACCGTTATTGAGACGGTGCATTTTATTCCAGGGCCTGTTCACTACGAGATTCGTACCCCCGGTGGACTCTACTGGGTTGGGGACGGTAAAGTTCCTGCTGGAGAGGACATCGACTCCAAGCTTCTCAAAGGAGCTTACAGTGTCGTCATTGTCGCCGCTGACGGCTCAAAGACCATCCCGTACGTGTCACACTCTTCTCTCCGACATCTTATTTCTCACCACGGCACGACCACAGATCCATTGACGTGACCAACGACGCAGAGATCGTCGCGTCCGCCGTGCTCAAAGGCGACTTCACTGGCATCCCGCAGACCGAGAAGGTCATCAAATTCGGAGACAAAGTGTCGGCGTGGTTCTCAGAAGAAGGGTTAAACGCGTATGTCAAGATCTACTTGGGATCTGCCGATGACGTTGTGGAGGCGTCTCTCGATCGCTTGAGGGCCCCTCCTCCCGAGCCCAAGGCTCCAGAGGATTCGAAACCTGCCGAGTCGTAAATAGCCCACCGTGACGTTCGTCTTGTTTTGTATGTACCACCTACCTTCTTTCCCGATTCTTCCCTCGCCATATAACCAGTAAATACTCGATTCTCGATATGATTGTTTTCTACAAATACTAGTGAGTGCAACGACGTACGAAGTACACATCCAAGTACAATCCTTCGATCAGATGGGTTTTCAGATATAAAATCAGATGAGTGAAGTCAAATTTAGACTTGTCACACTCAACGTGCAATCCAAGCTAGGCTCTCGAGAAGATTTGTGAAACCCAGAGAAGGCCTATGATAAACTGAGGCGTCAAATGGCATAGCAGAGGTAAGCTAACGCGAAAGCTTTGTGTGGCACTGAAACGTCCAGTTTCGACAGGCCAGTATACCGCCACCGAGGATCACCACCCCATACTTCATCGGGGCATTCTACGGGCAATGACCTATGGTAAACGATAGATCAGATCTAATAATCGAACATGATACACTTGTAGGGTACAGAGAAGATAGGAATAATTACTCGGACTCGTCGTAGTGCTTTTATACAAGCTCGGTGTAAGTGTACGGGAAGTTATTGAGGATGATAATGATTCTAGACAAATGTAGTCGTGTGTAGCGCAGAAGATGGAGATGGATCAGGTAATGCAACATGCGGGGAGATGCACTGGATGATTGGATGATATAAAGAGAATAGAGAAACAAACTAGTATGCACGAGCGGGGAAAAACCCATCCCATGGTCCATTATTGGCCATTACAGTCTTGCCCTTCGCTCGCCCGTTCGATGTTCCAGGACCATGAACCGGTTTCCTCGGGCTTGTCTCCCCAGCAGCTTCCGCAAGTGTACGAATCAACGCCTTGAGTTTATAATCCTCCATCGGCTTGTTTCGTACCGCCTTTCGACACGTCGGACAGGTAT
Organism: Sarcomyxa edulis; assembly: GCA_009761415.1. Taxonomy (NCBI): domain Eukaryota; kingdom Fungi; phylum Basidiomycota; class Agaricomycetes; order Agaricales; family Mycenaceae; genus Sarcomyxa; species Sarcomyxa edulis. The sequence goes on along the minus strand of QUOL01000022.1, from coordinate 161,879 downwards.
ACGGAGGTCCTAGTTGAGCTCTGTACTGTTCGACGATGGGAGCCAAAGCAGGATCCGGATGATCATTTTCCAACTGGGCACGAATATAGAGAGGGACATGAGGTAGAGCTACGTTCGGATTGAAATTCGGATAGGCAGTCATATGTGTTGTGAGAGTGCGGCTGAACCAGGATTGGAGACAATCTTGACAAAAAACGTGGCCGCAATCGGTGAGGCTGTTGTTGTATGGAGGCGGACTTTAGGTGACGTGAGGTTTCGAGTAGTGGTGATGGACTCACAAGAAAGGGAGCCACATTCTTTGCGTGCAGATCTCGCAGTTGACGAGATCTTCAAGATTCGAGGCCTCCTATCGTTTTCTTGTTGGGACGATGGCAGTCAGGCAGAACGCGATGCACTCACCAGGACTAACTTGCTCTTCCCGACTGTTCGGCTTGATGCTTTCAGTTCAGCGAGTTCTTTACAAGAGTGGAGCAATCGAGTTTCGGCGGTGGATTTTTCTCGTTTCAGTTTGTTGTTTTCCTGTGGATGACGATCGTCTGTACACAAGTAGGAAACGGCTCTCAACGCAAAATTCTTACCTTTTCAAGTTTGTACAATTTCTTTTGAAGACTAGAAACAGTTGGATCGGAAGCCTGGTCGTCATCAGAGGATATTTCGACGATGTCGTCCACCGAGGGTGTGTTCTTTATTTTAGTCTTCGGACGGGGTCTGATCGGCCGCTGTTTGATCTTTCGAACCTCTTCATCGCCTGAGGACAATACAATGACATCTGAATCGTCGTCGTTATCTGTGGGGCGAGGTTTGCGTTGTATTGGCCTGCGAGGACTGGGAGTGACAAGGAGAGGACCTCCAGCATGCAGCTGACGACTGTTTGAGCGGGTTACGGGCATCGTCTAGAAAGTCGATGTGTTGACGAAGAAAGGGTAAAAAGAGAATAAAGAGGTGTTTTTGGGATATGTTCGATTTCAGGAACAATGTCACGCCGCGGCCAGGTCGGATGTCCGCCACGCGTTGGCCACGTGCTCCTATTTGCGTTTATAGATCGTCCGAGTCAATCATCCCGCCGCGAACTTCTTCCCCTCGAGTTCATACTTCTCTTGTCCTTGGACCTTGATCGTCCTCCTAAACTACACTAGTCACCGGTAATCCGGCACCTTTATAGACTGGACTTGACGTGCGCGCATGGAGTACTCGCGTCTCGAATCGTGCAACACTGACGTGCTTTCTTGCGAGTTGCAGTAAGGTACTTCTACTTTCTCAAGAGATCTTGAGTTAATTGGCATGCCCTCCGTTATAGTCTGACGGCAATAGGGTCATGAAATGTGCTGCTGTTATTTGTAGTTCATTCGGAACAGGCCTTCCATGTATATTGTCACGAGCCTTGTCCCAGTTCTTCTTCTCGATTCTCGGAAGGGAATGCGGCATGCTATTCGGTTGCAGCCTTTCATCTATCAAGAGCAACACATAACAGGAAGGTAGCTATACATGAGAAACACCAGATGCACGAGGCATATCGATAGAAGAAATGTCAGAGGACGCGACAGCTTGCGGAGGCACGAGACGAGCCAGCGTCTAGTGGTGTTTTTTTTTTGCAGGGCTCGAGTCTAGGAGGACACAAGTGCATATCTCATGTATTCGGCAATATATCCTCCATACACTCAGTGGTCTATCTTGGTTGCGCTCTTTTTTTTGCCTTGCATTACCGAAGAGACGTTCTCGGGCGTCTGATGAGCGCTCTCGACAGGTCGATCGTGAACGGTGGCCACTGGCCAGGAGGCAAAGAATTTCAAGAAAGGCTCACTCTCCTCGAGGCTTCACCACTTGTCACTTTCCTTGCAGCACCGAATACATGGGATCGGGCGTCTAATCGACGCTCTCCTTTGACATGCTGGCTGTAGACGGTGGCTATATAAGCATAAACCTCCAAGAAAGCCCCACTCTCATCGAGGTTTACCACTTCTCTCTATCCTGACGTTCAAGCCCTTCCTTCGTGCCATGTCGTCCGATCCCAGTCCTCTGATACAAAAAAAGGATCGATCGGAACCCAAAGCTACAATCCCTGCAGAAAAAAACTCAGCGACCCCAAAGTGCTCTCATCTCCTCTCCAAAGGGCGTAATCTTGTCATCTGCATAGATGGAACTGCCAACCAGTTGGATGAAAAGGTGAGTTCTATGCTCGTTCCCCCTATAATTGAAGGGTCTCGTTCATTTTCAATTCAAGAACACCAATGTCGTCGAACTATACAGTCTCCTCGATAAAACCGATGAGCAGCTTACTTACTATACCAGTGGGATTGGAACATATGCCAAGCCTCCGGGGTTTTTCACTCGAATGTTTGATCTGGCATTTGCAATGTAAGACATTTACAGACAGGCTTTTTGGTCCTTGACATCACATCTTCGACAGAAACTTTGAGAAAATTGTATTGAACGCATATCGGTGGCTGTCTGAAAGGTACAAAGACGGAGATCGTATCTTCCTATTTGGTACGTCGCCTCGATTGGTTTTGGCTCTATTCCTGCTCAATTCTGACACCAGGATTCTCTCGTGGCGCATATCAAGCTCGTGTCCTCGCAGGCATGATAGAAACGGTACGAATAGTGTCAGCAAACTGCACATGATACTGACGTCTCACGCAGGTCGGCCTCCTTCCCGAAGGCAACGACAGTCAAATACCGTTGTAGGTCTCAGTCCCTCGAGTTTCCCGTAACGAACTAACCGATGCATTTAGTGCGTACCAACTCTACGTCCAGGCTGGGACAACTTTATCATCTCGTGATAATAAGACGATCGATAAAGACGAAACGCAGAACACAGACCGTGACCACACTGCGAAGCACGGGGAGAGCACAATGGGACGCGCTATTGTAGGAGGACAAATCCCTGAGTCTAACCCCAGTCCGTCTAGTCGGTCAAAAGAAACTTCGGAACGATTCAAGAAGACACTTTCTCGCAAGAACGTCAAGGTGCATTTTGTTGGTGCTTGGTAAGATTTTGTTCCCTTTTACATTCCTGGTCTGGCATTCAATATGCCCAGGGATACCGTCTCATCCGTCGGCATCGGAAGAAAGCCCTTACCCGAGACAGTTTCGGGTATGGCACACGTCTGCTCATTCCGTCATGCCCTTGCCCTCGACGAAACCCGCGTCAAATATCTACCGGAGTACGTGAATGGAGGCGCGGGACCGTCTGAATCTGCTCGTGGAGATGTGAAGGAAGTTTGGTTCGCTGGATCGCATTCTGATATGTGCGTATCTTGGTATCTGCTAACAGTGACCAGATCATGGACTAATACTTATCCAGCGGCGGAGGGAACACACTTAACAAGGAACTCAACTTGTTTGGTCCAGCCCTTCGAGAGTCCCCCTTCGATGGGTCTAACTCAGATCAGGTACATATTATGTAACTCATCCAGAAATGGATATTTTCGCCGCACCGGCCGGTATTTAGGCCTAAATTAAGCAGTATTATCGGTTTGGCTGAGGCCTAAAGATGGTAAGAGCTCCGGGTGTCTTCATAAATCCTCTCTTTTCGAGAGGATTGGTGACTTTCCAGGGTCTGAAAAAATTTGAGGAGAGTTTTAGAACATTATAGTATATACATAGAGAGAAAATGGATAATATAAGGTCATTTGAAGGCTTAGAAATAATTCTTTAGTGTGCTGCAAGGCTGTAATATGCTATCTAACGGAGATATCGAGTTATACAAGGGATATTGGGGGGGGGAAGAAGTTGTGTATATTCTGGGGCACTTCTATTGACTGTATGAGCCCCTCCAAACTGATTCTAGGTATATGTATGCCTCAAATGTGTCCATGCACGGTAGGAAACATCGAAATAACGAGTTTCTAAATTGGGACTCACGTGACCCTCGGGAATCTGAGTTAGACCCATCGAACGGTCCCTCGCCCTTCGATGGATGGCCTACGAAGCGATGTCGCGCGGTCTTAAAATTGAACACCGTGCCAATCAGTGGGAATCATATAAAGAACCGCTCAAGATCATAGATTCAATGACCTGGGGGTGGAAGTCACTCGAATTTCTCCCTCTCCAACGACTTCTGTACACAGATCAATATAGCACCACACGGTGGTACGTCACCTCTTGACATATCGATGCAAACCAACTGAAGCCCTTTTTCCAGGCCACATCGACAGGAACCTCGCATTGTGGTCTCAGGCCAATACATTCACCAATCCGTTCGTGACGGCATACGCAAGGGTCTTGAGAATGCAGACGAGGCCACGTCTGCCTCCTTTTATGTGCCGAAGGCGCTCGTGTATCCGAATATTATGGCTCAAGATATGTCGTCGAAACAAAAGAGATCAGATTGGACCACACTGTTGGAGGACGACGGCCTGGTGGAAAAGGATTCCTATGCATCAGCAGGAGTTATCCTGGATGCCCTGTTGAAGCCGCCGTCCGATGAGGAGGACGCAGAGTCATTTGATCATATGTATCGCATGCTGGACGGGATGATCTTATCTGGTTAGCGCGATCCTTTCTTCTTATGTTCCTGGCAGCTTTATTCACTTATCTGTAGACATTGGGCGCCGGTCCCTTACTGAAACTCCAGATGCCCTCAAGAACATTCTACTCACCCTCGGTGAATATCAAAAGAAGTGGAAGTCAGACAATAATTCCTTGACGAGCAAGGACCAGGATATCATCAAGGGATTGGTCAAGACACTATCGGCTTTTCCAATTCAAAGCCGTGGTGACCGTACTGAAAGGGGCAAAATCCGGAACCTCTTATCCTTAGCACCTCCCATCAATGCAAAGGATCAGAGTACGATATTTCGCAACATAGCTTACGGTGAGCATGCTTTTGTATACCTCCAAATCATCGAAGGTTGAACTCGAAATTTACCGTTCTCAGCACCATTTGAGACAGAAGGCACTCTCGGATTTTCTGTTACATTCTCACCCAACAACGCTCGTATAATCTCGGGATGCTGGGACAGCACGATAAGAGTTTGGGATGCGAAGACAGGTGATGCGGTGATGGAGCCGCTTGAGGGACACGATGACGATGTCTGGTCTGTCGCATTCTCGCCGGACGGGACCAGGATTGTCTCGGGATCAGCGGACCGGACAATCCGACTCTGGGATGCACAGACGGGCGTTGAAGTAATGCAGCTCGGGGGGCACGATAACTTGGTCTGGTCTGTCGCATTCTCGCCGGACGGGACCAGGATTGTCTCGGGCTCATCAGACCGGACGATCCGACTCTGGGATGCAGAGACGGGCGTTAAAGTAATGCAGCTCAAGGGGCACGATGGCCCGGTCTTATCTGTCGCATTCTCGCCGGACGGGACTAGGATTGTCTCGGGATCAGCGGAGCGAACGATCCGACTCTGGGATGTGCAGACGGGCGAGGAAGTAATGCAGCTCAAGGGGCACGATGGCCCGGTCTTATCTGTCGCATTCTCGCCGGACGGGACTAGGATTGTCTCGGGCTCATCGGACCAGACGATTCGACTCTGGGATGCACAGACGGGCGAGGAAGTAATGCAGCTCAAGGGCCACGATCATTGGGCCAGATCTGTCGCATTCTCGCCGGACGGGACTAGAATTGTCTCGGGATCAGACGACCGGACGATCCGACTCTGGGATGCACAAACGGGCGAGGAAGTAATGCAGCTCAAGGGTCACGATGGCCCGGTCTTATCTGTCGCATTCTCGCCGGACGGGACTAAGATTGTCTCATCTTCGTACGACGATACGTTACGAGTTTGGGACGCACAGACGGGTAAACAATTATTAGGTCCAGATGAGGAATCATACTGATCTCGTTCTTTATTCCCTTCATTACAATTACGAGTATTCTATACATGGCTATTGGACTATTTACATAGTCCACCGCAACTTTGGTGCTTGTCATTAACTGGAATGGCCAAATGCATTGATTAATATTGTTCTCCCTCCCTCGATTCGCTAAGTATTTAAATATTTATGTCTTGCTTACGATTAGCCATTGCCGCCGTCAACATCACGAAGTAGTCTTGCATACCTGCTCGAGTAGTGATCTAGACAATCTGTGGCGCGTCTGGAGATATGGTTGTACGCTATACGAGGCACACATGAACCTTCAAAGTCGGGATATCGGCGAGGCTAACCCAATTGTAGCTAATAAAGGATCGTGCCACCAACGTTTCGGACGAGTCATATAGCTATCCAAAGCTGAGTGAGGACGATGAAGATAGGTTAATGAAAGCTTTCATCCTGGACAAAGGTGTTTCGAGGTACGTGAGGAAACGGAGGTGGCGAATGACCTTCCAAGACCCGAGCAGCACGCGTTTGAGACGCGTCTACGTCGACAATTCCAGAGTCAATAACAGTGCCGTCTGCGCTGGTAGATCTCTCGACGCCGGTTGACTTTGTCCTGCTAACCAGGTGTACGAATCAAATCTCGACCATGATATTGTATCAGTGACCAGTCTCGATAGCGCTTGTCAAGGATGTCTGCGTTATCGCGAGTGCTTGAGAAGCAAAAGATCTCGCGAAAGGAATTTGGCTACGAATCGTAAGTGATATGAACTATTATGAAGGGTGTACTATATATCAAAACGCACCGGAGAAGTCAATAATTTGGACTGTCGAATACATCATAAGCTAAGGGAAATGCGTGTAGGCACTGAACCGTACGGACCTTATTCATAGTGCAGAGTCTGTCAGCGAGGGTACGAGGGCGTATTTTTCAAGAAGGATATCAATTTGTTTCAAAATGCGCGGTTCAGATTGTAGTTCGAGGGCGTCCGAGAGCTAAGGGTAGCCAGTGACGCTATAAGTACGCCGTGGGTTTGCGCTGGGCATCGGTGATTGATAGATACGGAAGCTACGTATAGTTGTAATGATTTGCTCTAAGAGTAGTCAGTAAGACATACCGTACTGGCCGCAGGTATACTATGTGTTCCTCCAAACTTCAATTCTTGACGCAGGTCCTCCTCAAGGCCTCAATGCTCGTAAGTTTCTTCCGACAATTCAAATCTCTAGAGGACTTACCGATATCTTCTCAATTCTCATGACCTTTGCAGTTTCGGGGTGGAAGGTGTACTCCCTATACGTCTCGAGACTCCATGCCAAGGCTCGCGAGTCGGAACGATGAGACCTTCAACATCATCATGGTAGAAACAGAAACGTGCTTCCGACTTCCATCGGGTTCATGCGACACAGAGTACTCTGATGCTCGTGCTGTATCATTAGAATCAGTGGAGACATTGCAACAAAAGACTCACGAAGTTGTAGTCTTAGAGACATATTTGCTGCCACTCAACTTTGACTCAACTGCCACTGTGCCCCATTGGGCCTTCGGCTTGTGCGGCCTCCCGGCCGCTGGTTCAAGGAGGCGGCGGCGGCCTGGGAAAATATCCGGCGCTGTCCTTCCTTCAATCATGATGGACGACGAACGATTTGACCCTCCTCCTTGCTCTAAACTATACCAATACTGGCAATGGCTACGTCGAAACCGTTTTCAAAACTGACGAGTCCATACACAAACCTGGCAGTCGATGACCGGACTACCGTTCAGCTCGGAAATTGGCCTTACCATTCATCAATACCACCAACGAAACCGCATCTCAGTTACTACTCTTGGTACTGCTAGGCTTTAGTGCTCCTCAAGTATATTCCAGGGCAATGTGCTGCCAAATCTCATCTTCGCCCCACGTCCATGCACCTCAAGTTATCATTCCGCGAAGATAACCCTCTCAACACCGTCGTCATGTACCCTGACGGTCGACCTCTTTATGCTGTGAACACCCCATACAAATTTTTTGGTGGTCGGACTGCGACGCTTACCAAGTTTGACGGGTCTACAAGCGTTGAGGTGGCCTCCGTCAAATGGCACACCATGGATGATGCTGAGCTACGAGTCAATGGTCGCTCTATCATGCCGAGGCGGAGTGGGATGTTCAGTGTGTGAGTAACAGCTATTGGTTAATGTCTATCAATTCAAGAACTCTTCCACCCTTAGTTCAGAGGTGTTCAAAGCCTCCGATGGAAAATATTACAAGTGGAAGGTAGATGGCAGAAGTTTGCGCGTAAATACCAAAATCATCTCCAAAATCTTCCGTCCTTACTCACATATCAACACAGCTCATTCTAAACGATGGATCCCACAAACCCATCGCTGTCTTCCTCAAATCGTCGTTGGGAATATTCTCGACTCCGCGTCTCGCATCGCTCAGCATCGCTCCAGCTGGGATGCCCATCCTTGATGACATCGTGACTACATTCGTATACATGGAGCAAGAGAGACGAAATAGAGACAGAGGCAGCAACACTGCGATTCCCGTCGTGTAATGGGTCTTTTACGAATAGTGATCACGTTCGTTTTCGTCGATATCATTTCATCGCTGACCTGTTTCTTTGAAGCTTCAGGCTATTGTTCTTTTCTCTGTCTACATGTGAGGGCTTTCGAACTCAAGTATACATCTATTTGATCCTCTTCAGCTGAAAATGGTGCATGAGTTCTAGAAAGAAACGGCATACTCCGAACGACATACCCGCTCTACATCGATCCCTCGGGAGATTGGATCGTCAAAGACGACAGTTTTGCGTTCTAACTCCAGAGGTACGACGTTCTGCCCATCAGCAGCCCCAACCTTGAGCTTTTTCAAGATATCCGCGATCTCATCGAGGTTAAGATCAAGCTCATCATCATCATCCGCCTCTACGTCGGACGATGTTGCTTCGAATTGGTAACGTCGCCTCTGTTTCTGCTTTTCGATACTTGCATCTCGACCCTCGTGCGTGTGCGCGCTGTCCAGATGAACTGGAGTCCTGCCAATGCCCACAACGATCGTATTTTTGTCGTCCTCTTTGTCTAGAGACTTTCCTTCCTGCGCTGCCGATCTCGCGTCTTTGTTCGAGGTGGAATCAACGACCGGGTTGATCTCCTTCTCGTCTTCACCTTTCATCCGAACAAATTGAGCATTAAGATCAAATTCCCAGTTGGCGATATCTTATAATTCGAGACATACCTCGCTGATCTGAACGACTTACAAGAACGGTCTCATTAGACATATCGGAATATGTGGCTCAAGTTTGAGTTGTGGTCATGGGTATTATATCTATTATATACGTGTAGCAATTTGTCCTGCGGCGGGCTATGCATTTGAGCGGTCAGCGTTGCCACCCGGGGCGCTTAGGTGTATATCATCTTATATATATGAGTGCTGTATAGCTAAATGAATCAGAGATGTATCGAGCCACCTGAAATAACGACAGACGAGATATCCAACGCAACTCGACGCGAGAACTTCAGCTACGTGCGTGGCAATTCCTGCTTGACGTCTCATCGAGTAGCTGCGGTGATTTCACAGTGCACAGCTAAAACGACGAGAATACTGACGTATTGTAGATATAAATACATACAGAATACAGAGGCACTCTGGTCTGTGGCCTTCCAGTCTTGAGATCTACGGACAACAAATTGAGCACGGGATCGCTCTCGAGTTGGTAGGACGATTGAGTCATTGATGGGACTGTTTGAACAATAAGATGAATGGTGATTGGAGGTCGTCATATAGAGAGGGCAGTACAAGGGCAGTATTGATACGCCGCAACAGGGATCACGACTTCGTTCATCGCGAAAGGTAGAGAGCCGGGACGTATCGAATCTGTTGACATGTTCGTTTATCTGGTAGCTCAGAGGTGGAGATCGTCGACGTGCAAGGACGGTACGAACTCTGAGATTGTGACGCGTACTGGACTCTAGAGAAAGTGATCAATGAGGAATCAGGAAGGCCGAGATGTTATTCTGCATGATATTATAAACCTCGAGCGTTCAGCGTTTTTGTGCTGAAGGTATAGAGATGGACAAAGATGTCTTGGCTACCCATGCTGCAAATGACCATGAAGTTAAACGAAGAAAATAAGAGAGACGGGAGGTCGCACACCTGTCATTCCCTCGATCCACTATCCTACAATTCTGCTTCGAACCGATGACCGATGAGATACTCTTCAGAAGTCAGAAACTCGTCCCTTGAAACTCCAATCTCCTCCAGGATCCACACCCCACTGACGAACAGGCTCCTGTTTGGGTCCTCCATGCTCGCCTGTTTCAGGATTCACGTCCCCCTCGAACTCCGGCTTCAGAGGCCTTCGAGCATCTGGGTGTAGAGCTAGCTCTGCTTCGAGTTCCGCTTTGGTAGCGTTACGAGATGATGGGGATGATAAAGGTGCTTGGGCAGCGCGAGTGAGTTCTTCGAATTCGCGCTGTTGCTCTCGCGGGAGAGATGGGGGCGATGGACGATTAAGGCTGGACGCCATACGACGGGATACAGGGAGTCCATTTAGAGGCAAATGAGTAGAACGAGTGGCCCAACAGACCGAACGACGACATGCGAATAGGGGTATCATGGTGGTGCACTTTCAAGAATAAATATTTGCCATTTCTCGAATTCGAATACTCATATATGAGATGGAAGTAAAATCGGTGCTACTACGCCACTGGGTCACCCAACGCAAGATACGAAGGTGAGCAGAGATTTGTAGTACAAATATAAAGGTATCGTATATCGAACTTGTCTATCAATTATCCGGGGCTATGGAGAAGGAAGAAGGGCCTGTGAACTCCAGCGTTAAAAGCTACTGGATGCAGACCATGAGGTTCATACTAACCCGCATGAGGAGGGAGGATGGTAGAATGTACAGTGTGTCGAAACACCATTTCATGGTCCGAATTCTGCGATTCGTTGTAGCTGGTCGAGGTAAGCCGTCGAAGGTTCAATAAAACATGCGACCCCTAAGCAAGACATCGTCAGACGTATGACCTTGAAGAGGTACTCAAATGATAAGAATGTTTCACCGTGAAAGATATTATGGCAAACGTCCAACTGATAAGGCGGAATCTCAGCCTCATACTGTGTGCACATAGGAAAGCTCACTAGAAACACGCTCCCGCCATTGGAGCATCAAGTTGGTAGATGAGAGTAGTGATGAAGAAGATGGCTGTCGTTGAGGCCTTGCCGTTAGTTCTTAGTTCCTGCCTGGGTGGAGAGCGGGTTTGGAGAAGAGTGACATACCGAAAATAAGAGCAAAAGCCCATATACCGTCTCGGATAAAGACGTAGACGAAAGTGTGCTTGCCAGTAGTAGAATCGCGATGGACGACACGAAAGAACTGAATTAGAGTGAGAGAGAAAAGTACACTCTCAAAAACAAGCGAAGAGAGCCTGCCATATATGTGAGCACGTCAACATCAAGTGGAGAGGTTGAGTATGCAGACCAAGTTGCGATAAAGATGGAGGGCGTTGTGAGGGACAGGCATTGTGGGGTAAAGCGCAATTTGGGGACAGTCATCGCAACCGAAGTTATCATAACACCTATCTCTGCCAGGAACATCGCGACCAATATCCAAAGGACAGTATTGCTTCTGTTGTACAGTGCATAGACTGTCACCGCGTGAGATGAATATTGTGAAAGTAGGACTGTACATACCGCGGATGACAAGTATGATTTCTACGGCCACAATTGTGACCTCCAATGTCATGATCTGTGATATGTTCCAAGATTTGCACAGATGTTCGGAGAACTGCGCGCCAGACAAACTTCCAGCGATGACTATGGCCAGTGTTCTGAATTTATTGGACTTCAAGAAAACAACCACTTCGAAAGATGTAAAGTACTTACATCTGTGTCACGCAGGTTTCCAAGAGGGGGATATACCTGATGAAAACATACATGTATCTAATCCAAGTGTTCGGACCTCTGGAGAGATAGACAAGTCATGCATGCAGCACGGGCATCAAGACATATCTACTTACCTCCAAATGTACTCGACTTCGTCAGAGAAGTGGACAACTAGATTGACGCGGGGTCGTAACAATTACACGCAGACTCGAGCTTCTTCCAATGACGCACCAGTGTCCCATAACATAAACGCCACGGCCGCAGCTGCCGATGAACTCTTCAGTCAAGCGACAGTGAGAGATACACTGTACCGGTAACCAACCTCCTGCCCAGCTGTTGGATTGAGATATTATGGCAAGGTTGACGTCAGAAGAGCGCGAAAGCACTTGGCCAGCAGCTGGTGGAATGACCATCCTCTAAGGGTGCCAAGGGAGTAGAGAGACGACTACGATGAATTAGGTGTCACCACATATATAGAGCCTCGAGTGAGGTTTTCGGAGCTGTTAAGTGTATATTAATCTCGGGGTGATCCGTGTCAATCATGGGACTTACAAAGACCGAAAACCCGAGGTACGGTATCACCGAGTACGCGTTCAAGTCAACTGGTGGCGCCAAACCCCATCGAGAGTCTACTCACCTGGATGGTAAGACAATCCCTACTTTGAGTACGGTACTAAATTTGCCGTCACTGAAGGTAAATCGTCGACATAGCTTGAACTACGATCGTTGTCACCGCGTCAACGGAGGAGTCGTTCAACAGGATGCGGCTCCGACAGTCGATGTAGATTTCCCCGGTCGAGGATCCTTTATCATCGGCGTTACTGGCAGGTATCGGAACAAGCATTGGAGACTGGGAAGGAGCCATTCGTATGCGTTGAAGTCGTTAAGAGTACAACAATACCGGGGTGATTTGTGCTACAACGAAGGACTGAGCATTGCCACCCTACAATGACCGAGTACGCAATCAACTTTATGGGAAGTCTACGTGGGCGGTCTGCAATGAGTTCCGCGTCTATCGAGTGAGTAGTCAACGACGAACAAGAAGATCTCATCAAGTTAAGGACTCGTCGGTCCAAATGGAGTGACAGACGAAGCACTTGATGTACATTGAGACGAACAAGCTCCTGTTTCGAGTCCTCCACATTCGCCTGCTGCAGGATTAACGGACCCTCTGACTCCGGCTTCCGAGGCTGTCGAGCATCGGGGTATACCGCCAGCTCTGCTTCGAGTTTAGTTTTTGTGGCGTTGCGGGATGACGGGGCTGATGAAGGTGCTTGAGCAGCGTCAGCACGCTGCTCGATTTCGCGCTGTTGCTCTCGCGGAAGAGATAAGGGGACAGGATATCAAGGCTGGACATTTTCAGGGAAACGAGTAAAGCGAGTGGTCCAACTGACCGATGTATCTTGTCCACGTATTTCGGCCTCTGCATAGAATTAACTAGCACGTCCGATACTAGAAGAATATGTGTTTACTCACCTCCAGATATACTCAACTTCGTCAGAGAAGTGGATGACTAGATGCAAGGACGGCCGTCCGAAAGCTTAGACAGAGACATCGACCTTTGCGGTAACTCACTAGTATCCCATAACAAGAATGTTAAGGCCGAGGCTATTCATGAAATCTCTAAGTTACTGAGTGAACAATACACAATAATTTGATGTACGGACCTCCGGCCAGTGTATTGGCAAGTCCGCGTGCATCCGAGTCGAAGGAGTGAGGAACCAATCTAATATCTCGACTGCTGGCTGCTGAGGGATCATTCTTCCAAGCTTCAAATGCGTCAAAGAATGAGAAGGGGTTTGAGGTGACGACCCACTGCAATGCACTATATATAGTGCGGACTCCAGCCAGTGGCAAGGTTTAAAAATCTTTCGAAACTTGGCCATTGAAACCTCAAATCTCAACCAGTGTCCTCGAATATCGCCCCACTGAGGGAAAAGGTCCTCCTTGTGCCATTCAAGGATTCCATGTCTCCTGCGGACTCGGGTTGAAAATGGATATGCGAGTGTAGATGATCGATCTCACCTTCTGCAAAATGATGGGATGGATCACCGGTACCCTCCCTGCGGCATGGGGAAACTTAAAGGACTGGCTGACGGTAAGATGGTCAGACACGTCCTATCAGCAAGGTGGGACAAAATCCGCTGCCATCGAAGATGGTCGACAGTCAACTAAGAGGTTCGGACGTCGAAAGAGATCCCGAGCTGACATCGTTGCAACATCGTTTCCGTCGGGGTCGTTGGAAATAGATGTTGCACGGTAAATTTACGAAGGTCTCCATTGAGGAATCAATCATCAGGACACCAAGTTCGGAGAATTGATTGAGGAAATCTGGTTCGGTCGTACGAAGGTAAAACCGCGACTACCTCGTTCTGCTCAGATCATACAGCCGACGCTCCATCCATTGTACTTCACCCATGTCAGAACACAAAGTCTACCGACTCAAGAGGCCTGTATCTCCATCCAAAAAATCATCTGTATCATTATAGGTTACTCCGAGTCATGAAAAACGCCGACAAGTCTTGACATTGCATCATCCAGCTAAAAATGGTGCGAAATCGACAAGAAAACTTGAGTAGACTTCCATCGTTGCCCACGTAGCGCCTCGTCTAGGCCCACTTTTCTCAACGCCAATGCCGAGAGAGCCTACGTTTGCGACTGATTCCTTCTCTCCAGAACAAGTCGCTGCCTACCTCCGCCGTATTGCACTCTCTCCGTCGCTCGTAGACTCTCCACCATCTCTGGAACTACTCTCCCAGCTCTATCTCGCACACCACGAAAATGTCCCCAAAGACACCACTGCGATGCATTGCTCGCATGATGCCTGGATCGGCCCGTCGTCCCCCATAGTTCTCGGGAGCTCGTTCAGGCAAATGGCCTTACGCACCGATGCCTTTGATCCAATTGTTCGACGACATGCAGGGTCATACTGCTGGGGAAACAACCCTACTTTTGCAGCGCTCCTTCGCTCCTTCAAATTCCGCGTGTCTGAAGTCGCAGCAAAGGTGTTCAAGGGTTGGGCGAATCTCGATCCTGCAGACGAGGTGGCGAGAGATAAGTGGGGCACGTTCACGCATATTGTACTTCTGGTGGATTGGAACGGAAGTGGCCAGAGATACGTGCTAGATGTAGGATTTGGCGGAGACGGTTGTCCAATACCGTGAGCCTCAGTCTATCTCTACTATTTTTTTGACATTGACATTGGAAACCGCGCAGCGTACCTCTTCAAGACGGTGCAACGGTCTCAGGACTGAATCCTTACGAATGTTGGACGTTAAAGCATGAACCTCTGCCTTACGAGCCCGAAGACGAACCCCCTATCGACATACTACCTGGATATACCCTATATCGCCGTACAGTACTTCCAAAATCACCCATAGGAACCAAACTACCTTCTGGGTCTGAACTCACTTCCTCTACACCCACCACCTGGACGCAGCAGTTTCACTTCTTGCTCTCCTCCATCACGATTCGAGATATCGGACTATTCAATTTTTATTCGCAATACCATCCTTTGGCGGCTTTTACTGGGTTCTTCCTAGTCACGAAATTGGTTCCTGGAACGGGAGGTGCTCGGAGGAGTTTAATGTTCTCAGAGAAAATGGCAAAAGGAGGGCCGAGGCTGGCAAGAGTGCACACTACTGGAGGGGAGGCTGCTCAAGGGAGGAAGTTGATCAGAGACGTGGAGTACGTGCCTATGGAAACAGGACCCATGCGAGAGTATCTTGAAAAGGAATTTGGATTTGTGTTTGAATATAAGGGATAGCCCGGTATAAATCAATATAACCTCACCTATCTTTATCTTGATCGCAAAATCACACGGCAACGTCGATATTCTACGTCGATATCTAGAATCCAACGTTTTATCGTGCGCGTACCCAATATATTCTTAGAAGTAGAAATTCTCGCCTAGCTTCATGTGGGCGCCAGATCCTCATCTTTACGGTGAATCTGACCTTATGACTCGGACTCGGAACAGGTTCCAAAATGATTGCGGACGCGCTTGAAGCGTTACGCGTCACGCCGCACCTCGCGTCCTTGACGCGTCAAGATCACATGACCCCCATTGCTCTTCGTAACTGTTCTTCTCTATCAAACTGACACTTGGAGTAATATAATTACTAGTCGATGTCCAAGCTCTAGTGGAATCCTGTACGCTGCACCCATGCGCGTGATGAGCGACTTTTAACAAGCATTATGATCTCCGGCAAGCTCACCTAAGTGGGTAGGAACAGCGTGCTTGAACACCGGAACTTCGCGATTTGCGGAATGACGTGACGTGTTAGAGCTGGTTGAGGTCAGTTGCCTCATATGTAGCAGGATATGAGATCCCTAGACAGCATAGTAGATTTCACTACGAGAGGAGATTAGACTAGAGCAACTCACCGTGAAAGATACTATGGCCGATGTCCAGCTAACACATGCGTAGAATCAATCTCATACTAGTATATAGCTAGAGGTAGAGGAATGGCTCACAAGAAACATGCACTTGCTAGCGGAGAATTCAATCGATATACGAATGAAGTGATAAGAAACATGACTAGTGTGGTGGTCTTGTCATTAGTTGCGAGGAAAAGACAGTGTGCGTGCGGTAAGCATACCAAATATGAGGGCAAAAGCCCATATACCATCCCGAATGAATATATAGACAAATGTGTGCTTGCCACAAAGTTATAGTAAGCCCTTTGGAAGCGGTGCTCGTGGTTAGCTAACTAACGGTTGAGAAAATTTTGTCAGCCGAGTGGCGCTGTGCGGAGGAGTACATATCAGAGACGGCAGATGTGATTGTGATAGCCTTGATGCGGACTGGCGCGTAGTGCTTCGCAAGCGTCTTCGCGATTTGCGGTATGAGCCGACAAATACGAAGTCTTATTCGAGTGCGGTGAGTTGATCGCTTCCAAACTGCCCAGAATCCACTTACTGACTTCAAGATAGCCATCCCCGCTTCCTCTGCACTTGAACTGGAAGCTCCGTTTTCGAATAGGTAGGTCTGCGTCGTGTACACTGTGTATATTGGAATTTTGTGGACAATTCGAGACTAGAAACCTGGCTCATAGCTATGTACCTCTTGCTCGATTAATCACCAAGTGTCGATTGATCACTTGTTGATTTCCTTGAATTTCCATGCCACTGGCATTGAGTGCAAGTAAGTATCAGTGTGGCAACTTGACGATGCAAGGTGTAGTACAACACAGCCACACAGCCACAGCTGACTCTCAGGTCTGCGCCCGATGGGCTTACGGTGAACTGCAATTTATGACATGCACAGGCGGCATCATGCCCAACGCCAGCATATCATCTACTCGGCGAGCATCTACATACATCTTGGAGCTCGTATGGATATACTAACGTATTGACCCACAGCTCGATTCCTTGCTGTACCAACTGCACACCCTTTCATTCTTCCTGTCCCCGACTATATGGCTCTTCGGATTTCGTCTTATATCCCAGGTTAATTTCGCGAAACCGAGGGACATCGACCCCACTCGTTCGTTGCGGTTTCACTTTGGCTTGGTGTTCGTCTTCAGCGCGTTGGGGATCTGGACACATGCGGTACAAGGAGCAGCGGAGGGACGGGGCATCATACTTGATTTCATCGGATTGGGTGCGTGATTATATCCCTTGACTTGCAAGGAATGACCTTGATGACCATTCCAACAGCCTACGTCCCGTCGAAGACGCAACTCATCACACTTGACTTGCTCATCATGTTTCTCCAGTTCTTACTTACGACCATCGCGTACGAAACGTCTCTCACTGGAGACCCGAATTCTAATACCATTGACATCCTCGCTCCACCACCAATATCCCCGACTCCCTCCCCATCAATCTCATCAGCAATTCCAATATCCATGTCTGACCAACCAAAAGCGCCCCCACGAAGCACCACGGAGCCCTCATACATCATTGACCTCCGCCTCGCACCACTCTTGACACGTCTCCGTAGCTCTCCCCCAACACCTCCAGATTCTAACGACCCCGCCGGTCTCCCTCTCCCCAATACCACTCCACCGACGTGGCCGGTGCCCACGATGGGCATGCGGATGTTGATGATGATGGGCGAGGCAGGACCCCGTCCTTCCGTAGATAATCCTAGCGCGGGGTCGAGAAGGCTGCCTGGTGGTATGGATGACTCGTCGTGATGAAAGGCATTTCTTTTGGATTTATCAAATCGCAATCTTGGATGTGGAAAAGGCTGTATTATAAACATAAACATATTTCTAATCGGGTCACCATTTGCGTCCCATCTGCGGATTAGTGTTAATTTTGTCGTCGTTCGTTTCACGGAGGAGATCGAGGTTGAACTCACGGCTTGTCTGAGGCATGCCCCGAATTTCGCGAATTCTTCTTTACAGATGTCTTTTTTGACGTCTGTGTATGTTGCGAGGATACATTTCCCGTAGGCTGTCGCTTGAGTTGAGCATGTCGCTGTAGAATGAAGAGCAAGTCGTTTGAGCGGGGTCGTTGCCTGCGTTGATGCTGGTTTCATTTTGAGAGCAGTTGCGCGTGTCTGATCCGTCTCTCCTCCTACCTCCTACCTCCGTCACCTCATTCTCGCGTTCAAACACCCTGCCCAGAAATGCTGTCTGTTTAACATTCCACTACAGCTATTATACCCACTTTCAACTCCATTTCGACCGACGCAGTTCAAATTTCCACAACTTCAAATTTCATCTTCATCTACCAGCTGCTCGACATGCTCAACCATCTCTTAATCGTCACCTGCATATGTATCATCATCGCATCTATTCTCTACTTCTTTTTCTGGAACCGTTTCATTGCCTACCTAATAGGCCTCTTCATACGTCTCGTATATTGGAACCAAGGGGCTTCCAGCGTATGGGTCGAAATAGGTATGCCCCGATGTCTTTCGAATCACACATTCACTGAACATCACGGAACAGGATCTATCCATTTCTCTTTATTAGCGGGCAGAATATTGCTCAAGGACATACGCTACCATTCGAGCAACCAGACGATCAAAATCGTTAAAGGACATGTATCATGGAGGTACTGGATCCGGAGACCCACGACGGAGGATGATTTGGGTCATGCACGTGGAGGAGGGGAGGAAGGTATGCTAGCTTCTAGCCCTCGAGGTCCATGATGAATGCTCACCAACGTTCCAGTGAAGCATTCGAATCGGTCTCTGTCTTGCCGGATTCAGGTATCCTTCCAAGGATTCGAATGGTTCCTGTATAACAGAACGGCGGCTTACGATAATATTGTTTCGCAAATGACACCGAATCTACCTAGTCGTCCCGTTTCTCGTACTAACGAACAACGTCAGACGTTTCAAAAGACTTCCGTCCTTTCAAGTACGTCATTACCCAGCAAATTTCCAGCCTAGGAACTGATGCCAACCCTCCTGAAAATAAAGCTTCGATATCCCCACTCTACCCACCCTCTTTGTTGAAGGGGCGGACACCCGAGTTCATCAGGAAGGGATGTTCTTGGCTACGACGTCAATTACCCAGTCTAGATCCGAAGGATTTGTTACCTCTCGGGATCCAAGTTACCAAAGGGGCCATCCTTTGCGGGAACGCGTCGACTCCCAATTTACTCGTTGCGGAATTCCAGAGGACTGAGGGGACTTATGGGATTGTACCGGTTCGTCATTTATCTCTCAACACAATAATGTACCGCTGAAGATTGATGGTCTACTTACCAGGCACGATGCAAGCACGATCTATACAAGCAGATGCTTAATTTGAAGTTCCAACATGCGATCATACGCTACGTGCAGAATGACAGCTACCAGGACCCAATGACTGCAATGGGTAAAACAGTGGAGGAACTCAAACAGTACGTGTCAATACACGGTACGAATAATATGGTACCACGCTCAACACACTACTTTTCATACTCCTTAGATCTTCACCTTACACCCGGCCGTCCTCCTCATACCTCTCCTTCTCAACATTCACAAAACTCTGGCGTCATCCAGCCATTCGCGCACTCTCCAACCGCAACGCCACCGTCCGCCTCCCACCCAACAACACAGGAATACACACTAAGCTCTTACCAACCCCCGAAGACAATCAACCCATCGGTGTGGATTTCTCTACGCTTGAATATGCTATCGAGCGAAAAATCCTCGAGGCTCCTGTGCTAGAGTTGTTGTATTATGCGGATGTGGTAGGGGAGATCCCGTGGGATCCTAATGTTAATGTTGAGCCGAGCAAGATGAGCGATCAGTTTGATGTTGTGAATGGTGGGATGCCACCCGAGTGGGGTATCGATGTTGTGGTCAGGAGTGGGTTTTTGAGATATGGGCCTTGGGCTGATCGACAGAGGTAAGAGCGTCTTCGTCTTCCTTTTCTTGGCTGTGCACTGAGATGCTCTGTTGCATTTGTTGCTTTTGTATTTGTAGAGTCGAATTGCAGAAAGCATTCTTCCCGCCGGTATATATCGACGTGAAAGAAACGCCTCGGCCTAGTCCCGGAGATCAACGTATGTTCACTTCGATGCAGATATTCATCGAGTTGCGGGAGGATACGACGTTGCATATTCCATTTCGCGAGGCTTCGAAGGTAGCTTTCATTCTAGATAATACCCCTTTCAGACATGACTGACTTCCTGCTCGTCCCTAGAATTGGATGTGGGATGGTGTCAAGGATGTACGACGGCCGAGGACGCGCGAACCGGCATCCATACACCTTACGGCTGGAGACAGCTCGTCTATCACCTACGTTGTGCCCATGATCGCTGACAAGAATGGATATGACCCGCTCCTCGAAGTCCATCTAGACACTATTGCGATTACATCTAGTCTGAATGATATCCGACTGGTTACCGCCGAGTCTTGTCGGGTGCGTTTCTGTCATGTGCGGAGCTTCTAAAAAACTTACGCTAACCTGCCCTCTAGATACGTTGCGAACTGCCCTCCCCGCTGAAGTGGAATGCCGAGCGTAATTGGACGATCGCCATATTCCTTCGACAGCCCGTCTTGTATCTCCTCCGGGACCACATCAACATGTTCACCGACCTTGCAAAAGATTGGACGTCTGGACCACCGAGTGATTATCAGCGTTTCATTCCCATGGTTTATACTCTGCAACTAGAGATGAATCACTTTGAGCTGAATCTATATGCGAATGATCATAATATCATTGACAAGCCGAATATCAAAGACGAAAACGGTCAGTCACTTTTCTTTCGTCTCCCGTTAGATATCCCGTGTTTACAACCTTGCCTCTACTAGCTCTTTTGACTGCGCGCGGGGACCGCGTCAGTACCACCGTCAAGATACCTTCGAATACATACCGGCCGGATTGTACGACAATATCATTTTCTAGCACGATCCCAGATGTGGCGTTGAACTTGTCCCTTCCTCGATGGAACACTCATGCACTACATGCTCCTGCAGACGGAGACAGTCTCATCAACGCAGGAACATTGAAGATCGACGGCTCGTACATGTATTTTGCGGATGTTCGGGAAGACAACATCGAACAGTGCAAATTGACATTTACGGTCAAAGATATCGCGTTCAAAGCTTTGGGTTGGTCAATTCGATATTTCATGGTTTTGAGGGATAATTACTTGGGATCGTTCACGCATTTCTCGACTCTGTATGAATATTTGGACAAGCATAGGAGAGGTATACCTCCGGGAGACCCTGTCGTGGAAAAATATCGCCCTGGAAAGGTAGGCACCGATAAATCGATCGCCACTGGACTACCGCTAATTTATGACGAGTACAGAGTAACATCCTACAAGTCGAGATGAGGGTTATCTTGGAAAAAGGTCTTATGATCCTGCCTGCTGGACTGCCTGGCTACGAGACGTCCAGTCTTGGTCAGCATGAAGCCAAGGGAAATACTGGAATCGGGGCTTGCGTGTGGCTTTCTATTCCAGAGCTCCAATTAGAGTTTCGCATGCACGATTATTACATGGGTAAATTCGTTTCCTTGTGCAGTCAAGTCTTGTGAAGGTTACTGACTTTTGCGAGGTAGAGATGTCACTGAATATCGGCACCATAAATGGTCACATCGCACCCGACTGTCCCGAGAAGATGACTGATATCTCCAAAGGCGACAAGTCAAAGCACACCTTCTTGATCGATGGTAAGCAAGGTTTGTTATTTCGGTGATTCTTTCTTCACATCCTGGTCCCCTGCCCAGGTATCGATATAACCGCAAACCGACTATTCGGTCCTCAGCCTCGGACTGCAACCTACGTCTGCATTTGGAACATTCGTGTTGGTCATATTAAAGGCATTCTCACTGCTTTAGACGGTAAATTGTTGATGGCGGTCGGTGATGCTTTCCGTCTGAACTTTTCTGACGCATCAAACGCGCCTGCTGCTGTATACGTACCAGCAGTGGATCCGGACGGTAAGCATCACCAACCGCGGAGCATCGAATATGAGACCGTGACCTAATACCTAGCCCACGTACAGTCACATTCCTGAAACTCTCGCTCGACCCAGTCGATCTTACCTGGAAGGCAGGTCATGCGGCCATAGCATTAAACCTCGGCCAAGGTCTGAATGTGGAAAGTAATGACCTCGCCGGACGGTTCCACCGTAAAGTCACAAGTTTGCGGTTGCCCCATGCGTCCGTCAAAGTCCTATTGACAGCACCGTCAGGGCATCAACCGTGGCTGGAGGCTGCAGAGCTGGTCACAGATGCTTACTTTGACATATATTCATCTCCCGACGGATGGAAAGATACAGGACGTGCACAGGCGGAATTCATTCATGTGCAAGACGAGCCTACCAATCGAGCGACACGTATGTTCAGGAGTTTCACTTCCAGTGATCCTGTTAATCCAGGTACATATGATATTTACTGCCCTCTGTCTGTGAGGATATGCTGACTCGGATACAAGGGCGAGGTTCGCATAAGACCGGACTCTATCTCCCTCAGCCTATGCTCACCAACATAGGAAAAGAAAGAGTCGAACGATTGACCAGTTATGCGAATATTCGGAACTCCATTAAACCACAGCGCTGGTCCAATCTGCCTCATCTGTCTGAATCTGACGGTGAAGAAGGTGTCTCAGAAGCTGACCGCGACGCTCGTCTGGCGTATGCATTCATTCTAATTATCACGATGTGCCTCTCACCTCAGATTTTTAGGCAGACACGCATCACACCAATCTCATCTCAGGCTGTCATTCCGAATGAGGAGCAGAGCATGACAAGTGGCGATGAGTCTGATAACGAAGATCTGACAGACACCTATTCCTCGGATAGCGATTGGGAAGACCTCCCGAATGGCAAGTCTCAACTTTGCTAAGCTATTATCGCAACTCACATGTATATTAGGCTTTAGCGGGACTACTGCCTCGCATTATACTCGCATAGTACGAAGTTATTCCGCACATTCCCTCGATAATCCCTCGCAGTGGATTGGTACACCTTTTGTCAAGATTCGGGTAGGTCTTTTATCAAGACAAGCTCTCCAAAACACCTTGTTGAATGGTTGCACATTAGGAGGGACACTCTGGCAGTGCTAGGAAGGAACGTCGAGGTGCCGGTCACCATGATCAACCGAAGCCCGACTTCATTGACAACAGCGCGCTCGACGGATATATCGAAAGACTGGACAGCACTGTTTTTCGTTTTGAGTCACGTAAGGGCCTTACAATTCGACTCACACCTCTCATCTTATCGGTGATAGCTCGTCTGGAAGAGGAGATGGAGTCGAATGTAAGGCATAATCAATCGCTAGTTCGTACAGTCAATTGATTTCTCCTCATATAGACTCTGAGTCCCGAACTTAGTTTGGATGGGCTGCTAGCAGGTTATCTTACTCAGTTCGGCGAATCGATCGAGAGACGCAGAGAAATCATTGCGCCAGTACATCAACACATCGTAACGGACATAAACCTGACTTCGGTGCACATCCTTCTTTTCCAACACATAGCAGTCGCCGGTAACAAGACTCCAGAGACATCTCCTGTAGAACCTGCAATCTTGGATCCTCCTGGTGCTGTGGTTGTTGTTGACTGCTTTTTACATGGGGTCCGTTTGTCAGGAAACAGTGTCCACACGCACCATG
Source organism: Sarcomyxa edulis (assembly GCA_009761415.1). Taxonomy (NCBI): domain Eukaryota; kingdom Fungi; phylum Basidiomycota; class Agaricomycetes; order Agaricales; family Mycenaceae; genus Sarcomyxa; species Sarcomyxa edulis. Next base: position 138,232 of record QUOL01000022.1, on the reverse strand, counting down.
TTCTCTCTGGCAGGGTCGAAGGTCTGTCTGTTGGTATGGATATTGCTGCTGATCCACGGCTAGCCGCACAAGTCTCTCCATTCCGCCCCAAAACAGGTCTTTTTGATCTCAATCTGGCCGACATCGCCGTGACTCTTACGCCACAGAATGCGGAAGTGGCAATCAGAACCATCTCTACCAGACTCGTGCATCTAGCCCCAGAATACCTCGCGGCCTCTGCGATCGCTACCCAAACATTATTTCGAGATATCTCAAGCATCTCGATGAAGTGGTCCGACCATGCTTTGACTAGGACGCAAAACCTGATCTATGATGTCTTGCAGTCATCCAATGAGAAGACCATTGTAGACCCACTCTCAACCATCCAGCCCTCTTATCTCGTCCAAGGGGGTCGTCCGCACGAATTGCGTACCGACACAAACTTCAAGTTTCTATTCCATTTACGAAATTGTCTCTGGCATCTAGAAGGAGATGAACGGCGTCGATTTCGTTCTATGCAACCCTCTGTGACTCCCGTCTCTATGGACGATATATCCCTTCTTCTGCAGTCCCGCCTGATGAGCTTAGCCTTGGATCCGGATGCATCAAGTGTCTCTCAGATATCGGTCTTGGAACCAATATTCCCGAGTTTGCGCCTTCCAGATCCTTTATTACAATTTTCGCAATTACCTCGAGATGTGACCAAGGAAATTGCGATCCAAATAAGAAACATGGAAATCGAAATCCTGCATCCCTTGGGTGGGCCGTCAAGCCGGTTTACCTTAGCTTCATTCGACATCACTGCTCGTGTTCGACCCCACGATCTCGTACTATCGACAGTACTCCCTTCGGCGACACAGTCGCAAGCTTCTTTGGGAGGAACTGGACGAAGGAAGGTTCGAAAAGTGATGATATCAGTCTCGCTTCGGGAAGTTAGCTTGGCTGTCTCTCCCCATCTAATGAATTTCGGCCAGCAAATTCTGCGCGTCCGCAGAAGGCATGTCGATCTCAATCCCCCCTCCACGAACGAAATCGCGCTTGACAAGGTGAATATTCCTCTCACCGAAAATCGGATAATGAGTGCAGATGTTACCTTTCATCTCCATCGACTACGAATACAAGCAGCTGCCCAGAACATCATATTCGAATTTGGTACCACCGATGTACAAGTCATATCTGCCCTCTGCATAGGACATGGTCCTCCTCCTAGCCAGTCAATGAACCACTCTTTGACCTTTGGTGAGATTTTCCTCAGAGCACGTTCCCCGGATGATATGTCCAAACGAAGCAGTCAAGACATCCTTGCCTCGGCGATGCTTTCTGGAGGAAAGGTCAATGCTGTTTCGCGCCAGGACCCAGCCTCAATCATCGTCTTACGGCTTGTCTTCGCCATTGAAGGATGTCGGCTTACCGTGCCGCGCAGTGTTTTACGTCTCTATCGTTTCATAGAGGAATGGAGAGCCGATTTTCTTCCTGGATTCGAAGCAACGCTTCAAGAGTTATTGTCGGAGTTACAGAATGCGCCGAAAAAATCAGTCTCTCCAACGTTCTCTCAATCCTCGCGGCGTCGATCCACTTTTCAGATTCATGGTCACCTCAATTCGTTCAAAATATCTCTACAGATCATGCACGGTACATGGCTTTCCTGGGAAGCCAATCGGACTACGATGTATTTGATGTCCCCAACCTCGACGAAAAGTTCGACACAAGCATTTGGACTGCAAGTAGGCTCTCAGATCTTCGGTGTGTCATCGCAAACACATGCGTCACACGTCATCGCACCCCGAGTTCAATTCGAGGTTCCTCAAGTATCCCTCACGGGCAGCCGTGACGGAACCTCTGTTTGTGGTCTTGCCTTGATGGAGTTTCTTGATATCAAGGTGAAACCCTCACACTGGGACACGCTACTCGCTGTACAACAAAAGTTTGGGCAAGATTTCAATGATCTGATGGTTTTGATTCAAGAGACTCGTCTCAAACAACCCATTCCCTCGGAAAATTCAAATCAGCCATTACATTCGCCGTGGGTCTTCAGTGGGTTTTTGAAGATGAGAGGGTTTCGCCTTGGTCTAGAAGGCGTTTCCTCCATAGTTTACTTGGAATGCGAAGACATTAATGGTGGTCTTCAGAACGACGCGGATTGGGCATGGCATATATCGCTTTCGGATTTAGCACTATCCTTGGCACCCCGCGTGGCGCGCAGCTCGCAGTTGGCTTTCAATCGAAACCTTCGTTCCGCTTTTGTGATTCTTGATATCAAGGCCAGTGGTACAAGCCGAAAATCCAGTCCCTCTCCAGGACAGGTTTTGAAACTCTGGGTGGACAAGATACATGCTGTCATGCAACCCAGTTCGATCGGGGAGATCGGCGATTTCATCGACCATTTACAGGTATCGTTGTATTATCCATAGGATATTCCATATATGAGCTTACAATTGTATATAGGCTGAAATGCTAGATCGCAAAGAACAGAGGGCTTTAGAGCTTGCGGCCTTCAAGGAGAAGACTAAAAACATCCTGAAAACATTTGAGGTTACATCGCGGGACGATATAGCACCCAAGAAATCCTCGACTTTGGAACATCTTGGTGTCGATCTTTTCATCCAGAAAATCGGTGTTGCGTTCCCTCTCACGGCTGAACGAGACCTGGAGATACCCCACACGGGCAGTCTTGATTCTCATGCTGTTCGTGCGTTCTTGTTCTCCATCGAATCTCTCCGCTTCAGTGCTCAGGGCGGAGAGACTGGACAAGCGAAAATGAAGGGGTTTTCCTTCCAATTTGTTTCTCGGTAAGACCTTTTGCAATTTTTTCATGTTTATGATGTTCATTATATATTTCCTATACTAGGTTCAGACAATCTGTATCAAGCGATTTCGCAGGGGATACTCATCAGACAAGGAATCGACTGATATATCCCGAGATGGAAGCCCGACTTCGATCCAACGGATCTACCATAGCGCAACACATCTCTATCGTAGCTGACGTCAGTGGCTTCATCCTCGAGCTCGATCCTGCTATCCCAGACTATGTTTTCTCTTTGATCGACGTATACCGTCAGGGGAAAGATCGCGTTGATCAGTTGGCAGCAAGCCTCCCCAACACTCCCTCTATCGAGCCCGCTCCAACGGCCGACGAGACTTCGGAAAAACCCCATAATGCTGGTCCAACATCGAATTTCGTTCTATCTCTCACTTTCCTTAGCGGAAAAGTCCGTGTCTATAACAACTCGGCTTCCAAAGCATCAAGGTCGAAATCTCTTAGTGGCCTTCACCAACTATCGGACAAAAAGGCTCTGGACATAGGAGCAGAGATATTCGGTCTTCCTGTCGTTTCGGTCTGGGGTGAATATCGTGCTACTTCTGCTCTGTGCGAGCAAGGGAGCCAAGAGATGTCGCGATCTGTTCTGATGTTCAAAAGCACCATTCATTCAAGCGAGAATAAACTAAGGCCAACCCTCTTGCCGTTCGTCACCGAGCTTGTTGCACGCGTGGAAGCTCGCATGCGCAAAGTCAATGTCAATTTGCAACCGCAAAGGCTTGCTGTTCCCGCAGTCAATTCTGTTCGTCGTGATACCAACGGAGGGTCTAGCATGCAGATTAGTTTCAGTCTACGGATTGACCAGTCTAAACTTGAACTGACCTGCCAGCCAGACGTCAACGTCATCGCTGGTCTTAACTGGGATAGCGGTGGCTTCGTAGTCAATATCTCACCTGGGGCAAGAAAGATAACATTCAGTGGAAGCGTGGGCGGGCTGACGGTAGGACTCAAGCATGGTTTCTTGAGTGAGGACTGTGTACGGCTTGATGCGCGGAACCTGGCATTCTCGGTGATGTTCGCTAAGCTGGACTCAGGCTCTGGGATGATCAACTCGGTCTCTGTGGTATTGGACACTGAGTTTGCAGGTGGAATCAGATTTTCCCGTTTACAGGATGTTCTTTGTTTCAAGGCAGTTTGGTTGGACCGTATCCCAATATTCATCCCACAGAGCGGTACAGAAGCCAAATCCCCCCGAAACTCACCCACCAAGGGCCCTCCGTCGTCTAAACAAGAATTCACCTCCCTAGTACTCCTTCGCATACGACATATCAAACTCGACATTGACCTCGGACAGTCAATCAGTGCCATATCTCTCGACCTTACGAATGCGTTGATGAGAACAAACCTGACAGAGTCTATGAGTGATGTCTCATTATCAGTCGCGGATGTCTCCATTACTGCCAAAGGGAATGTTTCAGGACACGCTGAGGTGCCAAATTGTGTCTTCCAAACGATTCGCAGGGTAGCTGGCAGCGATGGTGTAACGAAGACCAAGATGCTAGAAATTAACTTGACCAGTGGCGCATTAGTCGCTATGCTTGAATCTGACCACCAGAAGCTTATCCATTACCGGTCAGTCTTTCAGCCATTTTAAGGTCTATCTCGATCCTCTGACTTCAATTCACTTCAAGGGCTGAGCCTCTGAAGGTAGAGGTATTCGATGATTGGTCCTCTGCCTCAAGTCAGGCCCACACTGACCACCCCTTACGCCTTTCGTTCAATGTCGCAGGCAGCGAGATTGTGGCCGTAGTCACCGTCGGTACGATTCCCAAATTGATGTCCTACGCCAACAAATTCAGGGCAAACTTGGACGCTCAACGCCAAGGCGCCAGCCGCGAGTCCAAAGCCTTCCGAGTGACTCGCTCACCGAAGCCTGACAACCCTCTGTCGACTGTAGCCAACGCTATGCTCGTTTCAGCTCGAAGCAGGTTCCAGGAGGCTGTCGATACAGGTTTATCTTATGCAATCAGCCAGCACATGAGCCTCCGTCTAGATCTGCTCCGCCTGGTAGTGTTTCCGCGAACAATGGGTGACCCGGAAACCGCACAATTCATTGGTCAGGATGTAGAAGCACGACTAGACAGGCTCGTTGGATCTGAGACGAATCCAGCGGAAAGGGACCTCCATCTCTCGTTTTCTTCCATGACCATCTCTAAATTCGGCCAGCTCAACCATGGGGCCATTGGTACAGCAGACGCCGCGTATTCAGACGGCAAGACATGGTTGATGCTGATACTGAAAGGTGCACCGGAAGCCACCATAGTGGGCCTACCATCCATGAACATGCACATGGTCAGCGAAGAATCTCGAGACCCAGAAGACGCCTCAGTATCCCTTGTCTACGACTTCAATAGCGAATTTGTGAGGCGAGCCGGAATGCGCGACGTCGAAGATATATACATCACCCTCAATGTATCATTATACTCGTGGCTGACTGTCCTTCGAAAGAACCTTACTCGAGAGATGGATCAGGTGCGCGCCACAGCGGATTGGCGGACTGTGTTGACGGGATCGTCACCCACTATGACTGCGCTCCGCAAAAAAGTACCTGAATCGATCCAGCTAATGGAGGGTCAGAGATCGGCTACGCTGCCCCTCAGCACTCCATTATCAGCAGTCGCAAGTCCTGAAGCACCCAAGACAGCTTCTGCAGCTGCGCAGGCTTTTCCTATTCCACCTCTACGAGAGCAGGACCAGAATCCAAGTCTATCTTTTGATCCACCTCGTGTACCACCCCTCGATACAGATACCAGCCCCACTACCGCGAAGGCAGGAATCAGAAAACAAACAGGTATAATCTATAAACCTCGCAATCGACATATTGAACGATTGACGATGCGGCAGCTGGGCGAGGCTACGCCTGATGTCATGCATCCGTTCTTTATGAAGAAGGCTGGATTCAATCTAGAAGACTCTTTGCCACAGTACGTGAACGAGTATGCGACGGCTCCATTGGAGGAGATCATGGATATGCTCTTGAAGCTGTACAGTAGGCAGTTGTTGGCTGGAAACAAATGATCTCGAGTTCGTATATAATGACGTATCCGTTGTACATACCTTACCTCTAATTCATAATGCATTGCTACTGACGCTGTGGTCATGGTTGGGACGAGATATGGATCAGCACGAACCTGGTATTGTATTTTGTGCATCTCAGATGCCTCTGCCCAAGGTCATTCGTACCATAAATTATGTATTTTATATGGCTGCGTATAGAACCCCTGTATACTGTCGCTCACGTTATACCGCAGGGCTGGGACCGCTGAAGACACTGAGTAGAGCGAACGAGCCGTATAGAAGACCAATGGGGTATGCGATGAGGAGGCGTTGGTCGGACATTCGGAGGACGGATACGAATATTCCAGATGCGGAGTATGTACACCATAGGATGGAGACCAGGGAGAGGATATAACCAAGCATTCCGCTGTCAACAAGAGTAAAATTAGTGAGTTGATAGGACATTGGCAATGTAACATACTCCAATCTCGTCGCAACACTGACAGCGCCTACACCTACCAGAGGAAGCAGGCAATACCCTAGTACTGACGCAACACGATAGGCGTCAATGTATTGTTCCGACATGAGGTTTAGCAGTACGTAGATAGATGCAGAGCCGAAGAGGCCGAATCCATAGATGTACCCGAATTGAGGTTTTCCAGACTGTAAAGAATCTCATCAAGTAGACGGAAATGTATGATAGAGATGACATACCAAGAGTAGGAACGTGCCGAAACATAAACAGAATAGAATAGGACCTGCAAGATCTGCATCGTCCATGATATGAGCGTCGACTTGACGTAGTGGATTCAGCACCGTCAATGATTTTGCGCGTATGTGCGAAAAGTTTATTCCCAATTCTGCACATATTATTCATAAGAAACCGAAGGGGAACATATCGAATGTTCTTTCATGTACCTTCTAGTAATGGTGGTTCCCCCTCGATTCCACCCGTTCCAAAAGCTGTCCACCATCCTCCAGTTGATTGCATATTTCCTCCGTATCCTGGAGGCGTACCACCTTGCTGTAGCATAGATCCCTGTGCTCCTACGTTTCCGTCCAGACTAGGTCGCGAGCCGGGGTAGAAAGAGTCGGAAACACTTGGTGAATAAAACTGCAACGGAGCCCCCGGACTCGGGGCTTGTACTGGAGTAGACTGAGCATAATATTGAGAATGAGAAGATCCAGCACCGTAAGGGTTCGTGTTATCTTGCCACATTGTGGAAAAAGGTGAGTTGTACTGAAATGAGTTTGCAGACGTGGAGGAGGTCGCGCAGGCCGTGTGTGACCAAGCGTGACCGAAAAGCGCGAGAATCCCTGGAAATAATTCTGTGCCTTCCTCCTGTTCTCTTTCTGCAATCATGGTATGTTAGTTTCTTCAGCAGTCGTCTTGTCTTTTACTGACTTTTCTATAGCCCCAGGTATTGTACATTTGACCCCCGAATCGTATATTGGAACTCACAAACCCAAAAAAACCTGTTTAGAACGAGTACATCGAGGAATCTATCAAGCGACATGGTCGGCGGTTGGATTACTTTGAGCGCAAGTGCGTTAACAGCCCTATCATCCTATCTTTATCTTAACCACACCTGACAGACGAAAGCGTGAAGCTCGTGCTGTTCATCGTGATTCTGCATACGCACAAAAGGCATTCGGTATAAAGGGAAAACTTCTCCACGCCAAACGCCATGCCGAGAAAGTACAACTCAAGAAAACTCTCAAAGCTCACGACGAACGGAACGTCAAACAGGCCGACTCATCACAAGTACCAGATGGTGCATTGCCTACGTATTTGTTGGACCGAGAGGGCCAGAAGGACGCCAAGGCTTTGTCGACTGCTATCAAGCAGAAGCGGAAAGACAAGGCTGCCAAGTATGCTGTACCTCTTCCCAGAGTGAGAGGTATTGCGGAGGACGAGATGTTCAAGGTGTTGAAAACCGGAAAAAGTAAGAGCAAGGCATGGAAACGGATGGTAACGAAGGCTACGTTTGTCGGTGAAGGTTTCACGAGAAAGCCTGTAAAAATGGAGAGATTTATCAGACCGATGGCATTGCGGTACAAGAAAGCCAACGTCACACATCGTACGTATTCGCCAGCTCTTTATCCCTCCCTCCAATAGCATTGACACTTTCTACAGCCGATCTTAAAGCGACATTCCAACTCCAAATCCTCGGAGTGAAAAAGAATCCACAGTCGCCCATGTACACCCAGCTCGGCGTCATGACTAAAGGAACTGTAATAGAAGTCAATGTCTCCGAGCTTGGCATGGTCACCACTGGTGGTAAAGTCGTTTTCGGAAAGTACGCCCAGATCACGAATAATCCGGAAAACGATGGGTGCATCAACGCTGTTCTGCGTATGTCTATCATTTTGTTGCTTCTACGTTCAGCCACTGACATCGTTCCCTTCATCAGTGGTCTGATTGGTTGTTCCTCTGTTGCCTCGCATCTCTTTCTCGCTGTATCTACTAGGTGTTTTTCATATCATAATAACGTTTTCATGATGGACTCATTCTCTGGTCATTCTCAACGCACGTCCCACCAAAATTATCTTATCGTCGATCTGCTATCAAACGGCAATCATTCTGGGGTACTTATTTGCATTGATGACCAGCTGACATCCATTCTATAATCAGGACTGAGTCAGTCAGTCGCCAATGCTCAAATGACTCGAGTCATCGTAGATCGTATATATAGGCAAGTATCTGCAGGACTCTGCAGAACAGAAGTACAATGTCAGACACTTCCGATCTCGATTTCTGCTTCCCCATCCAAGTCCTAGAGAATGATAAGCTCAAACTCACCCCATACATCGTCAGTAATTCACTCATTAGGACTAGACACTCACCATTGATATTCTTCACATACGTATAGGCTTCAATTCACGGTCCAGCATTTTTTGCCGCACAACTGAAGCACCCCGAAATATGGCGATTTCTCGCATACGGGCCATACACCTCCTTAGACGACTTACAGACCGAGTTCGTAGAAGGTGTCTTTCGACAAAATTCAAACCAGGTACTCTTCGCTGTCATCGACAAAATGACACTTCCCGGAGCGGAGGTGCTCGCAGGGGTCATCTCAATTATGGACGCCTCTCCCACGAACTTGTCTGCTGAGATCGGATGGATCCTGATCTTACCAGAGTTCCACCGCACGCATGTCACGACGAACGCGGTCGGGTTACTCCTTCATTACTTGTTGGAACTTCCTTCGGCTGGAGGGTTGGGTTTAAGACGAGTAGCGTGGAAGACGCATGGGTCCAATAAAGCGAGTGCTGCCGCGGGAGAGAGATTAGGGTTCGTGAGGGAGGGTGTATTGAGGTGGGATAGAGTGTTGAGGCAAGGGAAGGAAGGAAAGGAGAGCCGTGTGGATTCAAAAGAGGGTTGTTTGGGTAGGGACACGGTTGTACTGAGTTTGTGTTGGGATGACTGGGAGGGAGGCGGAAAAGAACGCGTGCGTACGCTTATGGCTAAAAAGTATAGTACACACTGATACATAGATCTTGGAAAGGATCGTGGGATGTAGATAGATAATGAGCTGACTCAAAGTTCAAGCCGTAACCGGAGCAGCGAATGTGTGTAAATATTGTACAAGGACAGAATAGGTGAGAAAGATATTAAAGTGGCCGATCCTACAAGTCGTTGACATCGTGTCCCACGGAGTCTCTGCGTAATCCCCCAGAGAAGATATCATGCTGAGCACCTGTTGAATTGGGATCGGTATAAAGAACAATCCTGGACATGTAGAAACGGATGAACATACCAGCTTTGAATCCACACTTCGAGTTGTACGCAGGAGATTTCGGATCTCCGGCTTGGTCATAACCACTGACTTTGATGTTGTTTCCGTCGAGTTGGTTCCAGAATAGCATCTGTTTGGCACCAGAGACGCAGGCGGAAGTGTTGCCTTCACACCATTTAGCGGGCTTGGCGGCGGCGAGGGTGACGGATCCTTTTGCGCCGGTAACTTTGCAACGGAAGCCTTCCATGTACATGTTGGGTGTACCGCAACTAACATTGTCTTTATTAGTGCTGAGTCTGATTAACGAGAGTTTGATTTGCTCACCCATTGGGGATCTGCGTAGGGTGAAACAAGAGAAGATTATTTCGAGCGCTTGAAAACAAAAGTGGCGTAAAGTAGACGTACCCAACCCCACTGTGGAGTGAAAAAGAGGTGACTATGAGTGGGGGGTGAAATCGATACAAGATATGAACACTTACAGCACAAATACAACCGCCAGCAGGGCATGTAGGGAGCAAAGGAGCCTGATAAGTAGCTTTACGTTGCCAGACGGTGCTTTGAAGAGACATGAGCTAATCAGCATACCGATTCGAGTAGAAGAGATCGAAACGTACTTCTTGAGAACAGAAAACACGACGAGGTTTTCTGGGGTGACTTTCGAAAGATCGGACTGATGCAAGGGTTAGGATTCAAGGAGAGTTGTTGCAAGGACGAGAACATACCTGGTAGGAGATAGCAAAAGCAGTCCCTGAAGCCATACCCTGGTCCTTAGTGTGAACTAGATTCGGGATTAGAAATGGGTGAAGATCAACGGTGAGAAAAAGACCGTACTGTTAGGATCAGTTATACATTCGCCGGAGGAGCCTAGACCAGGGTGAGAGCTTCCATCTGGGTAGAGGCCTGCCTGAGCTCCGTTGTTGGAGAAAGTTGTGAAGGCTCTGTTCGTCGCGATCTCGACGGTGAAGGATCCGCCAGAGGGGCTATAGAGACGTATGTTATTGGGGAGTTGGAACATAAGATGGCGCGGACGTACATTGTCAGGAATTTTCCGGAATCAGGAGGAAATTTGTCACACTATAGACGGACGATATCATGAGGAATGACCGCAAGACACGATGAGCAAGAACGTACGCCATTGTAGTGATGGAACCACCAATCAGATTTTTTCATCTGTGCAATTACGTCAGGATGGAGGCCGAATCTCCTAATAGATTGAAGACATACCATGTACAGTGGATTGACTGCTTCGTTCGTGTTGGGATCATCGGATCTGTGTGGGTGTGAGTAATTGAAGTGTGTCAGAACACATACGCCACGCACCCGCTAGTTCCTTTGAAGCAGTACATTCCTAGAAGGACTTGGTCAGCAATGCGCGAAGTTATGGGATGGGTATCACGCACCTTTGTTCCATGCAGCAACATGGCCCTGGACGAAACCGACGAAAGCGAGTGATCCGATGAGTAACGAACGCATATTCTTCGGTGTAAGGTAGAGAGAAGGCAGTCTGAACAAACCTCAGACGTAGTCTTGGACGTGGTCTTGGTTTTATATGAGTGTCCGGCCAAGACCAAGAACTAAAGGAGGTAGGAGGCAGAGACACCTAATGCGTAATTTCCGAGATCTCCTAAAAATTGACTGAATGCGAAAAAGATGGATATAAATAATGAGCTGATAGATATTCAGATCGTAACCAGAGCAGAGAGTGTATGTAGATAATATACAAGGAGAGAAACAAGCAAGCCGTACGGACCTACAACTCGTTGACATTGTGTCCCACCGAGTCTCTGCGTAGTCCCCCGGTGAAAATATCGTGCTGAGCACCTAGAACATGAAGAACAATCAGCGAGAGACGAGTACCCAATAGTGAACAAATATGAACAAAACGAACCGTTGGAGAAACCACACTTCGAGTTGTACGCAGGAGACTTTGGGTCTCCAGCCTGGTCGTAGCCACTGACTTCGATGTTGTTCCCATCGGCTTGGTTCCAAAAAAGCATCTGTTTTGCGCCAGTGACGCAGGCTTTGGGATTACCTTCACACCATTTGGCGGGCTTGGCGGCGGCGAGGGAGACGGACCCGCTTGCACCGGTGACCTTGCAACGGAATCCTTCCATGTACATGTTGGGTGTTCCACAACTGTAAGCACGACGTTTATTAGCTGAATATAAAGAAGTGGAACGTAGATGACTCACCCGTTGGGAATCTGGAAGTGGTCAATTCAAAAGTGGTGAATATTTTGCATCTTAGCAAGTGACTCTAAGAATACGTACCCAACCCCACTGTCAATTGCGAAAAGAAGGTTGTCAGAATGCAGAAGGAGTGTGTACATGGACGGGAGACGTACAGCACAGATGCAGCCGCCAGCAGGGCATGCAGGGAGTAGAGGTGCTTCATAAGTCGCCTTACGTTGCCAGACGGTGCTTTGAGGAGAAAACTCGTCAGCATAGCAAGGCTAGGTGAGGGCATATAGAAAGGCGTACTTCCTCAAGACAGAGAAAACGACAAGGTTTTCAGGAGTGACTTTCGAAAGATCGGACTAGAGCGAGTATTGAGATTAAGTGTGAGATATTGAGAGAATAGTCATGAACATACCTGGTAGGAGATGGCGAAAGCGGTCCCGGAGGCCATACCCTGATTCTTGGTATGAACTAAATTTAAGGTTGTAAATCGAGAGAGACCACGAGTTCAGGGAGGTTTCTCACTGTTGGGATCTGTGATGCAGTCGCCAGTGGATCCTAGACCAGGGTGAGCGCTTCCATCTGGATAGAGACCCGCCTGGGCACCGTTGTTGGAGAAGGTGGTGAAGGCTCTGTTTGTCGCGAGTTCGACGGTGAATGATCCGCCAGAGGGACTATAGAGACATATGTTATATTGAGGAATTGGAACGGAAGATGACGCGGACGTACATTGTCAAGAAGTTTCCGGAATCAGGAGGAAATTTGTCGCACTAGAAACGAACACTAGCATCAGAGACGACCACTGTAGTTCAGTGATCAGAAGGCGTACGCCGTTGACGTGATGGAACCACCAATCAGATTTTGTAAGCTGTGGAATTGCGTCTAAATAAGAAGTTGAAGTCCCCCAATAAAGGTAAAAACGAACCATGTACAATGGGTTGACCGCCTCGTTCGTGTTGGGATCATCGGACCTATTTTTTGTAAGCACTTGGAACGCTGTGGAGCTCGTTTGATACCTACCCGCTGGTTCCTTTGAAACAGTACATTCCTAGGGGGGAAATAAATATTGAGACCGCGTAGAAACATGAGGCTGGATATTGCATACCTTTGTTCCATGCGGCGATATGACCCTGAACGAAACCGACAAAGGCGAGAGATCCAATAATTGACGTACGCATTCTCTTCGGCGTGAGGTGGAGGGGAATGCAATAATTCGACATGGTCTTGGTTTTTATGGCCAAGAGCAATGTCTATAGGAGGTAGGAGGCGGAGACACTGAATGCGTATGTTCCGAAATCTCCTAAAGGTTCGAAGATCTCTGATTTGGTCCCTGTCAGCTAAAAGACTCCGTGTGTATCGACCCGTGAAGCAAGTAACTGTATATGCGCCAGTAACATCATCTGAGGACCTCCTAGAATGAGCTGAGACTTGGGCGGAAGTATGCCGGAATTAGCGTTAAATGACAACTACAGGGCCTAATCCATTTTTACCTCCGGGATGGCCGTCTCCTCTTCCATGATCGCGGAATCAACGCGGCCTACTACGCCTGTGGAAAGATATTCACTGACTCAGTTCACGAGATCAAGTCTCCTAAACAGTCAGATGAGCTTGCTCTCTCTCGAGTACTGAACAAAAATCAAGAACTGTACCCATAAATATTCCGGTGGTACGTGATGTCTCGATAGTTGGTGTGGAACAACCAATGACAGGAGAAGAGAGGAGAAGCGCAAGAGAAGCGTGTGATCGAAATTTAGATTTCTCCTCAATCGTGGGAATACTGCACGTGATGGGCTTCCATAAACGGACTACCGGTATTTGGGGTTGTCTGCCAAAAGCCATGTCCACCTCTGAGTCGACGACAACAACTGGACCCGTCAATCGACATGCACCAACAGCCGTCGAAAAACAACGTTTGCAGCTTGAACGTCTTCTCAAAGACCCTGCAAAACCTGCCTATGTCCCCCCTCCACCCAAAGAAAAGTCCATCAGACCACCTCGCGAGATGATGAAGAACGTTCAAGGCTCAAGTGCAGGTGCAGGAAGTGGAGAGTTTCATGTTTACAAGGCTAGTAGACGGAGGGAATACGAGCGCCTGAAGTTGCTAGACGAAACTGCCCAGAAAGTGCGTCGTGGTTCTCTTGTTCGTTGGGTCGTACTGACTCCCAAATATCACCATAGGAAATTGAGGAGGCTGAATTCGAACGCAGAAGACGGGAGATTGAGGAAGCTGCAGAGGCAAAGACAGCAAAGAACCGTGCCAAACGTCAGAAGAAGAAGGGAAAGTCAAAAGGCAAGGGAGCGACGGATGAGGATAGCAAAGACACTAGCATCAGAGGCGCAGAGGGCGGCAGAGATACAGACGCGCCTATAAAGAAGAGACGGCTTGTTAACGGGAAAGAACTGGTATTCAAGCGTCCAGGGGAGGATAGTGACGGCGATGAAGATGAAGGTGTTGTGGCAGATGGTCCTGCAGAGCCCAGAGATCGCTCACCGTCTCCCGTGTTAGTCGAGCAACCAGCAGTCGTGGACGTGCAGAGGATCATCATACACGAAGACGATTAGTTTCAATGGTACGCTTCGGATCTCATGTCGCTCGTCGCACTGCCTAAACTGCCTCTTCTGTTTTCCAGGTCTTTCCCGTGTATATTTGAGTCTTTGGTCGGTGTATCATCGTACCATGTGTGTATTATAAATGCTTCAGGTGCTGCTATATTCATTCTTCTCATCCTTATTTTGATTTGTCGCTGTGTTATATCTATATCGAGGACTGCAGAAATAACTTTTCTATCCTTCTGTCTTGTTCCTTCCTCTTCCACCCCAACCTATTCAACCCTCCAGAGCTCCAAAACCGTCTCGTGCTTTCATATTCGGGGAATGTAGAAGCAGACCTACTCCACCTGCCACAGTCGGTGCCGAATGTTTTACCGTCTCATGGGATTGTCTCTTCATCACCTGTCGTATTTTTGGCCACCTCACATGGAAAGAATACACATGTCACATCCACAGGAACAAGGCCCACTGACCAGAAAGATGCTTATTTCGACCGTCTATGGTCTGCCTGACGACGATTCGGACATTTTCGAAGTCTTAAATTGCTACACAAGGGCTCAACTCTTCAGCCGATGGTGATCCGGACTCTATATGCCTTCCCCGAGATATAACCAGTTTTTATCCAGTTCGTTGGTTTTTCTTGTGAGGTAGTGCGATATATTTCTTTGACGCAGCCGTTCAGTATAAAAGGTGGTCATCCTTGTGCTGTGCTCCTCGCCTCACCAACGCTGATCTTTCACTACTAACAGATATGTTTGTCTCGACTGCTATTGCCTCTCTTGCCGCAATTTTGGCTCAGCTTAAGCCAGTGAGTGATAGTCTCGCTCACCTTGCGCCACACCTACTTACTTGTGTAATCTTCCTATCTAGGCCATCGCTCACGGCGGTGTCCTGAGCTACAACATTGACGGGACCACTTACAACGGGTGTGGCCTTTCATTCATTATATTTTTCGCCGCTAGTATCTGAGAAACCTTCATACTAGTTTCGTTCCTTACAACACCCCTGTCGGACAAAGCTCCATCCAACGCGAATGGGACACGGTGCGCCACACAATGGGAGTCCTATCACCCAAAGGCAATTATCTGATTTTGAGGATTTTGCATCGCAGTACAACCCCATCACAGACACAACGGACCCCGGCCTTTCTTGCAACATCAACGGCGCGACTCTGGCCGAACAACTCTCAGCTACAGTCCCTGGTATGTCAGACGCATGCTCATCCTCTTACCATCCGCTAATACGTCGAACTCTTTTTATTTGCTCAGCTGGATCGAAAGTCACGGCTTACTGGAATCAATGGCCTCACACAATGTGAGTTCTTTTGTAGTCTCACCGTCTCAAAACTCACGAATGAATTTTCACTTCTGGTCATTAGTGGCCCTGTCGTAAGTTCTGGCTAAGAGTGGACGGGCAACACACTAAATACAAGATATTGTAGATGGTCTACATGGCGCAATGCCCCAGCGGTTGCACCTCCGCCACTACATCTGAGCTCTCTTGGGTACTTGTCCACTAGATCCTCCATAATGCCATTCTACTCACGTGCCCTCTGCAGTTCAAAATAGACCAAGCAGGGTTGATCAATGGAACATTGACGACAGGAGTATGGGGTATGGGAGAACTTGTCGCCAACAACAATTCCTGGACCTCCACTATCCCCGCTTCCCTCGCTCCCGGAGAGTACTTCATTCGTCACGAGGTGAGCCTATTATTATCATTTCCGCCAAATTTCCGCGGACAAATCCTGAAGGCATGTTTTCCGATCTCGTGCACTTATCAGCTCCTAGCGATTCACACCCCAGAACAACCCCAATTCTATCCCGAATGTGCCCAGCTCATCTTGACTGGTTCAGGCAGCGCAGTACCCTCCGGTGATTTCCTCGTCAAGTTCCCTGGTGCTTATTCTGCGTAAGAACATTTCAATATCTTGTTCGCATTTCCCATCCTAATATCACATTCATTATGGCAGCTCTGATCCTAGTGTCACCATCAATATCTATGGTGAGCCGGACGTGACGAACTACACTATTCCCGGACCTGCCGTTTGGACTAGGGCTTGATGAGCTGATGCGTATAGTCAAAATGCGAGGATTAGTTATCAATAGACCGAGGAGTATGTCCAGAGGTCTGTATGCATTGTAGCAGGACTTAGTGCGGAAAAATCTCGTTTTGTTTTGATCTTTCAAGTTGCTTTCAAGAGAGAGATTCGGGCACGTGGCTGTGTCGCAGTATATATTTTTTGAAGATCGCGAATTCCAGGTTCCTCCTCCTCCTCCTCTCTCCGTCTCAGTTTTTGGTTCTCTGCTTCTTACTATCTCGCACGTACAGCTAGACCTCGCATCTTGTCATTCACCAATGGAGAATACCGAGGGCGCTACCGCGGCCGAAATCGAAGCACTCACTGAGATGGGTGAACAACTCATCAACGCGATCTTACAGCGCAAGCCCATAAAAGTCATCAACGAACTCGTCCAATCCGGGGCACCTCTCTGGTATCAGAACGTAGAAGGAACGTCTGCGCTTCATGCGGCGGCATACACCGAGAACGAAGAGGTTGCACACATGTTGATAGACGAAGGGTCTCCATGGAATGCCGGTATGTTGTTACTATCAGTCTTTCGACTGCCAATCGGGTCTTGACTATTGTTCGCGTATTCAGTCGATAACCAGCAATGTACTGCTGGGGATATCGCACTTTCCTTGAACCAAGCTTCGTGAGTTCTGCTTCAGTCCCTAGATGTTTGTCGATTTGACGCTCAATCTATGCCTGTGGCACACGAGAGAGTATACGCCACCATCCGTAATGCTGGAATACGAGCAGGTGATAGTTATGAACTATTTTCCAACCAACCAGCTGCTTATTGATCTTTCTCAGAACTACTTCTCACCCTACTTGCGTCCAAAACGTCATCACCAGAGTCTGCTTCTACCATAGTCTTGAAATCAACAGACAATACTGCGGCCGGATCCACGGATGTTTTCCTCTCGTCGCGTCTACGGTTCTCAAAGGATGCGCAGGGACAAGACGTCTGTCTTCTGGATATAGATGGCGAAGAGGTGTGTGTGATGATGGGCTGGGAGCGAGAAATCAGTTGCGTATCCCAAGGCCATTTTTTGTAATTGTTCTCTATGTCTAACCCTTTTCAATCCCCAAAGTGCAAGAAACTGTCGACCGATTATGCAACAACCACGAAAGGCTGCAGTCTGGGTTGAAGGTTCTCAACGTGGGATTCGGATTAGGGATTGTGAGGCATCCCTCCGAATAGACCTGATGCGTACTCATCTTCTCGATTCTTAACAGATCGATAGCATGTTTCAGTCACTCCCAACTCCCCCTTCGCACCACATCATAATTGAACCACACCCGGATGTTCTCCAACATATGAGATCCTTGGGCTGGTACGATAAAAAGGGTGTAACAATTTTGGAGGGTAAATGGCAAGACTTTATTGACAGTGATGCGATACTTGGCCTCGGAGGCTTCGACGTCATTTATACCGACACATTCTCGGAAGACTATAGAGGTTCTTTCTTCCTCTGTTGTGCACCTGCCTCGTATTAACCTGATTATAGCATTGCATGACTTCTTTGAGCATTTGCCCGACCTCCTCGCTGGCCCAGAATCACGCTTCAGCTTCTTCAATGGTCTTGGAGCAACAAGTATGTCATGTTCTTATCTATCTACGTCTTTATCACTATCACTAAAACCGTCAATCTTTTAGATCCACTGTTCTACGACGTGTATACCCATATGTCAGAGCTACATCTGTCCGATGTCGGAGTCGACGTGGACTGGAGTGATGTGGATGTTACGAGCACGAGCGAAGAGACAACGAAAGACAGATGGGGAGATACGCGTGAATACTTCACTCTGCCAGTGTATCGCTTACCTATAGGACAGATGCGTTGCTGAGGATTGGGTGTGAATGTTACTACTGGGAAGTTCGAAGCCTAGAAGCAAGCTAGTGAACGCGAGTGATCGCTGATCTCGGTTTTACGCGTGATTGGCAGCACCCTCGTTGCAACTCTTGTCCCAGTCGTTGTCAGTCTGGCCCACCAATGGCCCACCACTCATGCATCATGCACCGCATTGAAGGGTAAAATCCGGTGCATACCCCATATTTCTCCTTCTCCCGGTGAATTTGTTGCAATCGCAACTTATACAATTGGTAACTTACAACCAGTTGCCGATAAAAACAATTATTAGCCTTTGGTATGATGGATATTGTCTGGACTGTGCTGCGATTACACGGCCCCGCGTTCATCTTTCTCTTTCTCTTTTCCCTTTCTTTCTCTTCCCCCCATCATCGACGGCACAGGCAGGGCCTTGTATTCAAGTTCTCTCAACGTTAACGTTATCGGGATAGACTCCTTTCTTCACCTTCCTTGCGCTCTTTTCTCTTCTCCTCTAGGATCTGCAAGCAGACCTCAGCTTTTCTTCCACTGAGATTATTCAGAGATCCCTCACGGCAGCGCCATCCGAAGCAGTATGATAATGGTATCCTCAGCTGGCTACTATAAACCTCAAAGGAAGTCAAATGAGATAGTTCTGGTGAGTTTACATCCATATTCTTTGCTGCGAAGCTGGAGCAATACAGTACTGAAGTTCGTCGGCAGTATCTCTCACCCATGCAACCAACACCACCGGTACCGTTTGAGCTTCAAGGCTATGTGAGTGGCTGTATACTTCCTTGAGAAAACGCGTTACTGACCCACTTGCTGCTGACAAAAGGTTCCTGAGGTCGATTGGCAGACGCGTCTGCCCACTATTGCGCGTACTGCAGCACGATACTCAAAACCCCTGTTCGAGCGAGCATGGGCCCTCCTTGCTCTCTTGTACGTGTTACTTACTCCTCTAGACATGAACTGTGCACCAATATGCTTCAAGGTCCATCATCATCTTACCTATCGCTCTGTTCAACATCATCGCAAGTAAATTGATCGAGCACAATAGGGAAGACGAGATCCGCATGAACGCCGAAGCTCGGGCTCTCAGTTTTGGTATATTCATTGCTGTCGCACTCGTCTTTTTCTTGCCCATGTTGGCTTGGAAATATATCGTACGCTCCTGTTTTGCTCAAAGTGATCTGAACCTGATGTATACGATTCTTCCGCAGGGACATCTTCAAGTCCAGCGCCTTCTTTCGAGGTGGGCGAAAGCGGATCGCATGACCAGAGGACAGAACGTTGCCCTCCCAACTTGGAAAGTCAAAACTCCTGGGCTCTTGAGGGATATCATCGTCAGTCATTCCAATTCACACCATGGATCAAGCTAACACCACATTCTTGATACAGACATTGACGATCACTTTACCGATGGATAGGCCTCCGAGTACATTCCATCCGGACGCGTACTTGCCTTCCTACATCAACGGCCCCACCGACAGCGATTCTGCTTATTTCTACCCCTACAACAAAGGTGAACGTGGTCTTCCTCATATGAGTGTTGTTGGGAACGTTCCGCTGTTCATGGACGAGAAAAGCGGCTCTGTGGCGCATAGGGTCTAGGAGCCTTGGGCTCGTTGACGGCGTGGTGGGAGGTGGCCCCGGGTACGATACTTCTTGCAACTGACACCAGCAAAAGTCAATCTAATTCGGCTGAGGCTCGAGAGGTGTATCATATGTATATTTCCCGGGGAGGTATATTATGTACTATCTACGATTATCGAATACTAATTGCCCGACCTATGGATCGCATAGTCTTTGCTAGGCCTACGAGAAGCTGCGGATACAACACATTCATTGGGCTTGTCAAGATGGATGCCGATTGGGTCGTGTAAAGATATGGTTGCGAATATCAACTGCACCAATCCCGAAAGCCTTCATACGAATCCCTGTCCGTCCACAAATCAAAATCTTGGTTATCAGAAACTCCTTCCAACATGTCAACTTCGAGAGTGAGCTACTTACATGGACAGCTGATTGCAGCCGCACTCGATCGAGCAAGCCCCTGTTTTCGTGACTTGCTTGTTACTGTCATGACCGCCGAAATCGTCGTGTATGCCTCGTTTCCGAACAACCTGGATCAACCCCTTGACCTCACGGCCAATAACTGGCGATGGATATCTTGTCTTACCATCCCCATCGATGAATTACGCAGGCTCGATCTATGTCGCCGACCCTTCAAATGGATCCGATTCGCTATAGGGGTAGTCCTCGGTGCGGAGGGCGATCTCTGTCATCTTGAAGGCACTTGCGTCAATTATGAAGATCAGCTCCCCCCGTCTTCTCTCGATGTTTACTATCACATCGACGACAAGGAAAAACGCAGAATGTACCCCTTGGATCCCGAATTACTGGGCCACGCTCTCACCTCCTCTGTGTCAAGCAGGCGTGATCATACCTTCCACGACGATGTAATGAACCGGGAGGGTGGGATCTGTTTGTTATCAAAAAGTCCTAGAGACATTTGTCAGGCAGCCCATCTTGTTGCTCGCAGTAAGGGTGATTTGGTGTGTTTTTCTATTCTTCATTATCAATCTTCGCGTGTTCAAGATCACCACAGTATATAGCAAACTTCACTCGGCGGCGCGGTCGACTGTCTACCGACATTATAGACAGCATTGATGACCCTCGTAACGGCATCTTCGTCAACTCGTATGCTCACAAGCGACTAGGCAAAGAATTTGCTATCTTAGTGGCATGCCCATTTCACTTCCACGATAAACAAGCTAATTTCGGTTGAGAGCAGACCCCCAACTTTGCTATGACTAGTACTGACATCGATCCCGACATGGAAGCCACGGAACAGCGATTCACCTCCCACCTCCTTCAGCAATCGCGTGAATCTTGGGCAAGTACTCTCTTATGCCCAGGATCTTCAATCATTGGGCCAGGATCGATTACCGCCATGTGGCCGCCTTCCATCTTCTTTGATGGAAGTTATGCCAGTGCGGTTCTCAGCCAGTTCGCCTCTCCTCAGGCAAAAACAGAAATCACGTCGAGATGGCAAGATATGTTCTATCCCGAAGGAGTGATAACAACGGCTCAAGCGGAGCAGCAGGTTCTTGAAAATAGGAGGTTAGATAACGCAGACGAGCGTAATCGTCGTCATACGGAACGTACCATCAACCGTGCTGCAGATGGGCTGGACATGCTGGACATGATACGCTTCATCGGTATTCCGGTGGCCGAGCTCCCAAAGATGCTTAAAGAGAGGGAAGAGAAAGCTAAGGCTGTTGAAGCTGGTCGTATCGTGGATAAGGTTCAACAATGGAGGGGTGCCCTCAGTCCGACCGCCATCTTGTGATTCTGCGCGTACGTAATTCTAGCATCGCTCGAATCAAGTCGCGGTTGTAACGAACGATGAAAGGAGCAAGACGTCATACATATAGAGCAGGCATCGAAATGACTTGATCGCGAAATATCATCCTGTCCATCCCTTGACTTGGGTCGATATCGCAGCGCCATCCCTGAGGCCTAGAGGCTCACGTATATTCTGCCCTCCCGTCAGTGGCGATGGTGATATACTACAGAACAGATCCCGGCATCTGTTCAATGGTAGTACCGAATCACAACCACTTTCTTCGTGGCATACATAACCGCTCCGCTATATGCTGAGATGCTGACCGAGTTATAGTCTTCATCTTCCGCGAGTGCATGGAGTCCAACGAGTGCTCCAGCATCTCCCCGACCTGTCCAATGCATGAGATTCAGGACGACTAGATCCAGATTAACCCATGCCACTACATGTCCTGCATAAGAGGTGGAAGGGGGGTTGTAGAAAAACTCTGTCCCGTCGAAGATCGTCCTGCTCGATTTCAGACGCCAGTGGCATAGTGTGGCAGAAGGTAGTACCCGAGAGGTAGATAGAGAGTACTTGGATATTGTAGTCTTACCGTGCGCGAGGAAGACGACTGACACCTGATATAAGCCCTCGTGTAAAGGTGATTCGTGTACCGTCGTCACCACGCTATTCGTAACATAAGGATGACTTGGAAAAGCGATGGGCTCCGAAAGAATTGGAGGGACGTCCATCATTGAACCTGAATACCATTGATCTGGTACATCATCCGGTGAACACAGAGTGGTCAACGTCTCGATGTCCCAGATGATTATTCTCGGGGCGTCGGAGGTGGTTTCTATGGTCTCGACGACATAGTGGCGGGTGAGGATTATGTGGGCATAAGAGACACCTGGCTGTCAAGAATATCTGTGAGTTGACTCCGAAGTATCGTACGTTGTGGATACACATACATCGAGGATCATACATGACCGAGTCTTCCAGTTGATGAAGAACAATTGTCTTCTGATCTCGACGATAGCGATATCTCCACGAATAGTCAAAAAAGAGGCCCCCTTGACCCAGCCTATTACATGTGCACCCAGATTGATATTAAACAGGGAGGAAGAAGTTCCAGTGACAAGATCTAGATGCACGAAATCTGCGAAGCTAGGTACGCAATTATAAGGATAATGAAATTTAGATGGATGAAGGTATGCACTTACACAGTCTCAAATCGCGAGTCTTCCGAGCTCAGAACGGGTTCTACAATCAAGACCATTGCGCTCCGGCCATGATCGAGCATATCGACAGCAAATTTATATTCCTGGGGGTATAACCTGCGAGGCGTGCTATACTGCCATACCAGCGTATTCTCCGATACGTCCAATATATGAAGTTTGTATTCCTCGAGAGTGATGGCTACATATCGCCCACCGGGAAGTAGTTGTGCTGCTTCGATCTCTTGCTCGGGTTTGAGGGGATCCACAAGATATTTACGAGAGATCGCGCGATCGAGAGAATATGGAGGCGTCCATGAGTCAGGACCCATCACTGTCTGTCTGGTCAATGTAACGAGTTCGGGCGTTGAGAGCTCACGTAGATTCTGGCCAGGTGGTACGTCCAAAAACATCCTCGACTGCAAGTCCAGAACGAGGCATAGCCAAACGTATCTCGAGACAGTAAGAGAATGAATATATCTGCATGTCTACTGAGAATTTGAGTCTCAAAGGTCCCCAATCGTGGATATGTGACATACTTGACCAGCAGAACTCACGCCTGAGATACCGCAGAAAGATAGGATTGCCAGCAGAACATCTTGGTCGAGATCTAGAAGCGCGAGTCTACCAGTGAAGTTGCTTCGATGTATGGGTCGCGTTTTCGAAAGACCACCCATAGCCTCGTCCATGGCAAGCAATCCAGCTGAGTGATCCAGATGGTAGAGTCTTAAGCGATTGCGATCAAATTTGCAATGCGGAAATTCGAACCGCACTCAAAGACACCTTCATCTAGTCTCCCTAAGGCAGAGTAAACAATTCCTTGAACACTCGTGCCTCGGGATATCCTTGTTTGACCCTTCATCGCGAGTTTGTGATTGTGGCTTGAGGCAAACATACACCGCCCGAGGTACACTTACTCAGAACTAAAGATGCATTCCTACTGCGGATATTGATATTCTGTTGTCCCTTACAGTAATCCAGCGTATTCACCCGTGTTTCGATTTGGGTCCGAAATACTTAACCAGTGTCAAACCAGAGAAATCGATGCAGCAAACAAGACGATACCTTGTGATAATGACTAAATATATAACAGTAGCCACTCAGTGGTAGTATCGGATCACGACTAGCCAGCTCGTGGCATACACCATTGCTCCGCTATAAGCTGAGATACAGACCGAGTTATAGTCTTCGACAGCATCAGGGTGGGTATGAATTCCAACGAGTGCACCATCTTCCTTCGGACCCGTCCAATGCATGAGATTCAGAACAACTAGATCTCTGTTGACCCATGCTCCTACATGTCCAGCATAGGATGTAAAAGGGGCGGTGAGGGGAAACTCTGCCCCGTTGAGAATCGTTCTGCTCGATTTCAGACGCCATAGCGTGGCAGAAGGTGATAACCGAGGGCTAGAGAGAGAGTAGCATAGTATCGTCGTCTTATAGGGAGTGAGAGAGACGACTGTTACTTGGTACAAGCCCTCGCCTAGAGGCGATTCGTGTATCGTTGTAGCTCCGTGCGTCGTCGTCTCAGGAGGACTAGGAAGAGCAACCGGTTCTGCCACAATTGGTAAGACGTCGATTATGGAACCCGAGTCCCAGCTCTCTGGTACACTTGCTGGTTTCCATAAAGTGATGAGTGCGGCAATGTCCCGGATAATTAGTTTTGGGATTTCGAAGTGAGTGGATCTGACGGTCTCAACGATGTAGTCACGGGTGAGGATTATATTATGGGAATAAGAGACACCCTCCTGTCAATGTCAAAGTATTTGTAAGTTAATCACGACGGCAACCTCGTACGTTCTGAGTCGACATACATCTAGAATGATACACGACTGATTTTTCCAATGAATGAGGAAGAACTTTTTTTTGATTTTGACGACAGCGATATCTCCACGGATGGTTGCAAGAGACACCGCCTGGAACCAATTTAGCTTATGTACACCTAAACTGATATTGCACAAGGATGAAGGAGTTCCAGTGGTGAGATCTAGATGCACAAAGTCTGCAAAGCTGTTTACAAAATCATTAGACCGACGAAATTTATTGATGGATGGAGCTTAACTCTTACACAGTCTGCAAACGCGGTATTTCCTGATCCAGAACAGGCTCAACAACTAGAATCATAGCGCTCTGACCATGATCAAGCATATCGACAGCAAATATATATTTCCGTGGGTATAATCTCTGAGGATTGCGATATTCCCATACTATCTTGTTCTCCGATATGTCCCAGATCTGGAGTTTGTATTCCTTGAGAGTGATGGCTACATAACGCCCACCAGGAAGTAGTCGTGCTGATTCGATCTCTTGACTTGATCTAGAAGGTTTCACGAAGTAGTGACGAGAGATCGCGCGATCGAGAGAATATGGAGGCATCCACGAATCAGGGCCCAGCACCGTATGTTTAGCCAATGTGACCAATTCGGGCGTTGAGAGTTCACGTAGATTCTGGCCAGGTGGTACGTCCAAAAACATCCTTGACTGCAAGTCCAGAACGAGGCATAGCCAAACGTATCTTGATACAGCAAGAGAGCGAATATATTTGCACGTCTATCGAGAGTGTAAGTCCACGATTGAGTCGAAAGATTCAACATACTTGACTAGCAGAACTGACGCCTGAGATACCGCAGAAGGATAGAATTGCCAGCAGAACGTCTTGGTCGAGATCTAGAATTCCGAGTCCACCAATATCGTTGGTTGAGTCTGCAGAAAAAGGACTACCCATACTCTCGTCCGAGCAAGGCGAGAGCAAGGTGGCTAGCTGAGTGAGTCGCTTGGCAGGTGGCCAACTTGACTCCCAGAATCTCAATCTCACGGTCGCACGTGCATGCATTTGTACGCGCTTGGCTACGCCGTCGGAAACTTAGACGCGCTTACTTACACCGTGACAAACTCCTGCTGCCGCCAACTTGCAACCGTTGACACGAAGTACGCGTTTACACGAGATAACATATCCATTTTTTCCTATAATGACTATCCACAGTTTGTATATATACGATAGGTGAAACCGATTATGTATCCCAAAAATCAAAGACCCATCTGACCATTGGTTTTCAAGACATTGCGCATGTGTTTACTATCAAGACTGGCATCGTACGAAGCGTCCTAAACCTGCAGTAGAAGGTGGTCTACTACCCGCTGTTTCTCGTGCTGTTTCTCCCCAACCTCCTCATGCAAATTCGAATCCATCGTCAAATTACAGCAGCCCTCGAAACACCTTATCGTCATCTTCTGGCATCGTTGTAGCTGTCAACGACATGATGGGTCAACAGCATGCCACACCACCTCCACTCCTACAGATGCCCACATCTCCAATAGCACAACATCTGACGAGTACTGGACTAGCCTTTGACGAGGAAGCCAAACTCGTATACGGAGTCATTCTATCTCTAAGAAACATGATTCAGAAGTTATCTGGAAGGTGAGAACCCTCCATACATATGTTTTATTCATGCTAAGTCCACATATGACAGAGACGAACAGTTTGTAAACTACCGCACGTCCGCGTACAAACTTCATCTCTACGAAACGATCTCGGGATACAAATTCGTCATGCTGAGTGACCCACAGACCGACTCCCTTCGTTTCGTTTTACGCCAGATCTACGTGGGACCTTTCATCGAATACGTCGTTCGCAACCCTCTCATCTCCATGGACTCCCGGGAATATGGCATCGACAACGAATATTTCCGTGCCAGTGTCGATAGAATGATCCGAGGGCTGTCGGTGTTCGCGTAGTGGGGTACTCACAATGGCGGCGTTGTATGCGACAAGAACATTACAAATGTTATACTCCAACTATCTACTCAGAAGTCAGCAGCATTAGCAGCCACAGATACAAAGCATCTACAGGCTGGTCTATAATGATAGTACAGACCACAGTTCTTCAGCGGCAATAATATATAAATACAAAGCAAGGAGAGATTAGATTGTCCAAAGTCCCCGTCCTTTATGCGGTCACAATGCTTTTCGTAGGTTCTCCTTCCGTTTTGACGACACCGCCGTCATGCCCCTGCTGCTTTTCGAATTGTTGTCGCAGCACACTCATCAACGACGTCTTCATCTCTCTTTCTGGGGCACTTTCACCCTTCTCGTCGTGGTCTCCTGCAACGGCCTCGTCCAAAGCTAGCTTCGTCTCACCGAGCTTCAACATGTCCTCCTCTATAGTCCCCCGCGAAATCAGTTTCACCACTTCGACGTCCCTCTTTTGTCCGATTCTGTATGCTCGGTCTTGTGCTTGTCGATCATTATGGGGATTGAAGTCTTGATCAAACCTGAGAAACAGCCAAAAATCAGACGAAGTTTCACAAAAAGAGTCTTGCACGGAATCTCACATTATCACGACCGAAGCTGCAGTAAGATTTATACCCATCCCTATGAATATATGACCGGATCATGAGCAACGATTCCAGCGAGAACATCAGATAATTGCAACGTACCTCCAGCTTTCGTGGAAAGAAGGAAGACGGACAATGACTCATCCTCAGTGAATTCGTCCACAAGCGACTGACGTACGTCCACAGGCGTGGAACCCGTAAGAAGAAGGAATTTAATTTCTCGCTGTTTCAGAATCGCCTGAAGGATGTCCAGGATCTGAGTGAACTGTAGTCCGAAAGGAGAATGAGTCTAGAGGAATGGATGCGAGGATGATAGAGACGGACCTGGGAGAAGATCAAGACCTTTCGACCCTCAGCGCCATACTCGGATAGGAGTTTGAGCAAGGCTTTGACTTTGCCAGCGTTGAGGTAACACTGCTCGTCCTGGAGATACTTGCGGGTGGACTAAAGGAAAGGCAAAGGTAAGAGTCAACACGCAACTGAAACGACGTAATATAACAGATACCTTGTAAGTCGCGCAATAGAACTGCAGCTCAGCATCCGTCATCACAGTCATATCCTCTTTGACCAGATCGAACAATGCGCCTCGCTTCTTGAAATCTGGTTCTTTGAGTAGCTGTTTCGTTATACCGGATAAGATGTCGTCGGTGAACAATGTCCGGAACAACATGGGATGAGAAGCGGCTTTGCGAAGATCCATGAGAACATTTGAACTATTCTCCAAGTACACCTTATCTTTGGGTCGAGCATTCCGGGCCTTCTTCTTTGCGGCCGCTGTGGCTGCTGCTGTAGGCTTAGTCTTACCATTGGCAGCCGGATCTTCGGCATCGAAGATGGTCTTCCTCGAACGCTGTAAAGCGTCGGTGTAGATCGACTTCTGGAGAGAAGTCATCTCACACCATTCGATACGCTCTGTCTTTTTCGGTAGGTCTTTTAGGACCTGCGGATTTGTGTATATCAGTGATTGCAAGAGGCTGGACGGTGAGTTGCATGAACACTGACCTGATCTTTCCGTCGCCGCAAAACAAACGGAGTCATCATCTTCTTCGCTCGTGAGACTCGCTCCTGGGAAAGGAGGGTGACCTTCGAGTCACCTTTGACTTTGAAGATAGCACGTAGGTGGTCCATCGACTCGGCGAAATGATTTGGAAGAATGAAGTTCATCAGAGACTGCGTAAGAAGCGTTAATCGAAGGTGAAGGATATATATGGTGATCAGATAGTGACATACCACAAGCTCTTGCAAGTTATTTTGCAAAGGGGTCCCTGTCAATAACAGCCGCCACTTGGAACCAAACTTCAGCAAGGCTTGGTATCGCTGGGACTGGAAGTTCTTGAGAACATGGCCTTCATCGAAGACGCACGACTGATCGTAAAGGGATCTTTGAGGAACAGGCTAACGACAATCCACAAACACAACTCACATCCCATTCCACTTTGCGGAAGAATTTACGATCACGGTCGTCGCCCTGCGCCAGATTATATGTGGTTATAAGAACCTCCCATCCTTCGTCTGTTGAACTCGTACTCCGTTGTGTGTCTAGTAATGTCTGGCGTAACAGAGGGCGTTCATCCTTTCCGGCATAGTATGTTTGTATCGATATCGACGGTGCAAAACGGGCGAATTCCCGGCACCAATTTTCTAGGGTCGAAGAACTAATCGAAGAAGTTGAGAACGATACGATACTATAACTAAATAACGATAACTTACGGGACAACGACGAGATGGGGGCCCTTGTTCCCTCGCTCCTTGAGATGAGCGAAAAAGCTGATGACTTGGATGGTTTTACCAAGACCTGCCACATCGAAGATGTCAATAACATAATCTGCATTGTAGAGGTGAAAGACATACCCATTTCGTCGGCCAATATACAGCTCAGATTACTGCGATACAATAAATTTAGCCAATTCACGCCCATCAGTTGATACTCTTTAAGTTGAACAGTATCAGATAGCAAGGACGGCTGCGTAGAGATGTAGTCCTTGGGTTTATGTTCTTTCAAGGGAGCAATAGATCGTAGGCTCAGTGCACCATCTTCCACTTCGTCTGAAGGTGCAAGATCAATCTCCTTGGCCTTACCCTTTCCAGGGGTGCCTGTTGTAGTCCAAGCAGCGATTGCAACCCTAAGAGTAGCTCCAATGCGCTCGCAGTCTTCAAGGATGCTATCAACTTCTCCGTACCCTTTGAAGATCGATGTGCAGTCCTCGAACATCCTAGGACTAATACCACCAGGTCCCGATTTCTTCTTTCCCTGTCCAAGCTTTTCCCTAAGATCGTCTGCGGACTCGAAGGGTCGTAGCCCAATGATAGTACTAGCTTGTTCCGGGGTGCACCCTGAAAAGACACCAATCAGATAATCTCTAAAGAAAGAATTCAGCGACGTACCAGTCAATTGCTGCAAGGCTTCGGAGCCGGTAGTATTGAAATACTCTAGAGCCCGATACTCATCAGCGTTCTCTATCCTTCCACGCTTTTGAGCCTTGCCCTCGTCTTCGCTGTCGGTGAAGTCTGGCTCCGATTCGGAATCGACCACCATTTTTCTATTCCGCTTTGCGAGGCGAGGCGCTACGATAGGCGATGAAGCTGTAAGGTCGACAGTTGGTTTCGAAGGTGGTGGCGGCGTCACTGCACGCGGGGGTAGTGCTGGTCGGTTTGCATAGATCAAAGACTTCTTCCCCTTTTCTTTGGCAGCCGCCCTCTGAGCCTTGGTAGCCTCGTCAATCTCCTTCACTCTCCCGGTGATCTCAGCCGGCTTCGGTGCTGCGACTACAGGCCGTGGCTTCGGACTCCAAGAACGATCCGACATGAGCTCCGTCGCCTTCTTCACATCGCCATTCGCTTGCCGCCAAGCAGCCTCCACCTTTATTGGATCTTCCCCGGGCATGGTAAGCTTGAAACGAATAAACTTATTATGGTCAACGTTATTGGAGCTCGGAGGGTCTGGCGTGCTGGGATCCTGGTCCCTCACGATGCGCGGCTTAGAAGGGCCGGCGAAGAGCTTGGACGCGTCGGGAAGGGACTCGTCAGACGAAGTGGAAACCGCGTCAATGCTACTACTGATGAGTCGTCTCTTTGGACCCGGGCGCTGTATCTCAGGAGATCCAGGAGAATCTGAGACGGAGGTTGGATCCTGAGAGGGGCCCCGGTTGACGCGTTTGCGAGGAGGACCTTCCTCCTGCGACGGTGTGCCATCTTTTGACTTATTGTCGCCCCCATCCCAAGGACGTCGAAGAGACGTCTGATGGGCCTGATTATGGTTGGTGTAGCCAGCGGAAGAAGTTAATAAGTCGGCGCCGAGAGGACTAGCGGAGTGGCTCCATGGATTGCCGTGGATAAGGCCTGGGATGCCTGCCACGTCATGGCTTGGACTGGACCCATAAGGCGTATACGAAGGATGATTTGCTGGAGAGTATGGCGAGCTTGAGCTTGGCCGGTGAAGGGTTCCATTGGACATCGACGAAGAGGCCGAGAAAAAGCGCGATGGAACAGTGGCATCTCGCGATTGGGATGGCGGGGCGACATTGGGTTGATGGCTTGGACCACTCAACGACGAGGAAGTAGAAGAAGACGCGTCTGGTAGACCAGCGCGGGCTTTCTTACTAAATCTCAGTTGGTCCAATGCAGCTTTCTGAGTTGATAATCGACCGCCGATGAGAAAACAAAAAAAAGACGATGATTCTAACGACAAACAACCTACTTTGGAGGCAGCAACCTCTATACCAGTCGACATGGTCGACGTTGAGAGAACTAGGTAGAGGCTCACTAGATTATTTCGGGATAATGAGTGAGCTTTCCTTCTGGGAGGATGAGAGTCAAGCGGTAACAGAGGCAAAACCCTGACTCGCGGTTCACTCGTCGGAGACTCAAAGATTGTGGCGAAAAATATATATATTTCGTGCAAAGACATGTACAGTAAATAAATACGATGGGTAATGGATAAGAATAAGGTCAAGGCCTAAGGGCGCGAAAAAAAAACCTTCTTGGACCATCATATAGTAGGAGGTGGGTGGCACTTGCACAACGGGACAACGGGACATCCAACAAAGGCATCTAGTCGGCCACTCGGGGTATTGACAAAGCCTGACCCACATGGAAGACAATGACTGGCGCATACTGAGACGAAGAAAGCTTGGATTTTGCGGTGGCCAAGGTCCATAGCGCTGGCCAGAAGGATATCCAGGAAGATAATTCCTCAAGTCGGTTCAAGGACAAAAGCAGGGCATTACGAGGAGCAAAACACAAAAGACCGTAGCAATGCTCCGCGCATGACAAGTGTGTTGACCCGAGAGGCAAGCACCAGCGTGGAATGGACATGCAACCATAAGTAGCACAGACCTAGTGGTTGAGGGGCCATAACGAACGACTGATATAGACTGAGTGAGAACGGCGAGTGGAATACGATAGAAGGCTCACCTGGGAACACATTAGCAGTGAGTAAAGCAGCCACGACCGTACATGATATATATTGAAAGACAGAGCCTCAAGCGAGCTATCCAATTGAGAAAAAGTATGACCAGATACATACTGTAAGACAGACCAGGCAAACAGATAGAATAGGAATAAAAGCAAGTAGTTCAGAATCGGTGCAAGAATATCGAATTCTGAAGACGTTTCGGGCTCACGACTCTAGACCTTTGAACGTGAAGATAGCACGCTAGTAGAGTGCCGTGAAAACACGATTCACAACGTCCCAGGGAGGAAATCTTGACTTCGCAAGCCGAAAAAGAATAAGTCGTTTGAAGAAGAGCGAGAAATGATGACCCGCAAGACTGGTGTCCAACACCGGACAAAAAAAAAGGAAAAGGCTAAGTAACCAAAGTTGCAATGAGAACGAAGCCATGAACACAGGAAGAAAATGCATGCACGACATCGTACGTTGTGCTCCACCACATCATTACATTTTGCGGATCTAAGAT
Source organism: Sarcomyxa edulis (assembly GCA_009761415.1). Taxonomy (NCBI): domain Eukaryota; kingdom Fungi; phylum Basidiomycota; class Agaricomycetes; order Agaricales; family Mycenaceae; genus Sarcomyxa; species Sarcomyxa edulis. Next base: position 106,270 of record QUOL01000022.1, on the reverse strand, counting down.
TTAAAAAAAAATAGAGACTCCCAGAGTCGATGATAGATAAGAGGATACCGTCCTAGATAGGATTGATATGCTCGACCGAGAAAGAAAATTGAGAAACGTTTCGGTAGGCTGCGTCGAAGACGGAGCCATGAATCAATTGTTGACCGGCCGAAGACCGAGGCACAACGAAGCGGAAGAATCGTAGAGCCTTTTCTGAGACGGCAGACATTTACATACAGCGTCTATCTGTGCCATTCATTGCGAGTGCAATGAGCCGACTGCGCGATGCACTGATGATCTGTCGTTGCTTGGCATGGCAAAAATGCAGGGTCGCATCCAGGCGATACAGAACATGCGACTGCATCATCCCGAGGAGCGCTGTCGATACCTATACGTAGAGGGTCAGTCGTAAGACTCTAAAACCATAAGAGCTTGAAAATGACGAACCACGAGTATGCGAGATGTCCGGGGCAACGCGGCCTAAGGTTCTGGGAGTGATACTCACCATAACATCCGTGATGATCGCACAACATCGCACCACATCCAGCAGTGGGATGAACTGAGAAACAGAGTAAGTCGGTACGAAATACCGTCGAGATGACATCGGATTTCTGTGGGACGCAGATCAGCAAAAATCGTTCGTCGAGGACTCTGAATGATTACGAACGACGTGGCAGAAACGGTCATTTGCAAGAGGGCTTGATGAGGGACGATTTAATAGGCGATTATCCTCGAGTTGGTCGTCCCTGATACTTTTTGGAGGAAAAAGCATTCTACGAGAAGCCCTGAAGAGAGAAATGGCGTCGATAAGGAAGGATTCTGGATTTGAGACATGGGGGGAAGAAGGAAAAAGAGCGAATGTGGCGGAGTCCAGGCGACACGTTTCCCAAGCTCTGATGCCGAGCTGTGCCGAACTAGGGGCACCACTTCAAGCTTGCGCTGCCTCCGAGTCGACTGCGCCTTTTCGTCTTCGAACGACGTTCATCCTCAACTTGTCGAAATATTCTGCTGCTCGAGAACAATACCTCATTGTCTAGAAGACAAACCCACGCAACTCCGCCATCATGTTCGCTTTCAAGGATGCTTTTTTCCTATTCCTCTCGTTGGGCGTATCTCTCGCCTTAATCGTGCCTTTGACGGGTGTTCTCATTCGTTTTAGAGCAAACTACAACCCAAAAGGCTCGTTGTACATGGGAATGTCTCACTAAATATCAAATTGATAGTTTCACAGGACTACAGCTCGATGCCGAAGGAGCTGTGCAACCACATACCGGGCCCGTGGTCTCGACGTATGCTGGGATGATGATAAGGGTGTATAGGATCGAGGTATGTGTTTAGCTTTCACTCCCAGCAATTCTTGTTCATGCGGATTTAGGGAGTGGCTGGCATGTACAAAGGCCTCAGTAAGTTCCGACTATTCTCTCCCCTGAAGCATCGACTTATCGATATGCATAGTGCCCACCTTTATCTCTACGCTTGTGGTTACAATCTTTGTTGTGATAGTCTTGAACGCCCCCAAACACCACGGTGCTTACAAGACCCCCAATACTGGTCCCCTGGGCACTCTCGCCTACAGTGTTCTCATGATGTTAATGTCTCTCCCAACTGCAATTGTAACTTATCGGTAAGTCGCGCCGTCTTATCTCAGTGAAGTGCCAAATTTAACCAATCATGTAGTGCCATAACTACTCCTCACCGATTGCCCTATTTCAAGCCCATGGTCTCGTTACGCATCCTCCTGACCCCTACAGAACGTCGCCGCCCATGGATACTATACCTGACACCGGGTCTGCTAGCCGCTGAAGTAGCGCACATTGCCTACGTTGTTCTCTTCTTAGGCGCTCTCCGCCGCATATTACTTCCTGCATTATCCCAGCCAGGGATTCCAAGTGCAGACGACTTGCCTACCTTCCCGTTAGCCATCTATTTCACGATAGCCATGCTTAGCACCGTCATTCTCACCCCCTTGGAGGTGATATCGACGAGACTTGCTATCCAGCGCAATCACGCCGCTGCGGGATTCAATTCCGTTTCTCAGGAGGAAGAAGGAGATGACGAAGGTGTGGCTGAATTCGCCGGTGCCGATGAGGACGTCATTGGGTAAGCAAAATATAGCGCTGGTCCAGTCGGTGCCGATCTTTCCTGAACGAACACTTTCTTAGGTTGAGGAGCGAGGAAGATCCATATCTAGGACTCGTAGACTGCGCAAAACGAATCGTAGACGAAGAAGGATGGAGAGCATTATACCGCGCATGGTGGCTCACCATGCTTGGCGCCATGGCTGGTGCATTTTCATGAGTGTAATACCGTAACCCCTTCAAAGAACGCCAGATTATCTCTGATTTTCTCTGAACCCGTGCGGCTTCATCGTATCAGGCATATGACTGCGACCTTGACTGTATTACTATAAGTATCATACACCATGATCGAGCTTTTCTCCAGGCATCACTAGACTTGGATTTCCTTCGTGCTAACAGAAAACCAGGAAAATTCATAGTTGCTATACAGGCGAGAATACTACATATACATGTCTCGAGTGAAAGGCTATGAACGCCTTGTACTGATCTTCGGCGGTTTAGCGCTCCAATTCCAAAAGCCTGCGCTCAAAACCGTGTCTGATTTGCCAGTCCACACGTTCGGTTTGAGATCAGCGACATGTTTCATGTATGGCTGCATTGGCTCGGGTATCTCCTTTGTGAAGTCCCTGTCATTCAAGATCTGTGCGTAGAGGACTTCCTCTGCACCCGTGACAAATGGATATAATTCCTCCGTGACCCCACCGAACACCACAAGAGAATAGCAAATCTTCTTCTCCTCGTAATTGGGGGGAAGAGGCTTTAACTGGATCGAAGGATAGCTATTTTGGCTGTCTCCCAGGTTCAAGACAATGGACAAACGATTGTGTTTTTTGGTTCTCAACGTCGAGAACTCCTGTGCGGGTTCTGTTACCGGATCGACCCGATTCTTCACCGAAACCGATACCGTGGTGATGTTCTCCTCGCTGAGTAAGATGTCTTTGAAATCCTGCCCAGGCTGACCGACGATTACAGGGAGAACGACGTCGATATCTTTGAGACTGTAATGCCCTTGTAAAGCCGCTCCTCTAGCCATGAGTCGCCAGAGCACATCAGGTGATGCCATGGAGTCATCGGCAGCGCGAATGAAATGGGAAAAGTGGACCCAGTAACCGTCGAAAGCCTTCTTCAATATGGCGATCTTGGCGGGAGTGAGCTCTAATTTCTGAGTATTGGGACCGGGCGGCCGATTCAAACGTAACAGGGCATTTAGGTAGTCCATAAGGCGGATGGGATGTGAGTATTTAGGAATATCAGGAATAGACATGGGAGGGTGCGCTCTTGAGGAACCTGTATTCGCCTCGGAGGAACCTGTATCTGCGCCGAGGGACTTTGCATTGACCGTATGCGTGTTGACGTAGTGATCACGTCCGAGAATGAGTAGCATCCTTGCAACCAGTTCGCCTGTATCGCCCCGATCTATAGAGTCCATATCAAGAAAGTCTCGCAGGACTTGGGGAGCGCTATAGCCCTTCTCATTCATGATGAGACTAGCTGCTTCAGCGAGGAGCGGCTCAGAAGGAAAGCCAGTGACCATGAATTCCTGATGCCACGGTATGTTGAAGACAACTCGGAGGTGCGCCTCAACTAGACGACCCTCTAAGTCTCGATTACTCTGGGTTAGAGGATGGAAGTCAACGAGTATTCGGCAAGCTAAAGCTGCTAGAGGAAAGTCTTTGGCGGCTTGGGGGTTGCTGGAAGGACTACCGATGACACCGGTTGTACCTCTGAGCTTTGTTTCTGCGAGCGGGAGGGGATCTTTCAAAGAGGAGAACCTTGAACAGAAGATGACTATTATAACAAATATCGAGGATATATGTAGAACTCACATTGGACGCCCAAAACACTTGATAAAATCAATGCCACATACTTGGCCGAGAGTCAAGTCTTCTCGTACTATTCCTCGTGCCATGATATCGAAAGGGGTGAAGACGTAGCTGGGATTAGGCTTGACTTTGAGTTTGGCTTCGGACACACGAGAGGAAGGAAATATGCGAAGAGGGGGGGAATATTTGGCGAATTGTGATGCCGTGGACAAAAATACCACAAAAAAAGGTAGCTTGGATTTTTCGACGCCTTCGGCATATGCCAGATCAGCAAGAACGGAGACCATTGCATCGAGAATGTTTTTAGGTGCAGTAGTGTCCTGAGTAAGCACATGCGCTTCATCGAAATATACCAAGAACGGTATTTTGGAAGGCTTCCAGGCATCGACTATCGCGGTTTCCAAATCGCGCGCCCTAGCTACTATCACACTGATAATAGCTTCAAGATTGCCTGCGTACTGGCTTGCGAGTCCCTGCATTGAAAGTTCAATATATGACATCATTGAAAAGTGGAATGGACTTACTGGCACCCTAGATACGACGTCACTGTAGAACGATTGTCTCCTGGCGTGCCCCTCGGAGTCCTGGTTCGGATCCATGTACTTTGTTCTCCACTCCGCAGCGAGGTGCTCATTGTTCTTGGTAGCAGAGCCCCTCAAATTCTCAAGACTGACCATGAATAGAGCAACAAAGAAGGCTGCAATTTTCAACTTGCAGTCCGCAAAGGGCTCTTTGCTGAAATTCTTATCGAAAAACGACTGCAGGCTGGCATCGGCTGGTGGATAAGCTGCCGATTTTGCAGTCAGTGAAGTGTAATCCGACCGCGTGTACCACCATGCGACACTTACCGAACGAGTCGGACGACGAATAACGCAGATTCATAGCTATTGTGAATCGTAGCTTCGCCAGTTCGTCTAGGAGTCGGGACTTCCCCATACCCGACGATTGAATGAAGGGCATATATAGACCATATGTAGTGAGATAATCGAAATCGTCCCAGAGTTGCTGTATAACACTGTCGAGAAGAAGATGATGTTCGCCCTTGAATTCAGATTGGAAGGCGGCGATGACCTCTGTGATTCCCAATATGAGGTGAGAATTGGCGGCTCAGACAATATAAGCAGAGGGCTCTCTCACGTTTCACTATCGAACGATGTATTGATTAAAAGCAGTCAAACGGATGAGAGAGTAGAACTCACTTTCAGCCTTGGTCTGGGGTCTAGGATCAGGAGTCAATTCCCGACGAGGATGGAATAATTCTGTCATATCACAGCAGTCATGTTTAACCTATCGCATCGCGACTGAAAGCGAAGGACGTACCTAATTCACGAAGATCGTTGTACTCTTCTTTTTTCAAGCATTGATTTACCAGAGCCAAGAACTCGGCGTCACTGAACAGATCCAAAAAGACACGCTTTTCCGGAATCGTGAGTTTACGTTGAGAATTATCGACGATTGACGATATGACCCAATGCAGTTCTGCGACGGATTTGACTTCGAGACAAAGGCCTGATATGTCTTCAACCACGGCCCGATTCATCGCTAAATGATCCGCTGATGTGAAAGACACATAGGTACCGCGTTTGCTAAAATTCCGAGAGGTGGAAGTCGACATCTCTAATGAGATCGATATCGATGGTGAAGGTAAGTCGAAGGGAAGTGGCAGAGTGACAGTCACGTAACGCGAAACGTATAAACGGACTAGCCACGTGGGGTGGCATCACACCGTGTGATGTGACTACGAGTCACGCGTCGCGGTCTCTCAGATCTAGAGCTGCGCTCTCTTCACGCGTAAGTACGTTGCAAGCTCAAGTTGAGATCGAGTTAGCCATCGTGACTCCAATGCACCAACATATTTTAGTTGTCCTGCGATTCCAGTACTTTGGTATCTACCGTTTTCTTCTGGATGGTACTTTAACTTTGCAACTCTATAACTTCCTCTCCTTGGTGCTTGCTCAGGACTGCTTCAGTACTACCGGTACTTGCTATGCGTGTGAAAAACTCCTCACTGATTCACTGGACCTTTGATATGCCGACGGTCCAAATTTCGAAGAGTCTGCAACCTGCATACTAAGTATCCGACCCCTTACATGTGCACCATTGTTCTCTTGATATCATACACGTGTAGGCTTCCAGCAGAATCTATCCCGCATGGGTTATTTTTTAAATTACAGGATGAACGGGACCGTGACTCGCATGAACAAGTGTCACACTATATATCATGTGACCGAGGAAGAATTATCGCGGTACGCACGCGTTTGCATTGCGAATCTTGGTACCATAGTGGATCCCACTCAGACGTCATATGGTTTCTCTTTGAAGCCGCAGCTTATCATACGAGATGCTGTAGTTTTCGTCTCGTCCGTTGTGATCCTAATAGCAATGCTTTGGCGTCTACTTTTCTGTGGACAGAATACGGCCCATTCGGAAGGACTTGCCTGAAATTTGGAGAGTACCCATTGGATGTAGGCAACGTCAGTATTTCCCGTTTCTGAGCAATTGTAAGCACTCACCGTGTTGCGCCCTGTACCCCAGATGCGTCATCCGTCTGCCATCAGGGGAGTTCTTCGTGCACGGATATATAGCTACTAGAAGTTAGGGTAAACACATCAAGATCAGTCATTACCCCTCAGAGCGTCGACCCTATATGTTGAAGTCTCGCCATTTTTGTACCCTGCCCGACAACCAAGACTGCTGACCGTTCCTCGAGGCATGGAACTTCCCAAAAATAGACAAAACACAGTCGTTGATGGACCAATGCTTGAAGCGTCTTCGTACCACAGTCCCTAGCTTACTGGAGGATTGTGCCATTGGATGAAGACATGAGAGCTACCATTGGTTGTCCGTCACCAGAGACCCTTTGCTACCACTACAGGGGATAGGTAATGCAGGGCGTGCTATCGCAGCTAATTGGCTCATGTATACAAGAGAGCACGATAACGAACGCGCCGGTAAGCACGTACCTAGTGTAGGATACGAGACATATGACCTGGAATTTGCCGTCAGGTTCAGGTTGAACCAGTACTTCATGAAAGACACCATATTAAAAAGCGGGACCGCCGGGAGGTGTAGGCTTTTTATGATTGTCGAGAAATGGCGACCATGATCATGAGGAACGGCGAAAAAGGGAAATGTGGCAGCACATACGAGATACGAATATTAAGTTCGAGATTAGGCATTGAAATGAATGTATAGAGACAGAGATAGGCGTCACTGTGTATTGTTTAGACCGCCGGCGCAAGTCAAATCCAGTGGCTGAGCCGCATTTCTACCCATAGATGCCGCAAAGTGCCGTAGGCATATGGAACAGCAGCCAATGAGAGGGTGCAGGGCGAGAGTGACTGGTGTATTCCCGGGGGTATTGATCTCTGATACCGCGGCGCAGTACAACACGACTCCAACATCTCTGATAGCCCTGCGTGAATGTCAGACATGAAGGACATATCGCGCTCCCGGTGAGAATTGTTTTGAACACAAGGCGTGCTGACCTCAACTTCGAGACTAGCCACAAAAGTCGCTTGATTGACTTATCACTTGGATGCATGACCGAGGAGGAATATAACGATCTGGGGTGGTATCCATCTGGCAAGAGTATCGAAACAATGTTTCGCATTGCAGCCCGAAGCCAAAGACGCCCAGTATCAGCATAGACATAACTCCCGTAATGAGCGGATGTACTGACCACGTTTAGCTCTATAGTCAGATATATTTATCAGTCGCGATACGGCTAAAAATACATTGCAAGACCTCACCAGAGCTTCAGGAGTCAGGATAGGAAGTCCGTGGACTAATTACGGCCCGAATGTACTATAAGTCGAGATGGTTCCATGCGGAATCAAGGTCGCGCTATGGGGGGACGGCATAGAAAGCTGACCGTTGCCGTTGTGTAATCAAGACGCCTAGGAGAATTATGCTACCGGGACCGGCGAAAAACGAAGAGGACGGAGCGCGATATTGACTGTGATAGCATTCGTAACTTGAATGGGCGGGCGCATGCTTGGACCGACTTTTTGTGTGGAGAAATCCGTTGCATTGTCAATTGAACTTAGAGGAAGGATGTATAAGCTTTATGACTGAAAAGCGTGATGGATTACCACTCAACTTTCCCGGCGGCATGCATAACGACATGGGTCGATATAAATCTTGAACCAGGGTCATGAAACCTGTTACTGCGTGCGAGGGCATGCGGCGTGACCGAGGCCGTCGTTCCTCGTCGTTTATTAACCAGTACGACAGTCACTGCTGACAATGATCCACGGAAATCTCCAGAGTGGGGTGACAAGTCGCGATGTAGATTCTGGTTCGATGAGCAACACTCTTACCATCCACAGAAAGGTCCGCCCCGAGGATCCTAATGCGAGGAGAAATATCGCTGATTTAAATCATGACACTGGGCCTAGTTTGGGTTCATGGATATACGAGAACGGCAGTTATACAGATTTTCAGGGCTAAGTTCGGTCATGCCCGAACTGACGCACCCGCGGTGCTACAAGTCGAATCAGTTATCAGTAGGTGACCGGGACGGTTGATAGGAAAATTTGTGGTGCTTATCTAGCGCTGGAATTATTCTAAGACACAGATACAACGCAGGCTCGTAGGCTGTACGGAACAATGAGATTTGCAGTGAGCGAGTCTTCCCTGCAGAAAACTCTCTCATTGCCAATGCCGTAGTTATCAACCGCCAAGGAACGTAGCCTACGAAGCAGTGCATAGCAAAATCAATCAATTTCTGTCACTGTCGAATATCCTCGGAGCAAGTGCGAGGGACTGAACGAAAGAGATGAAGAAAGACGGCGGAAGATCGATTGCGCTTGCTGCCGTGGTTGTCGGCAAATTCGAAGTTTGTTCACAAAGTGATCACACACCGTCGCAGACTTGGATAGACTTGGATCTGCGGATTTGGTCCGATTGATGGGCCCAATCACTATCTTCCAAAAGTCCACGGTCGTCCAAATGTGTTTTTGTCCGAATTGCGTGGGGAACTGGCCGAGAGGAAGGAAGCCCTGATAGTGAGTTGCCCAAGGATATCCGGGTTCGAAAAGTTCGATTGGGCCATCTCTCACGTTCGTTTTCTTTCCCATTCTGATATAGTCCTGCCCGACATGATGGGAAGGTGCCAATGCACAGATTCGGAAGACATTCGCTTCCCATCTTCTCCTTGCCCTGACAGGCTTTGTGCGGCGAGCGTTTGTACCCATGTTTACACCTTCGATCCCTATAAGTATTCGTTTCGATCCCCTTCTTGTTCGGTGGTTCCGAGCGCCAAGAATCGCATTCTCTACAAATAGCCGTGCTTGCTTTCTTGCCTAAACTCACTTTCGCCCCCTTGACTAATCCATCGACAATGTCCCCGGAGCCCATCACTCGCAAAAAACGTGCAGCTGCCGATTCTGTTCCAGCTCCAGATGGTGATCATCGTAAACGTCGTCGCAATAGAACGACACAGTCTTGCTTGAACTGTCATACATCGAAAAGAATGGTGCGTACCACTCCATTCATATACAAAGTCATATCTCGGATCCTGAACCCAATCATCCACCCAGTGCGATCGAAAACGACCTGCTTGTGCGCGTTGTACCCAGTTGGGGCTCGTAAGTATAACATCCATAAGTATGTCAAGCGTAACTCATTGCGTCTCTCTCAGACGGGCCTCTGTGTCTACGAGGTCGATGACCCCAATCAAAGGCCCGACTCTCAGGACGAAAGCGCCAGGCTGATCAAGCGTGTCGCAGAATTGGAAGGGGTTATCAGAGAGGTGACACAATCTGCATTACGGACTTGCATAACCCAGATACTGACGTCACTTCTCCACAGCTGAAAAATAAACCACATCCTCGGTGGGTACAATCTGGTTCTATACCAGGAGAGGAATTCGAAAAGTGGCATTCTCGCTCTCAAAACAGGGCATCCGATGACACCTCGTCTGGGGATTCTAGCCCATTGAGTGCTCCATCACCTCCGAGTTCGGTTTCTTCTTCAGACAAAGTCGAAGGCGCCAATGCCTCTCCCGTTCCTCAGCTGATTAACGCATACCCATCTCCAACGCTTCTTTCCCATCTCGACACTAAGAGTACCCTATCCTCAAACTCGACCTACTTCTCTTCTTCGCCATTCAGCACTCCATCTCCATCCACGATGACTCCGACAGATGAATTCACTCAACCCCAGGTGACTATCGCTGGTCAGGCGGACATGCAGCACGAATTTGATCTGGCATCCATGTTCATGTCATATCCCGGGCTCATCGGCTCTCAGGAGAATATGTACGACCCACTCCCAAAAGACGACCACCAGCCCCACGAGGAGTCGTGCTTCATGAAGCCGCAGCATCAGGGTGAACATTGTGGATGTCTACACGAATCGGCTAGCTACAATGTCGTTCTCGAACTATCACTACGACTTCGAAAAGCTGCCGATGTTCTTGCTCGCTCGCCAAGTCACCGCTCAGGCTCGAACTGCCTACTCACCCAACGTATTGCTCAACTAGATGCATTTACCACGTAAGTTGTCATTTCTTGACATCTGGTATTAATCCGACGTTAATCGCTAATCCACTCTACAGCAATACTCTAGGCAATATATCTACACCAATAGAAGACACGTCTTCTCCCTTGACATCAGACGCTCAGCACGCCATGTCATCCCACATGATGCACCCAGGTGCTGCATACGGTTCATCTAATACCAACAATTTCCCGATGTCCACTATCTCTCCTCAGTCCCTACATTCGCTTCGGTCATGGGATATGATGCCGACGATGGATTCCTCTATCTCTTGTGATGATTCTTTTATGTCTTGGGAGCCTCCTCGGCGCGGATAGCTTTGGACGATATATCTACATGCGATGCGATGCAGCGAAAGTTTTTTTTTTGGATTAATTTATCAACTATCCTAGATCGTTCTGGATTCCTTTTCTTCAACTCCCTCCCCAATACCAGCAGAGTATATAGGCCACGCGCTCTGTATCGCTCTTGTACACTACGGTTTATCCATTCTCTCATGTTGTTGCTGTACGTTTATGATATGTGTACTTGTTTCCTCTGGGAACACCGAGTTCGCCGTGCGTCGTTCGTGATACAAGTCTTATTTAGCAGAAATGCACGAAATTGGCAGGCAAAATCGAAGATCAGCTCGACTAACGTGCTGGGCGATTCATATATACTCACGCTTAGCATGAAATCCAAAGTCATATGAGATCAACTTAATCGGGAGAAGCTGGTCCTTCGGATTCCTTCTCAGGCCTCGATCGAACTGAGCAAAGGAGAGAACGATGATGTAAGGAGGAAGTCTGTGAAATATGCCCGCCAATGGCATGCTATATACACTTCACGGTGGGAGCTTGGAATACATACAATTGATGAATGCCTCCTCTTGAGAAGATGCTGTAAAAGAACGTACTGACCACTCGGATATACAAGGCATTCATGGGTTTCCCGATAACCACCGGCGAAAACAGGCGGCGTGGAGTGTGGTTCTTGGATTACTCAGTGAGTTTCTGATTCCTATTGGATGGCTGCGCCCGACGGACGAGGTTGAAGGAAGGCGCACAAAGAACACGGTGCTCTGATTCTGTTGCACCGCCTTGAAGTTTACACTCTGTCGGGTTGAGTCGCCCAGCGGTGTCTAGGAACAGCCGTCAGCCGCTCAATTTACCCCATGTCGTATGAAATCCACGAGCCAGACAAATGGTCAATTGTGTCACCATAATTAAATCGATGGGCTAGGTCCTTTAGGAATTGAAATCTAAATGCAGATAGCTGTCAGGATACAATCGAGGTTGTAAGATGGGAAAAAGAATTCTCAACGATAGAGCGAATTTAAAGACCCAGCTTGGGTATAGCCAAATATTATTTGAACAATTCTGGTGAGCCAAATACCGGTGCCCAGAGAGAATACATGCTTTCCTGGATGAACATATAATTTAACGTTAATAATCCAGCCAAGCACTGCCAAGACGATCGTAGAAGGTACTTACCACAGAGAAGAGCTACCGAGAGAACGGCCTTCACACACGTCTTATCGACTCGGAGAAACAATGCATTCACGGGCGATACTGAATACAGTGTTACGTAGGATTTTCTCATTCCAGCTTCTGCCTGTATATCAGAAACGTTTGATGCAGTTAGATGCGAGTCTCACTGCAGGAAGACGAGAAATCTCTCACATAGTACTCCGACTGGGAACAATGAGATAACATAGTCGTGGTATGGACTTGTGGCTGATTCGAAGATGTACCTCTTTGATACGGTGCTTGTCTGGTAGACAAGTCGAGTCGTGATTTTTCCATGTCAAAGCTGGAGACCGAGATTGACAGTAATGTCGCGTAGAAATATAGGCACTTAATAATGACCTCTGTCCCCGGGGCCGACGCACAAATTTGATATTCCTAGATCGGTGAAGACACGGTGGAGTGATACGAATAGAGGGAAGGACCGTCGGGATTCCTGAGTGCATGTGCTAGGGGTTCGTTGATACAAATGCCTGCCGTCACGACTTGTCACCCCAAAATCTGAAAAGGCACCCCTGGTCAACACGACCATACGTAGAAGCAGGGGGGTTTCTCAGGAATGAGAGACGGAGACCTGCATTATTTCCAGGGAAAATAGAGGTCGCACCAATTGGTATCAATGTGGTACTCCGACGCCGACTGCTCGCGCCAAGAAAAACATAGCTAGAGCGTGGTTAAATATCATAGAAGGCGCGCAAAGAAGTGCCACAATGGCACGACCGTATCTAGAAAGAGGATAACCTCGCGGTAAGTCTATATGACGGCAATGGAAGTGGATACATCGGTAGTCTTCCCGGGGGTGAGCAGGTGCTGTAAGCTAGATTCTCTGCCAAGAAACGTTGCTATTCGTGCGGCACGTACCATGCATATCGCGAGTCAGAGATGTGGCGAGACGTGAGTCGTCCGCTAATTTCCTGGGTGCGGGATCCAGTCAAATACATTGGTTCTCTGGCGACATACACGCTCATATACAGTGACGGGTAACCTCTGCAGATCCATGTCATTCTGATGAAAACATTCGGAAAAAGGATCTGCAGAAGCCACTGGGCGCACTGGTGATTTATGGGGGATGGAAATCAACGTTACCAGCAAGCAACAATTGGAAGTACATGCCCTTGGAGAACAAACCTGTTGAGCTTCGTACCCACCATGATACAAAAAGACGAGATGATGGCAAGACGGCGGCAACGGCCGTTCCAGACGATTCGGGTAACGCCCAATAATTTACGCTTATTTTGCTAAGGGCTGTGATTTGTAAGCCACGAGATTTTCATGACGGAAGTTGAACGAATTCATCTTGAACTCGAACTTACAACTTGCCACCGTAGTTTCTACGCAAAGAATCCGACATGGCATCCCATTTGGTGAGTTGTAGATACAATCCCATTGCGTGGTGAAATTGTGCTCACATTCTACTCGATTTCAGGCAAATATCTTCGGAACCGAACAGGATCGTGTAAACTGTTCTTTCTACTACAAAGTACGTTCTTTTCTTTCATTCTGTCGTCTGAAATGCAGAGTCTCAATTTATCACGTTAGATTGGTGCATGCCGCCACGGTGACCGCTGCTCGAGAAAACACATCAAACCTCCATTTTCACAAACAATACTCCTACCAAACGTCTACCACAACCCCGCGCACGACCCTGTCTGCAAGCTTACCGATAGGGAGCTCCAGGAAGGATTCGACGCTGTTTACGAAGATCTGTATTGCGAGCTTTCGAAGTTTGGACATCTTTTGGAGCTACATGTGAGTAAAACGTTCCCCTTGCATCTTAGCCTCATTTCTAATTTAACTTGTAGGTTTGCGATAACGTTGGAGATCATCTCATTGGAAACGTCTACGCTCGTTATGAATGGGAGACCGAAGCTCAAGCAGCTGTTGACAACTTGAATGACCGCTGGTATGCTGGTAAGTAACACTCCAACCATTTGATCTGTCTCTCTCTTTCAAAAAATTTACCGCGTTACAACTTCCAGGCCGTCCATTATACGCCGAACTATCACCCGTTACGGATTTCCGCGAAGCATGTTGTCGTCAAAACGAGAACGGCGAATGTAACCGGGGTGGATTCTGCAACTTCATGCATCTGCGGTTGGCGTCCAAGGAACTGGTATCTTCTCTACGTGCTGGGCAGAGGCTCGAAAGACGATTGAACCCTGCGAAAGCGGATGCTGGAGGTGGAGGCTGGGAACCAGGCAAGAGGGAAGGAGGTCGTGGACGAAGTGCTAGTCCGAAAAGAGGAGGCAACACTGGGGAAGATCGATGGACGAGAAAGTGATTGGCTATGATTTTCGATTGAGGCGACAATGGAGCGTCTTGGGAGGGCTTGAGTCGTCTACTGGTTCGAAATTTGTTTTGATATCTGTTTGATTGTAATGTATACGAATGCTTCTTCATCTTGCCAATATATCCCGCCAAACGCGAAACGAGAAATACTTGTGCTATTTTCCACCGATGTTCTGCCCAAGCATGACCTTGGTCGTTTCTCGATCCTGCGGGCGTTCTATAGCCCGACGCCCCATGCCCGAGTCGTATGGTAAGGGTGGAGAAACTGACAGGCCAAGACAAAACGAAGCATCGCGGCGGAATCAATAACGAACATCCTGTACAGCCTCGCGTACCGAAGGGCAGGGATCAAGTTCTGTCAGTAGTTTAGGAACTCATGGGTATATGATAAGCGAAGGACGACATTAGACCTCTCATACAATGTCCACCTTGAGAGATAGCTAGAGCTTTGAATGGGTTCACGCACCCGTTGTTCCGGAGGGGTGATCAGAAAAGCCCCGATAATGAATATATAGATCGAAAGAACTCGACAGATACCGTGATGCTAGTCAGTATCGCTTTTGAATTTATACGAGCCAGCCGCGACACTCTCCTCTCCCTTGGCCCTGGAGCAACTCTGGCCATTGAACGACGAACCTAACTCATAGATAAGTATATAACAAGACTAATCTCGAATCAAACCAGAGGAGATAAAGAGACTGCCAAGGACTTGCCTGTCAACAAACGGGCGCAGAAGTCTGCCTGATAGAGACAACGTTCGGACTCGGGCAAAGGACTCAACGTAAACGAGCCTCGGCGATCGTAGACCCAAGAACTGGTACAACAGAAAATGATGAACGGTCGTATCGGTTTATAAATACAGAAACATACCTTGTTCACGTAGATAGCTGCACAAAGTATGAAGCAAGTTCCCGGCCCATTTAGGATCAGGACGTCCGCAAAAGGAGAGCGAGATAGGATGGGTATTATTGTTATGCGGTAGATACATGATATCAGAGAGAATAACGCGGTTGGAGGAGTCATTAGTAGGGATTGGTGGACGCGTCGCGCGCGTGGTATAGTCAGAAGGGTGTACTGGAATAAAATTCTCAGCAATCTGTCTGAGAGAGTCACCGAGCAAAGTACCGGTTGGAAGGTAGGTTCCACAGCCTTGTTGGATTCCAAGGACATGGCTTTCTGTGCACTTAGGCTGTCCCCTTCGCTGATAACGTAGGTGCGAGGATAATAGCGATCAAAGTCGAGTGCAGAGATAAGCGTCAAGGCCTCGCTAGTATGGCCACCTACAGCATGAAAAATCCGATTTCAGCGTTGATCATCTCGATTTTTTTGGATATCAATTACCTGAGCCCAAAAATACTGCCAGACTACATGTCTTTCTCTGGGCCACGTTTTTCGGCCGTGCGCCGGGCAGGATGATGTACAAGCGTAGGAGACACAAAAACAGCGCGATCAGAATCAGATAAATTACCATGTTCTCTCTGTAAATTCTAATCCAAGAGCTGCCCAAGGTTGCCAATTGTTGTCCAAGTGGTGTGGATGAGACGCGGGGCTGGTCCGATGCGTGGAAATGAAGAACGCGAGCTCCCAAAATGGAAACCTCAGCACTTCCTCCTTCTATCTTGTCTGTCCAGAACCACGACAATCAACCTCAAGACATATCTTTGTCACGTCTAGAATTTAAATTTCATATCCGAAGGACATCTACGACTTTCTTGGCAGTGTCATTGCCACTTGGGAATAGAGGTTTTTTCTTGGCCATTTTACCAGCAGAATTGGATTCGAATTCACCACGTTCTATTGCACGTCGTCTCCGTGATTGTTGCTAGAAAGATGGATATGCATATGGTGCAGGAACTAAGGAACGCTGTCAAAGAATGCTCTTCCAGAGGGCTCTCTGTCGCGTCTAAATGGTACGCACCTCTTCACTACTTACACTACACTTCGGATCCGAAAACACCACACTCTCTCAGGTCATCTGAACTCGTTTTGGCCATACCAGCCTCAAAACGAAAAGACGCGCCCTCTTCGTCTACTCTCTCGACTTTTTCAACATCTACACCCGCACGGACAGGTTCACCTCCGGTGTCATCCCTCGCATTCACCGAGGATTCACCTAGCCACACACATATATCCGTATCCCTGCATAATGACGCGATTCCACCATCAACATCAACACCTGGACCGAGGCGACACCCACATGCTCCACCACTGCAAAGTCTACCGCCGGCTGTGCGTGCGATGGAATATGAACTGGAAAAAAAGGATCAAGATATCATAGCGGCTGCCCGTGCTTACATGGAGAGCCGAGAATACCTACGCGCTGTCCATGTCTTGCGTACTTGTGAGAGCTCTAAAGGCCGGTTTCTGAGTATCTATAGCCAATTTTTGGTGAGCGCACTGACTTTCAACGTGAGTCGTCTTGTCACGCTTATACAGTGTCTAGGCCAGCGAAAGCAAAGCTCTGCGAGAGTGGCACAAACTTGACAGTGAGCTTCTCTTCCCGTGAGATATATTCGACCCCACATCTTACTTTCTTAGATAATCGACATCAGCCCCCCGTGCCCGTGAACGCGTCTTTGAATGATCTTTACCAAATGGTTAGAGACGCCACAGACCCATGGTTGCTTTTCTTGTATGTTGGTTCTATCCATATATTTCTGTTTGTGTCATGAGGTAGACGGTGTGGTTTGCTATAGAAAAGCATTGTTCCTTTCGCGTCTCTCGCGAAGAGAAGAAGCGATAGAGAGTGCTTTGCTCTCTATCGCAGGGTTTCCATGGAACTGGTCTGCCTGGACCTTATTAGGGAGCTGTATCGGGGATGGAGAAGAGGTATGTAATTTTATAGCCCCTCTCCGTGACACTATCTCATTTCATTATCACGCAGTTATCTTCGCTCCTATTGCTCATCCCGTTACCACCGACTCATCCTTTGGTACAAATGTTCCAAATTAAAACGTTGAACGAACTTCATAATCCATCAGAAAACGAGCTCGGGCTGTGCGACAGGCTTCTCAGTCCAGACTATTTCCCCGATTGTCTGTGGATCATGAGCCTTCGGGCGTGTGTGCTCTACCATCTACATGGTTCGTCCCCCGGCCCGCTGTCTGTTTAACGTTCCATCTTCTCACTTTTATCTAGACTTTAGTCAGGCAGAGGCTCAATTTGAAAGAATAATGAACTTGGATCCGTACCGTGTCGATGATATCGACGTTTTCTCAAATATTCTTTATGTCACGGATAACCGACTGAAACTGTCGCGACTTGCTCATGAATTTCTTGCTTTGGATAAAGATAGACCGGAAGTTTGCTGTCTTGTCGGTACGTCTCTAAATTTCGGTAGCTACCCTGCTCCGCGATATTCAGACGTCTCATGTTCACAGGTAACCACTATTCTCTTCGGGCTGAGCACGAAAAGGCCGTCAAATATTTCAGACGAGCCACGCAGCTCGATCGGACTTATCTGTCTGCCTGGACCCTCATGGGTCACGAATACGTTGAAATGAAGAATTCTCATGCCGCAATTGAAGCCTATCGACGGGCCGTGGGTATGTTGTCTGTCGTCTTATCGCGCGGTATTCCCAGTGGACTCACGTTCTTGTAGATGTGAATCGAAAGGATTACAGGGCGTGGTACGGTTTAGGACAAGCTTATGAGCTCCTTAACATGCACCAGTACGCGTTACATTACTATCAACATGCCACGGCGTTGAGGTGGGGTTTGACTACTCCTCGACGAACCCCTCGGCTAAAATACTATTCCACGATAGACCTTACGATGTACGGTTGTGGCAAGCACAAGGTATGTGCTATGAAGAGATTGAAAGGTACGTCCACGTAGTTCTACCTCCATCTTACTCCCATGTATGTACACCGCCTCATTCCTTCTATCCGCTCATAGATACCGAGAAGCTATCGAGTGCCTGAAGCGGGCCCTTATCGGGGCAGATCCACACGAAACTACTATCAACCTGAAATTAGCCAAGCTCCATCGCGATCTAAACGAACACGCCGAATCTGTGGCATATCACCGAAGGGTAGTCGAAGTCTGCCAAGCTGATGGTGGGTGGCATTCCTCATTGTTCATTGTTCTTCATCAAGAATTGCGAGTTTCTGACGGCAAGGCCACCTAGTTCGCCCGATACAAGAATATGCCAAGTCTATCGTCGAGGTTGCCGAATATCAACTGAAAATTCCTGATGGCGACCTGTTGCTTGCTAAAGAGTACTTGGAAAGAGTCGCCAAGAGTAATGCGGAGGAGGTTGGTCGGGCGACCGAGGTTCTGAAGTTGGTGAAAGCTGCCCTGCAACGCAAGGCGGCCGTCGGGGAACCTGTTTTTAGGGCCGGTGACACGTCTGATTCTGCTGCGGTCCCGGGGTCGAATCAAGATCAACGAGACCCTTCAGCGGGTGTTACTGAATGATCTTGACTCTTCTTGTGTGTAGTGTCTGTACTTACTGTTATCCATCATATACATATGTTCGTTGTTATACAAGTTTTTGTTACCTGCCCTAAAGTCCAAAGGTTTCGCGCGGTCACGTCTGTTCCACGCAAAGCACAACAAAGTTAGCGAGCAAATGTCGAATGCCGGTTCCTCGTCGTTTCACTCTCAACTCAACTCATCTGTTTCTGAAAGCGCCCAAAAATCTACCCCAACACCCGTCAGTTTCACCACTCAAAATTTTAGCTGGAATACAGCATCGTCTTCTTATGCAGGACCATCTACTTGGCATGATCGTCCCATTCCATCGAACGTCATCGCACCTGCAAACGATACTGTTGTTCCTAGAAAATCGATAAAGAAAAAACGAACAGAGGATGAAGAGCAGGTCATAGAGAAGACCGCCGCTAGGTGCGTAGAAATCCACCCATTACTACATCTACTCGCTTATTTTTTTTGTGTTACCAGATTCGCAGCTCGTCTCGCCGCCGACCAAGCTGCTGTACTACATCCCGACGTTGATACACCGTTCTTGGATACTCAAGATGTTATAAATCGACTACTCCCATATCATGTCTTCCAACAACCGCAGGAGGACTTGGCCGTAGTAAAGGGACTCGGAAAGGGTAAACGTAAGGCTACGCCTGAAGATGATCTCAGAAACGAGATTGCAGGTACGTCGAACGTGCGCCATCATCCTCACAGGACTGTCTCCCAACCTTGAACGAAATTTAGAAACTAAATTTGCGTTGGAGTGTTTTTCGAGGCGAGAGAAATTGCTACGAAGATTTCGAAATGCGAGAATCAGATCTGGCAAGGTGAGCTCCGTCATAGTCCTTCTAGTCTATCAATCTAAATTCTAGTTTCAGCGTACCGCACCGGATGACCAGGCATATTTCCTTGCCCAAGCTGTCCTCGAAGGTGATCGGATAGAAACTACCTATATGACCTCGGAGCTACGCAGCGCACGAAACGAACTAGAGAAGAGGGAACGAGAGAAGCGCTTAGCCGCCATGCCGAGCAGGCCACACTACTCGCACGCCCCAACTCTCCAAGTCCAACCGCAATTCTACCACGGATATCCCTATTCGTACGCCCAACCCTACTCACCATCCGCTCCCATGTACGCCTCTACGCAACCCGTTCATGCTCCTGTTCCTGCTCCTCCACCCCCAGCCCCAGCCCCAGCCGCCGTACCTTATACGCCTGGAGCCGCCATCCCCGTCCAACTCCCTATATCATCCCTCCCCGCCTTGCATGCTCTTGGAATCATACCCGTCGCAGTTTCTTCTCTCCCGCCGCCGTCCAGTCAGCAGCCTCTCCCTCCCGCCATCCTTCGCAGCTCGTCAGCGAATGGCACGATGCTCAACCTCGAGATCAACGTGTCGTTGCTTCAAGCCGCGCAGATGAATGGATTGGCTTTGATACTGAACTCGATAATGACTCGGGGTGGTGGTGGTCCCGTGGATGGTGCAGGAGCAAATTATAATGTAGCATCCCCGTCTGTTTCGCTCTCGAATAACTCGGGATGACTTGCGCCCATTTATTGTCTTTTCAATCTGCACATATATTCCATCTGAGTGACTTAGAGATACTACAAGTAAAGAATGTCTAACTAATGATCAAACTACGAGGCAGTTATCGAAGATGGAGCTACAACTAATTTGACTTGCTGATCTAAAGAGAGACAAGTCGCTATCGCTGGAGGTGCTATGATTTGGCATTCTAATTTTGCGACAGTCTGAGGGAGCCGTTGCAGGACTGGAGCACCGCGCTCAAACCATGTTACATATCCTCTCGACTTCCGAGCGGTACGCAGTCAAAGTGCCATCCGGGCTACTGTATCATGCCCAGAGTGAAAATGTCCGAATTCCTTCCGGGCGTAACGAATTGAGGGGCCTGAATGGCCTTTGGCATGAGATGGCTGGATATATGATGAGAAGACACGGAAAGGCGGCCTTGTTTGATGCAGAGCCGTTTCCTCCACCTACTATTGACAATGAGAGGGGGTGCAAGCGATGACCTGTAAACACTAGGCCGTCGAGAATGTCGTCGACACGTATTGATGGAAAGCGTCCCATCATACTCGATCGCAATGTCCCTTCTTCTCGACGTACATACCAGTCCGGACATCTATTGCACTCCAATCATCTTTGAGGATAACGAAGCGGCGCTGAAGCCCAGGATCCAACCGGACTATCAAGGTCTAAGATTAGGAAATAATCAGGGTTATGGAGTGATTTGGACTGGACAGTCTGGACTGCATACCTTCTGGAATTGATCCTTGCTCTCTCCTTCAATTATAGATTCCACAACACATCGAGTACATGTTTCTCGGACGTAGTCTGATGGTGGCGGGGACTAAATGAATCAATCTAGTCGTCTAAGATGAGTTGTCCCTCACGTTCGAGACACGCTTGGTTTTCTTGAAACTGAGGAAGTCCGAGTCTATATCATCACAATCACAGTCTTGAACTCCGTCCATGAGAGCTTCCATGTCCACATCTTGAGCCGCAAATAACTCCGAACGAATGGGTGTGTTCTGTTGGGTGTACGGATTGGTTTAGAAGAGGTAACTGGAGGTTTCGCGCGTGGGCTTTGACGAGATTTACAAATCTTGATAGGTATGGGGTTGGGACAAGGTACGGCATTGAAGAAAGAGTCGCCCAGTCCAGTCAACAACTCCTTCATGAAAGCCGCCTCTTCTTCCTCTGTATATCGGGGAGGTGGCATATCTGAAGCATCCAATCGAGATATCGCTGTTGTGAGTGCTGGTCTTCCAAGGAGTCTGGTCGGAATATCCTTAGAGCCAGAATGACACTGTGAGGACTTTAGTCTTTGTCCTGAGTGTTACTACTGACACTGACATGAACAGTCAGCGTGACCAAGTCACGGTGTCGCGATGTATTGTTGATATCAGAAGCTCAAGCCAAAGGGAAGCCTCTCCAGTGCCAGTGGCGTCGTGGCCAAGTACTTGATCTGTTGAACGTCGGTTGAACGATCCAAGCATGTACTTGGTTTATACGACAAATGTATAAATTGAAGATACCGCAATGAAATGAAATGCGGCAAGGACGCTAGTTGGAGATATCTACGCACCAAAGGGCAAGAATACCACGAAGTCTCCTGCCGCTTCACCGATAGGTGCAGTGTAAGGGTCGGTAATCGGGCCACGAGTGCTTCCAGGTCTATAAACGGTGGCAAGGGTCTCATTCGAGGAGTTGCCCACTACGCCCGTGTGAAAATACTCTACGAAAAGATCTCTCGCAGGTGTTCCGACCACTACGTGTACGTCAGCACGGGGAAAGGTTGCATATGATGAATGACTGACCTTCCGTTGTACCGTGGCCATCTCCGTGACGAACGATGAGAGTAGAATTAGGAGCATGTTCCCAGGCAAACGTAGCCCGTTCGGTGGCTGTGCTGAACGCGATATCAGATGTAAGATGTCCCTTATAAGAGATGCGACGCAAAGAGAGGCTCACTTGAGATCATAGTCGGCAGTGACCCACACAATAGGAAAGTCCGTTTGTAGTGTATTCTTGGGGAAGCCTGGGAAAGGCCATCCAGAACAAAGCAACTGCATTCCAAGAGTGTCAATACCTCAACGCCAAATGAATTAGAATGAAAAATGACCTTCGCCTGCCACGCAAGGGAGACCATCGCGTGGAACGTGTCTTCCTGGAGATACTGTGGCGTTGGGCAATGCAACAATCGATGACTGTTTGAAAACTCACTTGAGCAGTGCTGATTCGGAATTGATCCATACCAGCGAACGTGTTATTATCAATTGCTGTATGACTCGTCAGCCACTCTCATTCGAATAGAACCAAGTAAGTTGTGGTCGTACCCTCGCCAAGACAGAACAACGGTAGCGCGACGGCGAAGTCTAAAGACGTTCCTGGAGATAAAAAGCTAGTGTTCCCATTGAGAGCTAGTTCAAGGCCTTCTAAAAGGTCTGAATATGCGGGGACCCCTCTAAGGGCGGCAGCGACCGAATTACGCAGAGATCTGGCTATCGCCGGATCACAAGCGGTGGAGTTGTCGCACGGACTGGCTGCGATTGCTTGTTGTAGAACTGTCTCGAAAGCCTAAAAGTGAAACTGCCATGATTAACGAATCTTATCTGTCAATCTAAGTAGAACGAACGGCGGGAACACTTCCTTTTCCCTGGTTGTGGAAAGGACACGTTGAGTTGGACAAACAAAATGCATCTGCTCGAAGCAACATCCGATTAATAGCCTTGATGTCGTAATCAACCTGGTCCAAATCATCCTTCAAGATGAGTGAGCATCAATAGTAGTGCCGTTAATGACTGCTCGGACTCACGATTCCATGCCCCGCTACAGCATCAAGAACAACATATTTCGCGCTATCAGGATATCGATAAACATATTCAGCGAAGTAAAATGTTCCACTTTGAGATATTCGATAAGATGTCATACCCCAATACTGTACGGCAGCAAAGTAAAACTCACTAGGATATGCCCAAAAGACTGATTTTGTCATAACCTAGGGCAAGTCGGATACTTTCCCAGTCTTCCACCGTGTCTTGCGCTCCTACATGTCCTACAATTCCGGGAGGCGAGCTGAGGTCGATACAAGACTGGGCGAAGCTGTTCACAGCTGCCTGTAACGTGTCGAACTCGTCTTGAGTCCTGGGGCTGATGAAAACAACAATTGAGGACACACAAAAATCAATCAAAGTAACAAAGCGTACTCACTAAAAAGCGGGTATGTTAGCGATGGCGTCCACCGAACAGTTCAGCGCGTTGGAGCTCGATGTTCCACGTACGTCCATCACTAATAAATTGGCGAACGAGCGAATGAGAGAGAAGAGAGAAGGGTCAGGGAAGAGTACTCACTCATGAACTCAAAGTCTTCCAGCCCGCTGAAAACGTCTGTTGTATTCAGAGCCAATTTCCATGCGGCTGAAGTGACCTCGACCCCTGGTCCACCTAAATGAATGAGCTATGAGAAACTGCCGAGCATTGATGATTGCACGGCTAAATCTGACCCGGATTACTTTATAATATACACGAATTAGTTATGAGTTCATGCGATCCAGGACTGTGCTATGACTTACAAGAAAATGACACCCTTGGGTTGAACAGGACGGTAAACCGAAAAGCCAACAGTAATCTTATTGCTGTCGTCGAAAGCCTGGGTATAGTCCATCGGGACATCGATACGTCCGCATTTCAAGGACGACGGAAGAGGAGGAAGATCGGGATTGCTGTTCGTATCCCAAGTAGTAATATTCAAAGCAATTTGCAGAGACTGCGGGACGTTTAAGGAGCAATCGACCCATCGAACCTCTGCGGAGGGATTGTAATTAGACGATCGCCCGTACACGCTAGAGACGCCTTTGAGGAGGAGAACACCGAACGTCGCGACTGAAAACAGCGCCATCTGCAACACAAGGAATTCGTGAAGACAGAGCACGTACTGAGTCTTATTTATATATACCATTGGCGCGTAATCTTGAGACAGTCATTCACGGCTGTAAATGCGGGATATGGACTGAATGTTGACTGCGCAGTGAGATCGCCGTACGTACTTGGATATGAGATTGACATGGGCGCCACATCGAAATGGTTGGCGATGCTACTGCTAGTCCTCGCTTCTCACCACGGTCAAAGACCGCCGTCACTATGTCGGATATCTAGCCGTATGCAGATCTAATCATACTCACGAACACACAGGGATGTATCAACGCACCTCTGCATTGTTAAATCTCATCGAAAATCACAGGTTCGGACGACATGAGCGCCTTTGATCTTCCAATTCACTGAAAATGTTTACGATATTCAAAGCCAGCTACCATGCGACTGAAATAGCTTAGCCTCCTCGTCTATCTAAACGGAATGAGAATGTTGAGTGAAATATCAATGAGCCCACGGATCAGTGAATAAAATTCTAACCAGGGTAACTTCAAGCCATAACTGAACTCGCTCCCTCGAAGTCTACTATGGCATCCATTTCTCTCCATGCCCCCTCCTCTTGCATCGGATATGCGAACAAAACATTCCACCACCATTTCCGCGGCTGGAAGCCGAAGTCGGCTCATATTGTACACGCACATCTGTGAGGATCGTTGTGATCAGACTACATAGAGGTGGTCAGTACGTTTTGTGAGATACTAGTATCGGCATGCTGTGAGCCAGACTATTTCCCAAAGCACAGAGCAGAGGCCGAGTAGAGAGACTTGCTATATGAAGTCTCGTCAGAGTGTCGGATAATTCCGAGTTGATGTTAGACTCACCAAAGATGACAAGTTGTTGAGGACATATCAAGCTAATCAATGTATTAGCGACTAGCAGAGGCTACGAAAATTCCATGAGCTCGATGTTCGTGGGGGAACTTTCCTCAATATGCGGTCGAGGGCGTCGATGTTGTTCGCATGCCTCATTCGCAATCCCTGTTACCCTCGCGCAGTCATTACCAATTCGTTCGGGCCAAGCTCCTCGCGATCCTGCTCTGCTTCCTCGACCCGTCTACCTGCAGGGGCAACATAGAACGAGTCTGCAACCCGAATATCTCGGTGAAACCAATACTTTTCGTCCTGAACCAGATCGTTCGTATCAGAATCCCAGCCTCAGTCTCGAAAGTTACGAAGCTCGCCAGGAAGGAATGTAGGGGATTCAGATCATCGAAGAGAGGTCTTGAGCTTGGGATATTTAGGCGCCACGTCTCCTGTAACACAACAAGAAAAAGCAGTTTCTGTAATCGCGACTCACAATGAAATTTAACGTATAGTACGGGGTCCTACAAGATATCGACAGCTGCTGGTAACAGAGACACAGGATATTTTTTGGGGAAAAAAAGTTCTCAACTGACAGAGCATCATCGTCTGATCCCCCTTGGCCCGCCTGCAGGAGGTGCGACACCACGACCGCGCCGCGCTGTGAAGAAAGAACATGACAGTCAGCAAGGTGTTGACGATGTAACGTAGATGAAGGGGGTGTATCGTACCATTGGCTGTGGAAGAAAAGCGATGGCAACGTTTAGTAGTGGTTAGATAGCAAATGACAAAAGGACGCACCCCGCATAATCGTTGCCCTTCCACGCGCTGTACCGATACCTCTCCCTCTCATCGCATTTGGGCCTACTCGTTTGAACCTGAGGAAAGATCAGATAGTCAGACAGCTGAGACAACGATCGAGCTGGATGCAAGTAGAACTCACATGGGCGCGTTCTGCAACATGTCCGGAACAATGAAGAATCGAACCATACTCCCCCTGATATACACCTGATCTAACTGTGATACACGTCCATCCCGGCCAGTAACTGTTATATCTCGAAGGGATATGTTCAGATTGTCTTCGGCTGCAAGCAAAAAAAAAAGTTCAAAGTCAATCAATATATCAACATGGAATATTTAGTCAACGCACCTTCGGCTAGTTTTCCACGGTAGAGTTGACCAGTTTTCAGCTCGACGGTGATGATATGTCCCAGGGACTCGTGTAGAAGCTTGACGGGGACTCCGAGACCAGTGTTCGCCATCGTGAGTGTGAGTGAGTGTAGAGTTTCAAAGTTTAGAAAATGGACGAAATCACAACGAAATCAGGACGAAATATCGAGAAATGGTTGTTTGGTCCTTCTTTGTCTTACACCTATTTTGAGATATTTGTATAAGTGGCGTTCCATAAAAAACGAATTGCAACTGCGAATGAAGAGTACATATGGACAACATATGGAGAAAGAAAATAAAGTATGATGACTGCAAAGTTGTAGGTACAAGTGCATGCGATGATGAACAGAATTTCCAGGGTATAAGTCGTTGTAGTAGTAGGTCATGAATGTCATTTCTCTTCCAATCCAGTGAGGAAAGCGAGCCAAGTCTTCTTGTCTATCACGCCCTCATCTAGAGATCACGAGTAAGCCACCAAATAAGTTGAGAAACCGCAGATTAGACTTACAAAGCCCGTCGGTGTCAGTGACGACGACATATCGAGCACCGAGCTTCACGAAGAATTGATGGAGCATCTCTAATGGGGAGTTGTTCTGTAGTGTTAGAGGGGCCTGGTATTCGAAACCTATCAGTATCATCAGAACCAACAAGGCGCAGAACAGAACAGCCGACCTGATCCATATACGGACTGAAATCCAGAGGATCCAGGCAATCATTGGATGCGATCGTAGACAAGGACGATATCGACGCGCATCCCGTATATTTATGGCCATGCATTGCGTGGAAATGTACTTCTTCGTCGGCCTGGTCAGCTACGAGGGCTATGAATGGTGGTCAACATCGTCAACTGAACCACAGTAAAGAGCAGGGGCTCACACAAAGCGTGTTCCAGTTCGTTGGCACCGATATACCCTACCATCCTGACCTCATCGCTATCGTCAGCGTCTACTCTGAGTATCGGGAAACCGCCATCATCGTTTCCGAATGAAACAAGAGCTTGGAGCTGATCTCGCAAGGACGTTACAGTGTTCGTATGATCCATTCGGATAACATCGACATCGCGCTCAACCTAAAGAAGGGTTATTTAGACTACGTAGCCAAGCACTGGGCCGAGAGCTACTCACCACGTCAGTGATCTGAAGACTTCCCCAGAGATATTCATGCTTCGAGTCGAGGTACGGCAACTGGGACATCTCGATGACAAGATCATAAATACCCTTGGGCTCCAGCGCATCAGCCACCGTCTTGGCGACCAACACAGACAACATCACAGGGACAGCGTAAGTCAGCGTGTCTGTGAGTTCAAACATGATAACAGCCAGCGAGACCGTGCCCCTCTGTTCAAACCCAAATGATCAGCAGCCATGACAAACACCCACACCACCACGAACAGACACACCGTAACACCAGAAAGCGTCGCAGCAGCCCCAACCATAGCATACAGCCCCGGAATCACACAATCCATATCCCCACCACAAACCTCAAACATCCTCGAGTCTGGATACCTCACCTGCAACCACTGCATCCCAATCCCCATCACCCTCCCCGCACACGCTCCCACACCCAACGAAGGTATAAAAATCCCAGCTGGGACTTTGATTCCAAACGTGATGATGGTCAAGGCGCCTTTGACTACCATGGCGGTAAGTATGGCGCGTACGACGGGCCAGATGTGGGTGATGGATCCTGGATCGATGACGCAGAGGCCTGAGTGGGTGTTTCCAGAGCCCGTGCGGCATTCGGAGAAGAGGTTGTAGACTAGTTCTGTCCCCCCCATGCGGGTGTAGGGGTTTAGGAAGCAGAGCATAGTTGTGAGGAGCGTGACCTAGATTATGGCTTAGGTACGAGCACAGAATGAGAACGGTTGGTTGTATACGTACGAGGACGACTTCAGCTACAGGATGTGTTTTGAGGAATGTTCCGTTACGAACATCACGACTCCAGCGGTGGTTCAGTTTCGTGAAAATAGCGCCATATAATCCCTACATGTATCGATTCAGGATCATTCGAAGCAGAAA
Organism: Sarcomyxa edulis; assembly: GCA_009761415.1. NCBI lineage: Eukaryota > Fungi > Basidiomycota > Agaricomycetes > Agaricales > Mycenaceae > Sarcomyxa > Sarcomyxa edulis. The sequence goes on along the minus strand of QUOL01000022.1, from coordinate 78,223 downwards.
CTTAGAGAATGCAACTTACACCGACAATTCCAAGTAGGAGGAAGGGTATAAGCTCATACGCGTGCCAATCCTACTTGTGTCCAGTGAAATCAGTTTGCGATAGGACAACGATGCGAGCTTCGTACCTTATCGTAAGTCACCTGGAAGAGCACTAATTTACCCGTCCCAAATGGATCCAGGATCTTCAAGGTGATAGCCGCAATCATGGCGCAGAAGAAACTGAGAGAAACGGAGAGGAAGTCAGCCTCGACAAAGCGCAGATACATAGCGGCCAACGGGCTACCTTCTCCACATGACCTGCACGAAAACAGTTTCAACGGATTACAAAATTGCATAACTCGAATGACATACCTTTGGGGGAAAGAAGTACGAAACTTCCTCTAGACTAAACAACGTTCCTCCTATAGGCGCTCCAAACGCAACAGCGACTTAGAAACACACATCTCATCAATCAAGACATTCTGTAAATCGACGAGAAAGCCCACCTCCGGCTGCGCAAGCGGCACTGAGGATTTCGCGTCTTTTGGCTGTATGGGACATCAGAAGACATCAATCTGGTGAAGATAAACGCGTGAGACGCACCTTCGTTATTTTCGTACTTACTTGAGAAACGACTGACGATATTTCCAATACAACTCGCGATGTGCACGAAGGGTCCTTCCTTGCCTAGAGAGAGTCCCGATGCGACAGATAGCGCTAGACCGACGGACTTGGTGAAGAGAGTTCTGCCACCGAGGTACCCGTGTATAACGAAGCCTGCCAAGTTGATGAGTTTCCTGCTATTGAATGCGAGCTGTGGAGGCTCACCAGAAAGTATGGTCTTGATCTCCGGGATCCCACTTCCAGCAGCGTAATATGTCACCTTTCGTTTGCTTCCTTCAGAGGACTTTGTAGGTTCTCCTGTGGGGAAATCGGGCGCGAGGACTCCAGAGTCTTTACGCGTCACAAATGTCGTAGAGTTTGTGAGGTAGATGGTGAGGAGGCATGAAGTGATAGCCAGGATCAACTGAAAAGACAATTAACACACATAAGACGCGACAGATGTAAATGGCTCACAGCAACGATAGCATACGCGATATACTCCACAAACTCCACCTCTCCTTCCCTCGTTCCCGCAGGACTGAACCTATCCGCCCAAGTCTTCCACGCTGGACAGCTAGCTTCTGGTGCACCGAACGAGTCGTCATCTATTTGAGGACAACAGAATCGTTTCGCCTTCCACCACGCCTGTTGACAATATCCTTCCTTGGAATCAAACAACCACTGCTCGCTACGCACCACCAAGAAAGCCACAACCGCAGTCAAGAATCCCACAATGGTCACAATGAACCATCCTAGACTCTTGTCCACTGCAAGACGGATACGCGCACGAAGGGATTTGCGTTTCCGCAGTCGAGAGAAACGAACAGAGTCTTTGATAGCGTCGTGGAGCCAGTCGATGGATGAGAAGGAGGAGTACCATACTCTGATACCATTTATTTTAGCATCCAGATCTTCCTCTGGGTCTGACCCGTCGTTCTTGGGATCCAGAGTTGCGTCATACGCAGTGATGGGTCGTTGGGTGCTGAAATGCGAGAACGAGAATTCTCCGAAGGTGGAAGGTCCCGGGGATTGCAGAGGGGTAGTTGGATTGGATATAGTGGCACGTAGATGAAGACCTGGGAAATCAGGCAGACCTCGACGGAAACGGAAGCTGAGAGATGATTTACGACGAGATGGTTTGCGTACCGGTGGCACAGTGCCATAGGACTGCTGTGGGCCTACGAGAGGTGTCTCGGATGTATCCTGAGCGCTGTCATCTGGCTGCCTGGCCTTTGTACGCGTGGATGGACCAGGATGACTGCCAATTCGGAGTAAGCGCTCGCGACGATATACTGTTGAAGATGGAGCCGATAGAGGATTCGTAGCTAGTTCGGGTCCTGGCATCACGAAGCTTCGAAAGCCTGTAGGTTGGCTCGCGAATAAGCTTCGGTCAGGAATAGCTATCGGATGCACTCAATGTGGCACTGTCGACGCGTAAGATATACCCGAGGCTCTGCGATTCTAGCAGCTGCAAATAACCACCTACCAGTCCAGGGACCAGGACCAGGGACCAGATATGGGTACTTGTATCATCTTGTCGCAGGCTGGCAGCAGTAAGAGGCAACAAAGAGTCTTAGTTGTTTTGTAGCAGGGTTTTCCACCAACTCTCATGACCGTTGGACGTTCGCAGCATGGATGTTGTCTAATTCTTGCAGTAAAGTGTTGAAAGTTGTAGATAGGGTGATCATGATTGTTAGTTTGCTTCTGCTAGGTGCGTCGCTTGATTTTTAGGCTCGTTCCTCTTCAAAACTGATATTCTATGGTTATCATACAGCGTTGGATTGTTGTCCCTACTATACTAAGGCTTCGAGGATCTCAGCAGGTCCGCATTATTATCCTGAGAGCCGATGTGTAGACGGAGTTCATTTTGGGTGAGCCAGTAGTCAGCACAATCACCAGGAAATGTCTTGCAGAGCAATTGAGGAGGCACACCCGTAACGCAGAAATCATCCATGAATATTGAACGGAATATCAACCTAGATACTTCCAGATCATATAGAAACAGAAGAACGTAAAAGCAGCCCCTGCGAAGAAGATATACATGTCCTGAGTACTGAAGACATAATCAATATCGGCCTATAGGAACAAGAATTATATATACTCACCTCCGCCGCTCAATCCACCCGATAACATCCCTACTCAGCCCCAAGGTATTAGCAGCATCCAACAGTCGTCTCTGCGTCCCCTTTAACATATTTCGCTGATCCTTCAGATTATCCAAAACCTCCCTGCCTTGCGCCAAGAATTCGTCTAACCGGGAGTCCGTTTCGCGAATGAAGGTGTGTTCGTCTAGAGCATAATTCTCCCGATTGTTTGGTCCACGAAATGGGGATTCGGAGTGTTGGTCTTGTTGTGGTCGGAGGGAAGGAGGGAGATTGGACTGTGGGTGCGTGGTTTGGAAGCGCCGCCGCGTGTCGGAAGGTGATGGTGGGATGGCGGAGGCTGAGATTAGGTCTGCGCGTTGTCGTTCAGCCGTCTGAACAAAATGAGAAGTATGAGAAATGAGCATGAGGAAGGAGAATAGAAATATGGACGGACGTACTTCTGCTGCTGCATCGGCTTTGAGTTTCTCGAATTGATTTCGGAGCTCTGAATAGTCGGTTCGAAATTTCTGTACGCGCCTGGGAGGAGCAAACGTCGCGTGTCGGTCAAACGAAACTGAGATGAGCATCCAGAAGGTGAGCGTACATTTGCGCCTTTTCCTGCTTCGCTTTGATCATCTCCCTCTTCGCCATTGAATCATAGTCGTCTATCGTTCTATGCATGGCTGCAAGTGATGCAGATATCTGCCCTAACATGTAAACGCGCGTATCCTTGAGAAGTTAGCCATATAATCCAAACTCGTTGCAACTACTTGTGCTATCGCGCCCGCACCTAGCAGAGATGCAGAATTATCGCCATTTCGCAGTCGCTCGAGGTCGGCCTGTAGAGAATTTGTCTGGCGAACGCCGGAAGTATATAGCGAGTTCATAATCTGGATAATAAGTCCAGCCCAGCTGGTATGGTAAGTACGAGGGATGTGCCTAAAGTGAGAAGCTGTTCGAAGCGGCGTGGAGTCTGGACACGTCGTGCGTGTGTTGCACGTGTTTGCATTTGAAGGTCCCGCAGACTCTGGCGTTTTGGTCCATTCGACAATTTCAACTCTTGACTAGCTTGACTCCTTCTTCGTCTTTAGTGTCCTCCAGCATTTCTCCATGGTCGGTGAGTACTATATCAATGGTACTCCAGGAAGAGAACTACGATGATCATGATGCCTCGTTGATTAGATAGAATCCCCGTTGCCATTCCCTCGACTCCATGCCACTTTGACTGAGCTTGACTCGATAATGGGCAACTGGATGACAAGCACATGAGATGACAAGTGATATCTCGATGTCGATTCGAAGACTCGAAATATGAAGGTGAGTCAAACTTGTAATATGTGAGAAGAAACCGCTCTGTCCCCATCGAGTCTCAATTGCAATCTAACTCTACTCGTACAGGTTCGTTGTGTGCCACGAATATACTTATCTCCTTATCTGCGCAGACATATCTGCCAGTACTATTCGTTATCTCTCCCAAGGAGCTCAGATATACTCACGATACTTACTGGGTGGCAGTCACCTATCTTCACTCCAGCTCGAGGCTCACTCAAGATTCGTGCGACCGCCGACGTTACAGCGGCGTCCACCTTCAAGCCCTACCACTGATATCTCGCTCTTGAGTCAGATGCACAGGTCACCTGCACCATCATGTCGGAAATCTTCGCGACCTTGAGTGGCTTCTCGTAAAGGCGCTTCCTAACACCCAAAAAAAGGTATACCGCATCACCACTTTGTTCCCAGTGGTGGTGGAAAGAACCTCTCAGCTTCAAGGAATGCCCCCCCCCACGCAATTCGAGATTCCTCGGTCCCGATAGCTGGAAGAACAGGTCAGTCTTTGCGCGCTACGCGTGTTCAGCGACTTCTTGTGCCCCAAATGTACTTGGTAGAAACATTGTCCGGCTCTTCAACAATCACACTACCACTGTGTGGGTAGTTGGTTGGCTATATACTATGCCTCCCACCTGGTATAGTATCGCGTCTTCCGAACATGGCCATCACACCGAGGCCGAGTAGGAATTTACATTGGAACACTTATGACGAACATCTCTGCGTGCTCCACTTACTTGGGTGAAAGCGTCTCTTGATATAGATTGATCCCGACTCTGGGAAGACGACCGTATAGAGTTGTTGATCCGTGGGCGCGGGTTTGTAGGGATTTATGCGATGGCGTGACGAGTGCCGGACATAGCGCCCAGTCAACAGAGCAGGGTCGTCGTCAGTCCGACAAGCCCTGCGTGTCCTGATGGTCGGATGTTCCACGGTTCCCCTTCGGTTTAGTTATCTTTCCGAGCGAGCTCGCATGCCAAGGTATATCACATTCAATAGAGACGTGCCCACGTCGCAAAAAATAGTGCCGGCGGAACAAATCTCTTCGAGAAAGGGTCTCAGTAGCGGTTAGAACTCTAAAAAGCCTGTGATAACTGCTTGAGCAAGACGTTCGACAAAGAAGACTTTTGAGACAATGCTGTTGCCTCTCGGCAATGAACAGAATCTCCACTTTCGCGGAAAGTCATCGCTTTCCGCCTCCACTTCCACCAGCCTTTCTCTTCCCACCCCCTGGTCCCTTTTTCGAAGCACCTCCACCCGGCCCTTTCCTTCGTCCAGCTTTACCACCAGCCAACTCGGCCTTCTCGGTCCTTCTCGCCCTCTGCTTCGTTCTCTCCACCTTGCGCGCATCTTTGGTCTCGTACCGGACTTTCTTCGCTCTAGCTTTAGCTGGTTTCTTGACTCTATCGACCGGTGGTTTTGATTTAGATGTAGGTGCGGCTGGGACTGAGGTCTGTGCTGTTGGTATCCGTGGGCCGTGAATAAATGTGTCTGGGTCAAAATCTTCGACGACTGTCACGGTTGCGAGCATTTCTTCGTCCTCGTATTCTTCTTCCTTTTCCTTCTGTTTTCCCTTGTCAACAGAGTCTGGTATACCCCTCCACTCGTCGTCGTCGTCGTCATCCACGTCACCTATAATCAAATCAAGATCGATGAACAGATAGCTATGTGTGAATCTACGCACCCAAGATAGCACCGTAAGCTGCCTCAACTTCAGCCGCATTCTCGATAGCTCTTTCTCTTAGCATACGCCGTTGCTAGATATCATGACGAAGATCAACGATGTTCCCCCATGAGGCCTGTAAGATATCGATCAACTCACCTCCCTTCGCGACTCCATTCTTTCCTGTTTCTCTCGCTCGACAGCTTTTTTTCTGGCCGCATCCGCTTTTGCCAACTTTCGTTTATGGAAGCCGGTCAAAAATTCCCTGGCAGATGGAAGGATATATATCATGAGTTTTTTTAAAAAAAAGAACCAATGCAACCAACTCACGATCGAGCTTCATCATCGAATACAATTTCTTTTATCTGCTGTTTCTTGGCCTGTTTCTTTGCTGCGATTGCGTTGTGTGAGCGAGTGAGTGCGATGAGGTTGGACGGAGCCATGGTGGCTGCAAGGTGGCTGTGTTCAAGTCAAGTTCGTGCTGGAAAACCCGGCAAGTTGCGGCATCTACTTAAATGGGCGTGGGAATACAAAGTTGCGCAGATCTGAGATCTGATATAATCGAGTTTAAAATAATGTTTACACAAGTCCAATAGGCGCCAAAGGTCCTCAGCGTTAGTCGGCATTCACTTTCGAGTTTTGAGTCCGACTAGCATCTCCTTGCGGAGTTGTCGATTCTCCTATCGGGAAACGAAACTCCTATCGTAGTTCTCCTGTCGGAGTCTAATTTTACTAGCATTCACTTCGCGGAAGTTTGAATCTAGTCATCCGCTCGCAAACCCCTTTTGCTGAGTTTGAAAGACATCCTATAAGGCAGCTTCCTCGGGGTCGAATCGCTCACAGCCTTTCTCCCCTGAACATAGGCTGTCTTATTAGGTGCGTCTTTGTGTCCCTTTACAGCCGATTCAATAGCGGAACTTGCCCGGACAGTTCGGGCCGTTGCAGGTGGAAACATGTCTGTAAAAAATGCAAGAAAAACGGACACGGCGCCAGCTCCTGCACCGTCGCCGGCACCGCCTGATTCTACTCCCCTTCCCAAACGCCCTAAGTACTTCCGCAGTTTCTTATGGGCTAATGAGGATTGTGGTCACAGTCCCACTGTAATTTCGACGTTAACAGATCCACCGGTGCCTACTCCTCCGCTTGCAGAGATCAATAATCCTACCGTTGCTCACACCATTCAAAACCATCCCGAACTCTTTAAAATCGTTACCCCCATCAACGTCGACGTGTTTGAAAGACTTCTGGCCGATCATCCTAACCCAGATCTTGTCAAATCCGTATGTACAGGACTTCGTGGGGGTTTCTGGCCTTGGGCTGATACCAACATCGGAGTGTACCCTGACATATGCGACGAATCTGATCGCGGGCCAAAATCTGAGGCCGAATCTGCATTCATCAGACAACAACGCGATGTTGAAATCTCCCGAGAGCGATTCTCCGAGGCTTTCGGACAAGATCTTCTTCCAGGAATGTATAGTATGCCGATTCACGCAGTTCCAAAGCCAAATTCCGACGATCTTCGCCTCGTAACAGACCATAGTGCCGGCGATCACTCCCTCAACTCTATGATTCCTCGAGACGCCATTGCAGGAGCTTCCCTCGACAATCTCAAGAATCTAGGCGACGCCCTTCTTGAAATTCGTCGACGTGAACCTCATGCACGTCTCGTTCTTGTCAAATCTGACGTCGCTGAGGCCTACAGGCTCCTCCCGCTCCATCCAGTTTGGCAGATCAAACAGATCAACACCATCGACGGTCAACGGCATGTTGACAGAAACAACGCTTTCGGTGGACGCGGGTCAGGAAAGCTCTGGATAACATTCAACGGACTCGTGTCATGGATCGCTAAAAACGTTCGAGGTATTCACGATCTTTTTGTCTACAGTGATGATTCATTCTCTTGGGAATACGAAAACCGCGTCGAATACTACCCCCCTTACCAAAAAACCCTCCCCTGGAAACAAACTCAACTCCTTCTTCTATGGGACGATCTCGGTATCCCTCATAAAGAGAAGAAACAACTTTCAGGCCCCATCCTCACTATCATCGGCTTCGAAGTGGACGTTAACAGGCTCACCATTACTATGCCGGCGGCATCGAAGCGGGACCTGATCGCTCTGATCAGGAAATTTGCTTCCGCGGCTGCTTCCTCCACCAAACGTCGATTCACTCTCAGAGAATTCCAGCAGCTCGCTGGTTTCTTCAACTGGGGTTTGAACGTTTATCCTCTCCTTCGCCCAGGTTTATGCAACGTCTATGAAAAGATCAGCGGTAAAGACAACGCACATGCGCGTATATGGGTTAACAACTCTGTACGTGATGACTTGACTTGGGCCGCTGATCATATGGACAATTCTACAGGCGTTCACGTATTACGTGCAATCGATCGAAACCCTTACAATGCGGATATCATCATCTTTTGCGACGCATCGATGGAGGCCATGGGATTCTGGTATCCCCAGTTGGACCGTGGTTTCCAGTACGTCCTTCCGAACAAACAGACCGACGAAACAATTTTCTTCTTTGAGGCTTTATGTGTTTGCTCCGCAATCCATAGCATCCCTTCCCTCATGGCTGAAAATGGCACCGTCACCATCTTCACAGACAATCAAAATACTGTTGACATCTTCAACTCCCTTCGCGCCAAGCCGATCTACAACCCCATCCTTAAATCCGCGATTGATATACAAATCGCAAACAATCTCGACCTGCGTATTCTCCACATTCCCGGGGAAGAAAACGTTGTCGCAGACGCGATATCTCGCCAATGGGGTCTACTCGCCAGGTCCCTCGTACCTGAATTAACTATCGAGAACTTTCAGCCGCCTCCCAATGCGATGGGAGGCGCTCTCAAATGATTACTTCAACTCTGAGTTCACGGCAGCCTTTTAGGCAGCCGTGGACTATGGATCGCTTGCGTCGTGAGCGATCCATCGTACTGGGGCTCGCAATCGACGACTCTACTTTCAAAAATTATTCATCCGCTCTAAATTCATATCTAAATTTCTGCCGCTCCCACAATCTAGAAATCGAACCCACGCCAGACACGCTCAGTTTCTACACGGTTTTTATGTCACATCACATAAAACCATCTTCCGTCGACACTTACTTATCTGGGATTTCTTCACAACTGGAGCCTTTCTACCCTTCCATCCGCGCCGCCCGCGCAAGCACCCTCGTCAAACGTACCCTCACAGGTTGCAAGCGCCTCAAGGGAACCCCCGTGCGCCGCAAACACCCGCTCACTTCTACCATGTTACGTTCCCTCATCACGAGGTGGGGATCATCAACTGACCATGATGACAAGCTATTTTTGGCGGTCGTCATGACAGGTTTCTTCGCCCTCATGAGACTTGGGGAACTCACTTGGCCTGAAGATAAAACCTTGCGTACGTGGAACAAGGTTACCATGCGTTCCTCCGTCAAATGGATGGACAACGCTTACGAGTTCTTCTTGCCCGGACACAAGGCCGACAAGTTCTTCGAAGGAAATCGTGTCATCATCCAAGCCACTTCGTCTGACGTTAACCCTTATCATTTTTTCCTTCAATATCTCCGCTCCAGGGACACTTTGTACCCTTACAGCCCTGCTTTATGGATGCGCGCCGACGGTTCCATACCGACACGAAACTTCGTAATCTCTCGGTTTCGTAAGGTCTTCGACTCGTCCATATCGGGTCAGTCCATGCGTTCCGGGGGTGCCACCTCCTTAGCCGAGGCCGGGGTTCCTCCCCACCTCATCCAAGCCACAGGACGGTGGGCCTCCGACGCATTCCAAATCTATATTCGAAAAAATCCAGTCCTTCTTCAAGCTCTTGTTTTCGGTCGGACTTCGATCCATGACAATCCCGTCCACAACTCCCTTCCTTTCTAAATTGACCCATACCTTCCCATCTCTCCGGTTAATAAAGTCAATCACTTGCCTGCGAAAAACCAGTCCTCTCTGGAACTTTCATATACCCGTGGTCCCGACTTCCTTGTAATTTGAAGCTCCCATCAGGAAAACCAGTCCTCTCTGGAACTTCCTTGTAATTTTATCCGTTCGTGACCATCGTTGTTATTTCTCGCCTACCATCACTTCGTTCAAGTTGTTGTTAAAAAAAAAAAAAAAAAAAATTATTTTGGATAGGTTCATAGCGTTTCGGCTTGAAATAAACTTATTTGGGCTTCATGGCCGGCCTCGGGCTGCCATGAAGTCGCTTTTGGCTAAATGTGACTTGGAGCTCAGAGCTTAAGCCGATTGGTCGAGTTTAAAATAATGTTTACACAAGTCCAATAGGCGCCAAAGGTCCTCAGCGTTAGTCGGCATTCACTTTCGAGTTTTGAGTCCGACTAGCATCTCCTTGCGGAGTTGTCGATTCTCCTATCGGGAAACGAAACTCCTATCGTAGTTCTCCTGTCGGAGTCTAATTTTACTAGCATTCACTTCGCGGAAGTTTGAATCTAGTCATCCGCTCGCAAACCCCTTTTGCTGAGTTTGAAAGACATCCTATAAGGCAGCTTCCTCGGGGTCGAATCGCTCACAGCCTTTCTCCCCTGAACATAGGCTGTCTTATTAGGTGCGTCTTTGTGTCCCTTTACAGCCTTTCTTCTCACTGAAGTTCGGGCTGTCTTATTAGTCCTTTGCTCTACCCACCCTTCAAACCTCTAACCCTTCTTAGTTTATGCCTTACGTAGTAGCGTTTCGGCTTGAAATAAACTTATTTGGGCTTCATGGCCGGCCTCGGGCTGCCATGAAGTCGCTTTTGGCTAAATGTGACTTGGAGCTCAGAGCTTAAGCCGATTGGCCGGAAATAAACATAAAATATGACATAAAATCTATTTTATTTAATCCCAATCCCACTGCTGTCAGGATCTCACTCGCCGTACTCCCGCCGGTGGCCCCTCTTCTCCTCCTCCTCCTACTTCCTCCTTCAATCTCAGACGAATTCCATCTGGAAAACATCTGGAAAACATCTGGAAATTACTACCGTGACCGCGGGCGACTGCTCGACCCTGAAGCTAGCATGAATTCCCATCCTCAACGCATCCTTCCTCCGAGGCCACATCACTCTTCGCAGGCCCATAACGACCCTTCTTTCGTTCAAGTTCTTTATGACTCGACAATGCAATCTCATTCCTTCAATTCCCCTCGCACAGGACCTCCGATGCTCAGTTACATCTCCCACAACGACCATGCTACAAGCCATATGCACACCAGTTGGCAGAATCAGGTTCACGCCTTGCCTTCAAACCCGTATCCGTCACCCCCGCCACCTCCACCCATACCACACAAGGTATGGATTCTCGATTGCAGGTCTTGCGGTGCGTTCTTGACGAATCGCGGTATGAAGGTATGCAGTTCGTGGTTTCTGCTCTCAAAGCTTACACGCTAAAACGTATTTCAGGCGGTTTTATTGCTTCGTCCAAACGTGTCTCTCTTCTCGTCAGACGCTCTTCCAATCAACTGTTCAGCAGATTCAGAATCTCCAGAAGTACTTTGTATCCCATCGTCCTCGGCCAATGCTCCTCGTACTTGTGAATGCCTCACACAGAGTCTCTGCTGTCATGGCTGTGGTAACTCTATCGGGTACATGATCGTCATCCCAGTGAGTACTGCTGAATCATCGAGTCTCCTGCGGAATCCCCGCTGAAATTGCAACTCTCAACAGTGCTCGCGCTGTACCTCTTCAATAAGCGCGACAAATCGTGCAACGAACGGTCACCGCTTTGTTTTCCATTCCAATGAAATCATAGGCACAGAACGTCATTACGTCCCCGGTGAACCAGGTATTATTCCCTCGGACGAGTCCATGTCCGAGGCATCCCCGGATCCTCCCATGCAACCTCAGAATATTCATCATTACACGCCATCTGCACCCCTCCCTCATGTTCTTCCTACCCGAGCTCAATCACACATCTCGCCTCCGATTGAATACCTCCCCACGCCCCCTCTCGAATTCGCAGACATCTCGCCGTTGTCTTCTGCCTCTCCGTCACCCACGGTGACATCGTTCCCATTCCCTGGCAGTCGCACCCACAACAACAGCTACGAATATACAGAACCTTCACAACACCACGCTCGCCCACTTCCGCACCATGTATATCATCATACGTACGGTCCGCACGCATACCCTCGGTCTCCACCTGTACCAGTGCCTTCTCAATCGTATTTGTCTCGCCGTCCAAATTCTTCGCAATCATCACGGTCTTCACAATCCAGTCCTCCTCCTCTGATGACGGCCTCCGTGTCGTCTTCGCCTACTCTAGAACATCGCGATCGAGAACAGCGAGGAGAGTATGGTATGCATGTAGAACCCAAGGCGCGTAAACTCAAGGCTGGGGACGTTCTATATTGGCACCATCTCTCCAAACATGGAGAAATACCTGGAGTCATGGAGGTCAAGGCCGCGAGGAAGCAAACTCTCCTCACCAAGCCAAACATGATGCACTTTGATCGGTGAAGCGGTCCAGCGATCACGACCACGACTGGCTACGAACATTACGAACCCGATTCATCCCACACGCGCATTGTATTCAACCGTGTATATTTTCTTTTTTTTTATGGCTCATCGCCTTTCGGGACAGTTTGACTTTATGTAGAATCCTTCTCCCTCTTTTTATATTTTTTATATTGTCTTTATTCGTGTCTGTACATCATCGGTCATATGGAATACCCCACCACCAATCGCGTCCGCATCTGCATACCTTTTACATACCATCCACTCTCCTTGCGAAATCATCCCACCACTCTACGGATATCATTCCTCTCGGGGTCACTCGGACGTATTTTTATTCGTGTTGCCCCCATCATACCCATTTGTCGTTTGTTTGTACTTAAAGTATACGCATGCACATTCGTTTGTTTCTCACCTGGCCGTGAGACGTTTGAGGCCGTCCTAGCATTTCCGAGGTTCGGACGGGAGTGTTTTTCCCCCCGTCGTGTTTGTAGAGACTCGACAAAATCGCGTGCTTGATACAATGATTGCGAGCTGTTTACCCATATATAGCGAAAAAGAGTCCATCTCCAACTCACAACGACCTCCGCAACAGCCTGAGGGCTCGAGGTGACATCCTGTGACATCGCCTAGCGGAGGTCTTTGTTCTAGAGGCTACAGCCAAATATACGGATCTTTTGCCGAACCGGACGGCGAAGTAGAACGAATCACTTGGAGACTTGGCTACACGGACGTGTGTGATCAAGATTTGAAGCGGTGGTTACTCGAGAGGAAGGACTGCTGCCATATATCGGGGTATTTTCATTGATTTTCGTCAATCTAGGTGGTTCAGGCTTACGCAGGGCCGTTCGTCTTGTGACAAAGTTCGAGCGGTCGTTTGCCACCCACCACGGAAAGCTATCAGATATCGTCTTCCGTGCTAGCATCAGACCACCACGAGCAGGTCCAAACACTGAGAAGGAGCTATTACGCACGGCGAGGAATATCACTAGCATCAATATTTGTCAGGGTATCACACAGATTGTGTTCGAGGTCCAACCATACACCAAAGGTTTTTATCATAGGTTACAGCGATGCGATACTAGCGAGATAAAACAATCATCAAATTCAGACTTTCAGAACAAAGCTGCTGCAATTTTCTCGGATATTGTCACCGGCTTCGCTTCTGGACTGTCAGTCTCCTCTGGAGGTGGGATACCCTAGCGAACTTCGTCAATGGACAGTCAATCGTGACACAACAGCAAATTCAACTAACTGTTACAAAGTCCATGTCCAAAGGTTTCCAAGTCTTTGTTCGCTTGATTAACTTGTATCCCAAGAATAAGGTCAAGAAAATGGCGATATTGATATCTATAAGCAAGATCAATGAGAATAATGAATGGAGACAGATGCTGAGATTGCCCTACATGCGGTGAGGAAGCCAGCCACATTAAAGTTGAAGAAGACTTCAAAGCCGGTGACGAGCGTAAAAAAGATGGTGCCACCCAGCCCCCAGTAGGCGATGTACGGTTGAAAACGGTTGTTATAGACATTTTTTCTGAGGTCGAACCCTTGAGCAGTCATACCTCTATCTAGGAGAATAGCGAGGACATATTCAAAATTTCTTCGGAGGATGCCAGATAATGACTATGTTGCTCACGAAAAAAGATGTAGGTCAGATTGATGGTGAACCAGGAAATGAATCCTGCAGTGGTAGACAGTCTCACGAACCAGCTGAAATTATCGCAATTCAATGAATCTCCTCCGAGTCAGGATTTATTCGCACAACTCACTTGAAAACGGTTTCGGGTCCGTTAGAGATATTCATGAATGAGAGGAGTATCAAAGAAGACTGTGTAAGAGTGTGAGCAGGTAAGACGAATAATCATGGGCATAACACTGACAGAGGTCAACATGGCGGACAATGGAAGACCCTTTTTGGTGCAGTATGTCAAGAACTTCGGTGCTTGACCTCTCAGTGCAAGGCCGTACAGAATACGCGATGCACAGAATAAAAAACTATTCCCGGCGGAAATTGCACTAGTAAAGATACCCGCGTTGATGATATGCGGTAGGACTAGCAGTATCACCGTGAGTCATTCGAGTTGCGATGGATTGATCCTCGGTAGAAACGCACCTTTGATACCGGAACGGGATATTGCAATGACAAAGGGGGACTGGGCAGCATTCCCGGTAGTCCGGAGTAACTCATCGTCGTTATAGGGAACATTCATTCCAATGATGAGGATACCAAGAATCTGCAGGGACGACAGTGGTCATTGAGGGTGTGACTTGAGAAAAGCAAAGAGGAGCGCACGTAGAATATCAAAATACGCCAAAAGACCCTGCGGACCGCCTTCGCGATGTTACGCCGAGGATTCTCTGTCTCTGAAGCGGCTCTACGATGAAGCCAAAGTTGATACGTAGACACAAAGTGAGATATACGAAGGTCTTACATGGTAACTAATTCCATGCCCTGCAATGAGAAAGCAGCTTGTACAATGACCGAGAGGAATGCGATGAATCGATCTGTATTGAGATCCTTCACTAGCCCAGCTCTGGCAACAGGACCAGGATTTCTCCAGTACTGAGTATCCACATGAGAATCAGGTGAAGCGCATTGCAATAAGCTCAATCTACCTGGAAGCCGATGCGATTATGGTCGGGCCCACCTCCGAGATCGATTATGAGTCCAACAAGGATGAGGACGATTATCATAGTGACTAGGGGTGATATCAGATCCGCACAACGATATCCACGAGAGCTTGACATACTTTTGATGACGGAGAACACGAATTCAGCTATCGTCTAGAGCATTAGACGCAGAAAGGCCGTGCCAGACTCAACGACTGACCTTCTCCAAAATACCTATGGAACCCACAAATACACCAGGACATTGATAGGTTTGGACGATTCCAACGTTTGACAGTCTTACCTAACACCGAATATATTGATGGCGCACATAACGACACACAGTGCTGCAGTGTAACCCGCTCGATGGGAAGGCTGATAGAGCATAGCATCAGTGTATATCGTCTCAAAAACTAAAAAGGAGCAAACATTTGTATCCCAGAAAGTTATGAGGATAGTAGCAGCTGTGACTTCAACGGGAGCGCCCATACAGCTCGAATAAAAATAATTCTGACGAAATCGAAGAGAAATTAGTCAATTGACATACGAATCCAGATATTGTTGGCCACGACTGGATTGAGAACCATACCCAGCCGATTGCAAAGCCAAGCGCGGGGTCTACCCAACGAGCAGCTATCGGTTATCTATCAGTACTAAAAGTGACAGAGCGAAACAGAGCGACAGCATCCACCATAATGGGGAAATGCGCCTGAGATTGGAGCATGCGTAGTCATCTCTCCGATGGAACAAAGAGAGCTGAGAAGGAAACTTTGATGAAAACCCTATGACGCTATATAGAGATGACCGCAACTCACGAATAGGCAACGGTGGCCACTAGGGCGTACGCGATCAGCGCGCCTAATGGTCCCCCGCCGGACAATGCAGATCCTGATCCCAAGAATAAACCTATCGGACACAGGATGAAAAGTTAGTCTAACAGGGCCGCGTCATGGATGCTTACCAGTTCCGATAGTTCCAGCGATCTTTGAGGGGTTAGTGATAGCTCTGATGTTGAAACACCCTTGAGAGATCGACTCACAGCGATCCTGTATGAGACAGTGTCATATTTGTCCTTTTGTATGTCACGGACATAGAAAAATACGCACATTTGTATATGGCGTTGTTTCAAACGTCGTTGTACCTTATCAAGGTCATTGGGGTCAAAATGGTAGCGGCTGTCGTCCTGGGTCATAGAAATGGAGTTGAGTTCCTGTCCTATGACTGTTGTGTCCTGGTCTTTCTCGATATCGACCGTATCGTTAGCCTCCATTGTGTCTGGCAACGGTGGGATGTGGACGTCGAACCTGAAGTTCGAAACAGTTATGTATCCTGATACCTGGCTTGAAGTACTTATCCGAAGATCTACCGGCGTGGGATATAGGCGTGATGTTGGCTTGATAGGTACACTGGATAGATTCAATAGGCTTCTGGATCATCATCAGAAATCGATGAACAGCAGGATCCTAAGATTATGGATACATGAGGGACAACATCAGTGATCGTACACAGCTTTATGTCTAGAATAAGACTGCAGCAATCTTCTCGCTGATTGTCTTTGGTGGGACTTCTGGACTTTCAGTCTCCTCGGGCGTCGGGATACCCTGGAAAAAGGTCTGAACACTCTGTGACATACGCTAAAAGAGAAGTAACTGACCGTGACAAAGTCCATCTCCGATGGCTTCCACATCTTCGTGCGTTTCGTTAGTTTATATCCAATCAACAAGCCCAGAAATATGGGAATATTGATATCTGGGACGCAGTAAGTCAGAATGGTACAAATGACGACTCGAGATACCATACAGGCAGTAAGGAATCCAGATGCATTGAAGGCGAAGAAGACCTCAAATCCATTGACGAAAGTAAAGAAGAGGGTCCAACCGATACCCCAGTACGCAATATACGGTTGAAAACGATTGTTGTAAATATTCTGGCGGAGGTCAAATCCTTGAGCATTCATGCCACGATCTATGGAAGGACATTCCCTGGTCAAACATCAGGCGCATTTGAAAACGACTCGTGAAGCTCACAGAAATAGACGTAAGTTAGATTGATGGCGAACCAGGAAACAAATCCGCCAGTTGTAGATAGCCTCACAAACCAACTGGAGGGACGAAGGATTAGCTTACAGCATGGTACATGAGTCAAAAAAGCACACTTGAAAGCAGTTTCGGCTCCATTAGAAACATTCATAAACGAGAGAAAGACTATACTGGACTTGTGTAGCTAGTCAGCCGAAAGTCTACGACATTCAGATAGTGCAGCTCACCGAAGCTAGTACCGCAAACAAAGGTAGGCCGTTTTTTGTGCAGTACGCCAAGAATCTGGGAGCCTGTCCACGAACGGCTAGACCGTAAAGGACGCGCGATGCGCAGAACAAGAAGCTATTTCCCGCAGAAAATGCGCTCGTGAAAACGCCAGCATTGATGATGTGGGGCAATACTTTATGGCGGAGACATGAGTGAATCTTATGGTAAAAAAAAGAGCTTGTTAGATGTACCTTTGATTCCGGAGCGAGTTATAGCAATGACAAACGGTGATTGAGCGGCATTGCCAGTGTTTTGGAGCAGCTGATCATCGTTATAGGGTACAGTCATTCCGATGATAAGAATACCAAGTATCTATATAAGAGTGAGTGCGTTAGAGGATCCGAACTTAGAGTCAGACTCACATAGAACATGACGATACGATAAAATACTCTTTGGACAGCCTTTGAGATGTTGCGTCGAGGGTTCTCCGTTTCTGAGGCAGCTCTAATAGGTACGGTGAGTGAGTCAAATTTGAAATAAAGCGACTAACTGACATCGCCACCAACTCCATCCCTTGGAACGAAAATGCAGCTTGTACCAGAACGGAGAGAACGGCGAGGAAACGATCTGTGTTGACATTATTCACCAGTTCGGCTCTTGCGATAGGTCCAGGATTTTTCCAATACTGAGGATCTGCATTGATCGTCTGGTTCTCGTGGACGAAGATAGATATAGGCTTACGCGGAAACCTATCCGTGTGTGGTCAGGCCCTCCTCCGAGGTCAACTATGATGCCCACGAGGATGAGGCCAACAATCATGCAAACTGTATAGAAAAAGAAATGCTCATTAGACACGGCTAACTCAAGGGGGTCGTACTCACTCTTAATGATGGAGAAAATAAATTCCGCTATCTGCAGAGTGAGTTCAGGACCCGAAAAGAAAACGACAGCGACTTACACTCTCCGAAATATCTAATAGGATGGCATCAGAGGCTGTAAGGGCGAGACGGCATATCGATGCGTCAAAGAACTTACCTGACACCAAATATGTTTATCGCACATACAAGCACACACACAACAGCGGTGTAACCGGCTTGATGAGAAAGCTGACAGGAGGAGTTGGAGAGAACGCTCGAATTATGGAACAAGAGAACACACATCAGGATCCCAAAACGTCAGAAGAATTGTGGCAGCTGTAACTTCTACGGGAACAGAGATTGCGTTAGTGTAGAAGTAGTTCTGGAGAAGACCATGGATCGTCATGTTATTTCGAGAAGCAGTCTTGAACCGAACGGCATACCCATCCAACTGCAAAACCTAACGCTGGGTCGACCCAACGAGCAGCTACCAGTACGCTCATCAATCCTGAAGTCCAAGGGTGGACGAGGGTATAGACTCCTCACCATAATGAGGGAATGTGCCTGAGATTGGAGCATGCGTCGTCATTTCTCCCAAGGAGCACAGGGATCTAGGGCGAACCCAGTTGAGTCTTCGCATCGCAGACTCGAAGAACGACTCACGCATATGCAACGGTGCCGACTAAGCCATACGCAATTAACGCACCGAGTGGTCCACCACTAGACAATGCAGATCCAGAGCCTAAGAATAGACCTATGGGAGACTAAGTTGTGTCTGTGAGAACCGAAAGCGAAACAGACCTCACCTGTCCCAATAGTTCCCGCAATCTTTTGCCAACATCAGTTGTACAGTAAGAATAGCAGGGCGTTTGAGGGATACTTACAGCGATCCTGGAAGAGACAGGAAATCATCAGTGGGACCAATATCGGAAATTCAACGAGGTAGAGATATACATTTGAACATGTCGTTGCTTCAGACGTCGTTGAACTCGGTCGAGGTCTGCAGCGTAGAAATGATAGCGGTCATCTTGCGAAAGGGCATGGCTGTCGAGCTCGCGTTCCTCTGAACCAACGCTCTCTTTCTCGGCGACGTGAACGGGATCTGTTCGTTCCATCAAGATGATCAGCGAAGTGAAAATCCAAGGTGAGCTTTGTCTTCCACCATCATGATTTCGTTGTAACGAGCTGGCGAAAATAAACGCATGGAGGTAAGCGCCGTATGTATCGCAGTTCCCACAGATGTCCAATTCTCCGTCTGTGCATCAGAAGACGCAGCCAATGTCGTCCGGTATAGAACATAGAACATGAGAGAGAGGACCGGCACGAGTCTTCATTGCTGTTCGAATTACGGAGTGCACAATCATACTCTCCGAACTCGACGAGAGAACGACAACTGGCGGACTCGCACTGAGTGATGTCGCAAATTGCAAAAATAAATGATCGATCCGGATTTCGGATCAATCACCTGCTTCTAGTCACGCGCGTCGCGTCAGTCGCGTCCAACCGATCAAAGCGCGACTGAAGGTTTCCTTGCATCGTCTATGTTGATAGATGAGAATCAGAACTAGAATGAGAAATAGAGAGCAACAGGTGAAGATTCTGAGGAAATGAAGGTGTACAACATATCTAAGGAATGTGGTTGTACGGATATTTTGTTGTAGATTAGGGATCTAGACTGAGATGAAACGCATGGTAAGTAGAAATAAATCGACATTGTGCACGTCGAGAATCGGGTGATTATGTAGACTTGTGATGAGCAGCTCAGAGACCTTGAGATACTCAACCCTACATGCTGAGTCGTTGACCCGTTCATCTCTTCTGGGTTGGTCACTGTACCCATCATCTACCCTATCGAAATCAACGAATACCTCACGCCAAAGCAACGAAAACATCATCCAGGAAGCTCCATGCGGGAGCTGTCCCACCATGGAATGCGAGCCTGTCGCTCCCAGTGGCGACAGCAGTAAGCTCGTGGAACGTCCATCCGAGTTCTGCCCGATCAGACTTCACCTCTCCGACCACTTCTCCGTTCCATAAGACCTGTACGAAGGCGAGACTTTCTAGTGCTGAGCCACTGAATCCACTGTTGTGGAAAAAGCTGATGGTGTATGTTTTCCCAGCGATTGTCGCGAGTGGATCGTTGAGTGCAAGGGTACCTGAGAAGGAATCGGTACCGTAAGCCGACCCCAATAGTCCACTGCCATGACCGGAGTGTGCATAAGGAGCGAAGAAAAAGATGGAGGCGTCAAGATTACCCCCAGAAGGTGAGACGCCGGTCCAAGCACCGTCGGACGTGCCAAAACAGAAGGGGGATGTACATGGGAACTCTTCGAATCCGCCGTCGGAAATGAGATTGATCCGCTCGTATCCACGTGAAAACGTGACTTGTAGATCACCTTGCCCGAAGTTGGTTGCAGTAGACGCATCTGTGGGCAAGAAATACTACGACGAACTCTTGAGCCGAAAATAAACAGCTCGAGGCTTATAATCACGAACCATGCTGCATGTGTATGTAGTAGGAACCCCCTTGACCAAAGCGCGCCAGATATTGAAATACTCGCAAGCGCCACCATTTGCATCAGCTTCACGAGCATTGCAGAGATCTGCGCATGCCTGGACGTCATACTTGTCGATGAAAGCAAATCCCATGTACTGCGGAGTCCGAGAAACTGAGTGCATATCAGGATCAAATCGATAAATGACTCACTCCAGGGGCATCGTTAGCACCGTCAATGGGTCCAAATACGGGATTATACCTAAAAAGATATCAGATAGGTTGTGGAAGCTGAAGACTCGGGATAGACTAACCCTTCAGGTGCGATCGGCTCTGCGATAGCAGACACCAGGGAGTAACCGCTGCTTTGTTGGATATAGGTGAGTCCTGCAGGAGGGGCCTCAAACTGCTCTCCTCCTTTGTTGGTCTTCTCGGTAGCAGTGTGAATGTCTCCGTACAGAGCACATTTTAAATTCGATTTCTCGTCAAAGACGAAGTCAAGAAGGGGGTTGTTGTATTCGTAAAAGAGATTGGCGAAGACTATACGAATGTGTGATTCAGATTGGAAAAACGCGATCAAGGAGCTTAGAGAGCACCCACCACATCCCTCGGTGCCATCGCAATAATAGAGACATGCGCTTATGTCGTATGTCGCGTTCGGCACAAGGGTATATGATAAGTAAGCCGTGCCTTCGATAGCAGCGTCTCGATCGTTGGGGCCAGTCCCTGTACCAGCGAAGATCTGAGTGAAGGTGCTCAGCTCGCGTTTAACGCTTCTTGGAGGCGCATGCCGATGACGAAAGGACCCGGCTGCAGTAAGTTCACCGTCGATAGCGGTGACGGATGTGTCTGCAGGAGGATTGCCAGGACGAGAGTTATCGCCACCCGCTCCGCTTTTCTGATCGACAATGGCGACAGTAGACACGATGCTACTAGAGTTGGTGACGGTTCCATTGAGGTCGAGGGTGTTGTTATAAGCTGCCTGACCACAGAGGGCAGGAGGGGTGACGCGAGGATTCGTTGTCGCAGCGAAGGCGCCGGTGAGGCAGAGGGCAATAGCAATGTTTGAGACAGTGCTTTTCATGATGAAGAAGTAGAAGAGAACGTGAGGTAGGTTGAGACTCTCTAGCGTCTGGTAGAAGGATCTACTATGTTGAGAATGGAGTACATTTTGGAAGTGCTTATATACAATCTTGAAAGATGCATCGACCGGTCGAGATTACAGGGTCTTGTCTGTCGGCAATTGGACCTGCGGTTCATCAAGATTACTGTGGCACGGACTGTACCTTGCTATCAGCTCCGCGTCGAAGTTTAGCTAGGCAAGAACCCAGCTGGATCCGCATCGGAACACCGACGAAAAACGCGTGGGCAGAGTAAACACGCTGTTGGATGCTGTATGTAGCAAACACGCAGTACTTATTAGTTATAGGTACTGGTATTTTCGAGGTCAAACAAAGTGGAGGTACATACCCAAAGCCAAGAGGTGCTCATTGAAACCAAAATAAGTGCATAGTAGTCCATATGCCAATCTGAAGCAAAGAAGTCGGATGTAGAGGGTCCATAATCAGGTCTGCCATTTCTGGGGATTGACCAACAAGCTCGACAGTATCGTCTAAATCCTGTGGTCCATTCAGTCTTCCCACAATATTGATCCAATACCTATTTCTGTATGAGAGCTGAGGCGTTTGTACAAAATCCCGGGCTTATGCGAGGGTCGACTTCTATATCACGGGCTGATACGTACGTGCGGTCGAGGTGGACGATTCGTTACCGTCCTGCACGTAAAGCTCTTGTCGTGCAGATTGAATTATCTAAGTGCGTAAGATGCATATGTCAGACAGGAACTGCCATGCATCAGAACACATCTAAGTCAAGGGTGACCACTGACGACTCACCGAGACCACGAGTCTCCATATACGTCGTACTTCAGGGCGATTGGCGGTGTATGGGTATATCACGACGCACTGCATTTCCAATGCTTCCACTCGACTATATCATTATTAGAGATTAGTAAGTGTAAGATAACTAGAACGATCCGATCCCTAGATCAACAAACTAGAAAGTTGCCGCGACATGGTCGGATTTTGAAGCCGATGCAGGCGTGTACGATACTGAGACCCGATGGCCAGCCTTTGAGGGAACATTATCGCCACATCGAGCTTCCACTTGTTGGCCATACTCGGAAATCATTTCCGAATGCTTTGGCTCATCCTCGGAGCTGCTAGAACCAGATCAACAATGATTTGCTCACCTGATATCGAGATCATGATGCCTAAGGTATCACGAAGAAAGTTTTGGAAGCGCAGCAGCTTCGCGCAGAAACGTGTGGTCTCGTGGTTTCCTATAGCATTACGCGCTAGAAAATGGGAGAACCAGCAACGAAATAGGAAAGGACGTGGTATAAAGTGCCCTGAATCAAACGCGCTCTAAGCAGGAAAAAAGGAAGGGTCTTCCGAGCGAAAAGAGGGCTCGGGTCGAGTCTTCTGACAGAAAACACGTGAGCTTTAGGAATATAGGGGAACCACATAGACGTTGAGCTCTCCAACTCAAGCTGATGCAGAAAGCGCTTCAGAGTATAGCAACAACTGGTGAAGTCACCTGAGCGAGCACATACAAAAGGTTGAGAGATTTTCAAGCAGTCATATTTGATCATGCGTACTTTCTGAACACAACAAGCCGCTATTGGTACAAAGTCGTATATAACGACACCAAGGGGCAATTGGAGGAATATTCATGGGCCTCGCGATCAATTACGCATTCTGAAATTTCGGAAGGGACCCTCCATTTTTACTGGGGTCGTGTCTGCAGCCTCCTGCAGATCCGCAGAGCCCCCGAGCCTGAGGGCAAACGACGAGCAAGTTGATGACTCCAAAAGCTCGAAGACTCGGAGTAAGTACGATGGTCCTCGAAAACAAGAAGCGATTGTGAGTGCAAGTGGAAAGTCCAAGTCAACTTGGAGTCAACTTGGAGTGAATGTTCGTGGGTCGGACTCGGAGGACGTCGCGGACGCCGGACTCGGCCACCCCCGCGGGGATGTGGCTGTGCGGCTGATGGCAGTGATAAGGACTGCGGAGCACTGCGTTGTCTCTCTCCTTCTCACTCTCATCTCATTTCTCATACAATAACAAAGTCAGTACTCGTCTTGCCTGTTCGAATACTCACAACTAACTATGTGAACTCACAGCATCATGCAGATCTTCGTGAAGACCCTTACTGGCAAGACCATCACTCTTGAGGTTGAGTCGTCCGATACCATCGATAATGTCAAGGCCAAGATCCAGGACAAGGAAGGGTATGTGGCTTATCTCGCCAAGCTTTCAAGGCGACCTCATGTTTATATGCTCTTCAGAATTCCTCCTGATCAACAGCGTTTGATCTTCGCGGGCAAACAGCTCGAGGATGGTCGCACCCTTTCTGATTACAACATCCAGAAGGAGAGCACCCTTCACCTCGGTATGTATATACATATATTTGACATCTACAATCAGTCTCCTCACGGCGTCTTGTTGTAGTCTTGCGTCTCCGAGGTGGCATGCAGATTTTCGTCAAGACTTTGACGGGGAAGACCATCACCCTTGAGGTCGAGTCTTCTGATACCATCGATAATGTCAAGGCGAAGATCCAGGACAAGGAAGGCATCCCCCCCGACCAACAACGTCTCATCTTCGCTGGGAAGCAGCTTGAAGACGGCCGAACGCTCTCTGATTACAACATTCAAAAGGAGAGTACCCTACACCTAGGTGCGTCTGTCCTATCTTTATCTTTTTCTCACAATATATACTGACTCATCACTGTTTGTCAGTTCTGCGTCTTCGAGGTGGTATGCAAATATTCGTCAAGACCTTGACGGGAAAGACCATCACCCTCGAGGTCGAGTCATCTGATACCATCGATAACGTCAAGGCGAAGATACAAGACAAAGAAGGTATTCCTCCTGATCAGCAGCGCCTAATCTTCGCCGGCAAACAGCTCGAGGACGGTCGCACACTATCTGATTACAACATTCAGAAAGAAAGCACCCTTCACTTGGGTATGATATGTTCCTGATTAATGTCGGTACCTATACTCACGATATTGTCTATCGATCAGTTCTCCGTCTTCGTGGCGGTATGCAAATTTTTGTCAAGACCTTGACGGGAAAGACAATCACCCTCGAGGTTGAGTCTTCGGACACTATCGACAACGTCAAGGCGAAGATCCAGGACAAGGAGGGAATTCCTCCTGACCAGCAGCGTCTCATCTTCGCTGGCAAGCAGCTTGAGGACGGCCGCACTCTTTCGGACTATAACATTCAGAAGGAGAGCACCCTTCACTTAGGTATTTAATATTCTCTGCCTTCGTCGGGTGTCGATTCTTATCGCTTTGTTCCAATCCAGTTCTTCGTCTCCGTGGTGGACTCTGAGTCGTTTCCAGTCCTGTCGTACCCGAGTTGTTACCATTGCTATGCCGTCTGTATGTCGTTTGTATGTAGTATAGTTTGAACGGAATCATTTGAGAATAATGACAAGACCATGGTGCATTTGTCAGACATAAATCATCAAATATTGTCTTCTTACTTGGGTTCTCCATTGCTTCATGAGTCGAGCATGCGCATCGAACAGGACCTTTCATCATAGGTTACAGTACTACCAAACACGTAGCGCGACTATATGGGGAGAGCCTCGGTGCGTATACCTATCTTATGAGCAAGTTTTCGTCGGCGATTCCTTCACTGCCATACCCCAAGCTTAGATATGGATACCTCACCCCATAGATTCTGCTAGAGGTGCCGTCAAGAACGTCCGATGTCGGATGGTGAAGGTCTCTAGAATCGTATTGGCGAATCTGGCATGGCCTGGCCTGGTGACTGCTGCAGACGTGAAGTAACGGAGAGCACTGTGTGTCCTGAGACCTCGTGCCCTCTTACCTGAGCCAGGGGAGGGAAACAGAAGCTATCGGAAGGAGGAGGTTGGTCGGAGACAAGGATCTAGAAAAGCATAAACCCGGTGCACCGACGTGGAGTGCATTTTAAGCGAGGACATTGCGAGACCGGTAAGGTATATTAGACAACGGCGAGAAAGTGAACCTAGATCCGAGCATAATGTTTCCGAGGAGGAGACATGGGAAATGAACCGTTAGAACTGCGAGTCTCCAGATAGAGCAGAAACGTTGCGGCCAACCTTTCGGAAAGTTAGAAACGCATGGTTCAAAGTGAACCCTCCCTCTGCTATCGATAGGGCAGATATATCCTAGTCGGTACAAGTTGGGAGTGGAGTCTCCTTCCGGAATTTCGATTTCGCATGTCGAATGCTCTTGCCACCACCTATTTATTCCTGTGAACAGACGAGGGTTGGCGGCCAAACCGCCCCCAGCTTTCCTTTCACTTCCACCTCAGGATGCCCACGGCTGCATCGAATGGTCCATACCTCACTCTAGCAGACTCGAAGGAATGGGAGATGGATGTTGTCCATAAACATCAGGTCAGCACAGCGTCCATCTTCCACACAGTGATCGCTCACAGATAGATGAAGGTGGATCAGCATGTAAATCGATTTAAGCTCGGTCTTCGACACCACTATCTTGTCCTTCATCCTGAGCGCTTGAGCAGGGAGCAACTTTCAGCTCACCCACCGAGCTTGCATCGAGTCCGGATCCACCCATGCTCTATCTCTGGTGAGTCTATGGCCCTATTCGAGACGATCTGCTCTTTGCCATGTGTGCGTCCTGCCACCGTGGCCTGGCATCTCTCTGCCCATCCACTGCACTTCCACAGAGCCTTCTTTCCTGCAGGCGTCGTTGGAGTACACACCATGGGAATGGAAGAGTACCCAGGCCATGAATAGCAGGCCCCTCGATAATCTCAAAACCCCCGTCATATAGTAGCAACATGGAACTGGCCTACTTACCTGGGCTTCTAAGTTGATTCGGGATGCCTGCAGCATCGAAAATTTTGATCTTCCTGCCTATTGAAAAATCTGATGGGCAGAAAATCGGGGTCTGCAAGGCCAATCGCTGGGTTGAAAGTCATTCACCTAAAGGCTAGCATGCAATGCACAACGGTATTTTTTGAATGATACGGCTGGGTTAGCGAGACATTTTTTCTTCTGAGGTTCTCCTTTTCTGATGTCACTTACTGGATGGCCTGGTCTTGTTTTAGGTGGAAGCAAATTCTGTAAACATCTATTGGGCTAGCAGTCGTCGAGGACGAAATGCACTCCGAAACAAGTTAATGTGCTCACCGCTGTTTCTGGAAAGTGAAGCCACACTGAACGAACAGGTCCTTCCTTCTTCCGAGTCCTTGATGATATAGCGTAGTATGATTCGACAAAGAGCACGCTCATACGAAGATTCTACACGGAGAACGTCGTGCATGATTGCGAAAGGTCAGCGAATTTCTTTCGGGCTAGTCATATCCCGTTGTTGACCTGCAGCCATTACTGAATCGCAGCGTGTGTGATCTACGTCTACTTCGTCGAAACGATGCCCCTTAGAAGAACGGAGAGAAGACTAGGTTGAAGGTGCACATATATTATCAACCATCCACCCCTTGAACTTTGTAGACTCGGCGGAGGACCTTGATGCTGAGGATACCCGGAGACTCGGGGAGTCCTGGGACCCTCGTGGACTTCATAGCGGTGGACCCAGTCAGTCGCGCAACGGATGTGTACCATTTGAAGTACTCGTCTTCTTCTGTCGTCCTGCCAGTTGCTGTAATAGTAGGCGAAATTAATGCCAACAGATGCCTCCTTGCGGACTCGAGAGATCCTGAACAACCCCTTCTTTGACTATGGCGTGGAAGAAGTATTTACATGTCGCGCTCATGGCGTTGCTTGTCCTTCTCTTGAAGAACATTCTCCTCCTCCCAAAAATTGTCTCTGGGAGCATCTTAGTATAACTTTCATTCCACCCCATTGATTAACATCCGCAAGTATCTCTCTAGCAATCATCCAATCACGACTCGAAACGACTCTTCTTCTCATAGGCCAAGCATGTATCGTTTCCCTCGTCACAAACATCTTGGTACTCCACCAGCTGATGCTCTGTACCCCACATTTTAAACATCACGGTCGAGCCAGGCATGATCTCTCTATGCATCCATCTATTCCGAGGCATGCGCAAATGTGAGCAGCCTGCTAAGTATATCACGCACGATCCAACAGTCGCTGACTCCAGCTTTCTACCAGCTAAACTAGCCTGGAAGTGACGAAATACGTCCTCGCCAGGTGTATGTCGGACAACACACTCAAACCTGCGGCTAACCCAGTCACTAGAACGAGAGGATTTGGGGTCGGAGATAAACATATTATATGGTGCGTCTTTTTTACCGTTGCATCCTAACATGCCTAACTTACTAACTTACTAATACATACTCTTATCATCGTACAACGAGTCGCCAAACGACAGTCCCGCTTACAGTGGAGGCTACATAGTCCCTCGGCATTGCAGCGTAGGTCTAGGGGCCTCAGCGATCTCTGTGTGGCGAATATCAACTTAACAGAAAGTCTATCGGAAGATTGTAGGGCATGGGTTCAGTACCTCAATATCATTTCATCGTTGATGCGTACTTTTCCACCGT
The DNA here is from genome assembly GCA_009761415.1 of Sarcomyxa edulis. Classification (NCBI taxonomy): domain Eukaryota; kingdom Fungi; phylum Basidiomycota; class Agaricomycetes; order Agaricales; family Mycenaceae; genus Sarcomyxa; species Sarcomyxa edulis. The sequence goes on along the minus strand of QUOL01000022.1, from coordinate 50,366 downwards.
GGCGAAATCTGCACTACGCACCGTAGATTTTTGGCAACGTCATAAAAATGGGTCGGTGGTACGTTCTCGAAATGCTCCTAAGAGTGCTGCTTTGATAATCCCTTCCTTTGAAAGAGGTCCCACCGCTCTCGGAGTGGGTCGCACGCGCGCGTTGTATTCCTTAGATTTGAAGTACACGAGATCTCCTCGGAAGAGCTACTAGCCAGTCTCTTCAATTATCGATATCACTTGAGACGGATGCAATCCATATATATTGCCCTCCACCTTCCCATGGTCGACTCTAGCCTTGACTTCGTCAACCTTTTACAAAACGGACGACGGTAATCTAGGGAGCGCTGTTAGGTCCGTAACTTTGTTTAGAAAAGAATAGGAAAAGTCTGTCCCTTCTTTGGTTCGAAGTCCTATCATGATTTAGTCGTCCAGTGACGGAAGCTGGTCCATGCTCGTAATCTAAAGTGACAGGCATCCCCAGATATTACTGATTATCGAGGCAACAAGTAAACGATGGCGTCCATGTGTGATATTTGGAGAAATAAAGTTCTATAAAAATTCTGATTGAAGAGTGAATGAAGTCGATGATCACTGCCGCTCCCTGCTCTCCAGTCTGCGAAAGTCCAAACGAGTACTCAGTCACTCTCTCGTGGTCGTCGTTGTCGTGAACTCCAATCGGGATTCGGGGCTCGGACCGATCGTCAGTACTTCGGTCACAATTTGGTCACGATGTCATTTCTCCGATTACTAGTATGCCTCCCGCCATCGATTCCCAGTCCCTGGCTGGACTGAAATTCTCCAGCTTACTGGGTCTCAATCAGGACGTGCTACTACAAATTTTGTTTCATTGTGGAATCCATGGTGTACTCTGTATGAGCCAGGCAAGTGTTTCCATTGTCTAGTATCAGCCACCAACGATGATTTGACGCATCTGCGATTATCAGACATGCAGACAGCTTTATTCTCTCGCTTTCGACAAGCATGTCTGGCTAGCGCTGATTCGGTCTCATAAAATCCTCGATTTTACATGTAACCCGTCGCTTCAGGCTCAGTCAACAAACGAACTCATCGATCTGGTACAACGAGCCATACGTGGCCCCGAATCATGGTGTCCTTCTCATCCATCCGATTCGGGTCCTGTGATATATCATCAACGCACTGTCCATCTTGTTGAGGACAGTCCGAAAATATCCAGAAATGTTGAACCTAAATTACTTCCGGGCGGAAGATATATACTCTTCAAGAATCATCATACCGTTGAATGCTGGGATGTCATCGAAGATAAAAAAGTCTGGACGTATTTCAGCCAGTACGAAAACTCTGACGTTCAATGTTTTGCTGTTGATGTAGTCGAGGATGATATAGCCGCTATGATCTTGATAGGTGAACAGATGCAGGTGTCAGATCTGGATTCCGACAGGCTAACGAGAAAGAAGTAAGCTCAACAGTGTCCTCCTCAGGAGCCCCACTCACCTTGACACTCTTTAATATTGAACAGCGCCTTCAAAATATTGCGTCTGAACCTTCGGACTGGAGTATGGTGGACTGTCTTCGATGTCGACACTCCATATTTGAGCATGTTCTCCAAGCCGACGATATGTGGGGAGCTTTCTGCTATCAGAATTTGCAACCAAATCATACTCGCCAATTGGAAGACACAGTCTTGTGTCCTCTTGGACATGCCTTCGGATCCATACAGCCCCGCAGTGAGTCCAGTGGTGCACTTCTCAACCATTTAGCCTCATATGATATGGTTTAGCCCGCACTGTATGATATCTCTCTCATTCCCAATCATGTTATCCTCGCCTTCGACACCCACCGAGCTCCCAAAAATCAAATGCGAACAATTTGCCTCGATATCTGGACTGTAAATTCATTCGACAAGCACTGGTGTCCCACAAATTCAGTCCGCAATTTGCATGCTATTCAGAGAGCCGATACTCCCTCTTCTGCCTCTGATGTGGTCGAAATTCCTTTTTCTGTCTGCCGCGACGTCTCTTTATCAGTGCGCAAGCACCCATTCCACGATGACATATATAAAGTATGGCTACTCGCTACCCCTCCCCTTCGCTTCTTTGCGATTCCATCTCCCAGCCAAATCTACCAATATTCCCTCGTTATCCGCCCTTCTCGACCTACAGCCTTGCATTTGCACGCTTCGTTCAGTGTAGACGGAAAAATTTTGAAGAGTGCCAAAATAACGTATTCAGGCCATCTAGAGCGCCATCGGCTTGTTGCTGGGAGCAACGGTTTTGTCGCAATGTGCCGTCAACTCGCAAGCATTGAAACCAATGCCGGTGTCGACGTTGACTATCCTATTGGGAGGAGCCACATCTACCTCTCTGCTTACAGCGGAGCTTTGTTCTATTTCACCCGGGATACACTTGTTGTCAACTTCTGCAAGTGATCAGGAGGAGACGAGAGTATCGTTCTGTCACGCAAATACGCGGAGGGAAGGGGCAACAGAGTCTCTCTAACGTCACAACGCTATAGTATAGAAACAAATCACTTGAAATACTCCGCCAATGGTACTCCTTTGATTTTGTACACCATCGGTAGCATCTCCGCGAGCTGTTTCTCTATCCTCAATTCGAACGGCGTCGTCCTCTTGAATTTCTGCCGATACCATACGCCAACGTCGCGCAGTTTCCATCCTTCGTACGAACGAGTCTCAAGGGCATTGGAGAACGTATCCTGCGGAATCGAAACATATGTTAGATTGTCTTTGCGTTGAGCAGAACATGCATACCGTTTTATCTAGGTAATCATCAGTGGTGGCATCGCCGCTCAGTACCCAGAAGTTCAGTTCGAGCGCTTCCAAGTCTGGGAGTTTGTCACTTAGAAGATCGAGTAGTTCGGGAGTCAGCCTCTCGACTGGCAATTCGAGGGTCACAAGGTTCGGAGCATGCAATAAGCCATCAAGAATGAGAGATATATGTTGGTAATCCAGGAATGTGTGGTGTAGGTGAAGAGCAGAGAGGAGGCTAGCCGACCGATTGATGATTGAGATGGTCGCCTCGAAGCTTGGTCCTTGGGAGGAAAACAAGGACAAGCTCTGGAGATTCCGAAGGAGCCTTGAATCAGAGTGGACCATGTGTATGATCTTGGAGGATATGTCTATAGGCCTAGGCGACAATCTTCTTCTCCACAACTGACGACCCCACTTACGACTCCACTTCAGTTCGAGATGCAGGAGGCCTGGATGGCGAGTGAGAAAGAGGATAATTGCAGAAGGATCAATCATATGTTCGTCGTAGAAAGGTATCTGGAACGACAAGCGGTGGAGGAGAGGGAAGTGGCCTAGCGAGCGTATGAATGGTGAAACGTCTGAAGAGCCTTCATGGATGATTTCCAAGGATACGAGCGATGAGGAAAGGCGGTTGACGAAAAGACCTATATCGGCCATGAGAATATCATCCGAGCGAGTGCGTCCCATTGCCTCTTCGTCGTGAGTCAAGGGGGTAGCATTGCATGCGAAGCCTAAACTCAGCGTGTGCAAACTGTGGATCGGGATATCGGATGTGGGGAGTAGGCTGGGAAAATTCTCTAGCCTGGCGTGAAGTATCAACGTCGTCAGACTAACAGGGAAGCATTTCCAAGCATATCCCATGGGATGATGAGTGTCTTTAGTGAGAGGCAGGTCATGGCATCTGAAGTCATATTCTGTGACTCGCGTTAAGCACTTCATCGTTTTCTCCATTTCGCGAATAAGCTTCCCAGTGGAAATATAGAAACCCCCAGACGTGATTCCGCGCAGATAGTTTAAGATGTAGCTCTGAGTGAGCCATCCTAATCGTCGCTCCTCACTCCAGTAGTGCGTTAGCAAGAACCAACAGTCGATGCGGAGATGCCTGACCCGGCCTGCTATCGCGGGGTCCCTAGAGAACGTGATAAACTCTTACGATGTATATCAGGAATCTAGGAACTGAAAAGCTCACCTGAGATGAACTAGGGTTTTCGCTAGCCTAGGGCCGGACAGAGTCCAAGAAACCTCTCTGTATTTAGCATCTAAGCCAATGTCGAAGAGAGCCTTGTTAACGGGGATCAAGTCGAGCAATTCGTCATGGAGCAAGAATGAAGCAATATGCAGCCAGACGTCGTAGGGTATGTTCTTCATCATTCCCAAGGCAAAGATCCAAGATTCGCCAACGACCACCAATGAAAGGATCAAGTCGAATGAATGACTTTTAGTGTGAAGTGAAGGGAGCTGAAGTCACGGTGAGAATGATGGACACAGAACTTCTAGATAAATATAGTACCAAGCAACCACCTGTTTATCATAGACAACACGTGCGGCAGCAGATTCGTGCGTGCAAACTTCAAACGAAGTGTATTACCTTATCTGCTATCCAGTAATATACATTGGAGAAGTTGACAATGAACGGAATTACGCTGGTATAAATTGCGAGAATCGGATTTGGCCGGTGACACCACCAGTGGGTCTCCTTTCAAATATAGGGTTCCTGAGATGATGCTTTAAAATCTCGACGGATATTGACCACAGCCTCCTGGAACTGCATCGATACAGCCGTCAGATACGAATTTCAGACTCACAAAGACAGGCCGTACGACGTCACCATCCACGTTACTGGGAACATATGCACTAGGTTTCGTTGGATTTCGCAAGGAGATGTCAGGTTCAAATCCAGACGAGATATTGCTCAGCTCCATCGTGCCCGTGCCTAATCCACGACGAGGGGAGAATCGTAAGGAAGGCGCTTGACTGGTATTTGCTTGCAAATTTGACTGTGACATGGCTGCACGATTATTGTATAACACGAGGAGCGTGTTGGAGTACCTGAAAAGTAGGTGTATAGAATGACGAGCAACAGGTAGGAGCATGACTAAAAGACGCACAACTTGCCTAGAATGACTCCACTGATTTGATGCATCCCATTGTGCAGTGTCAGGAAAAAGACAAGATCGGCTATTGCTGCGACAGCTGTGCATGTTCCGGAGATATCGAAACGTTGACCTGACACATATAGCTATAGGATTGAAACATACCTGTCAAAGTACTTGTCTCGATTGTGAGTCTGACGAGCCGCGTTATGATGTTGTTCGTATGCCCTATCGCATGCTCACGGGATCGTAACAGCTACGGGGACATTTAGGACGAATACGACGGATGTAGCGAGACAATACGGCGTACAAAATAAGTCATAGCCACGGCGATCAAGATGTCTGCTGCAGCACTTCCAGCCAAACGTACCTGTCCCAAGGAATCAGCCTGATGAGAAGAAGCAATCAAGTAAATGACCCACCCCAACCGCACCAACCAAACCATCGACGCGAGATATCTCAAACGGACCTGTGTATGTCTACGACATACTTGTGTCAGTCGAGGGTGACAAAAGTTACGGAGCTAATAGGACTGACGTAGTACGCTACAGCCATGCCGCCACTAAATTGCAATACGGCCAGCTGCGAATAATTAGTCGAGTCAGAAAGGTGACGAAGGGAAGGCATACCGTCGAAATCAGGGCTTGTAAGATCCATGATCTCCCGATCAGATAAATCATTCGAGCAAAGGTCAACTGAACGAGACGGTCAGATTCTTTGTACACGGTGGATATGCGAAAGGCCTACCTGCACTGCAGCTCCAATAAGACTCCCAAAAATAGGCACATTCAACCACGTAGACCAGATCCGGTAAAGAAACGCGATATTTCCCCAGCCATACACAAACCACTGGAAAGCGTCATATGTGGCTGAGCAAGTCTGCGCCCAATCGCACAGGTACAAGCTGTACACTGGAAGTGTGTGTAGTCAAGAGACTGAAACCGAGAGAAGGCAATGGTAAGTACCTAGAACCTTATTGTAGGTGCGATCCCTAGGAAATTGGAGGTAATAGATATAAACCTGCGCGGTGAGAAGTCCGAGGAGACTCCAATTGAACAATATTCCTAATAACTATTGAAGTTAACAGTGTATCTATCATACCCAAGACTGTCGTGTGCGTACGCGAGGTCCGGCTCTGCGAAAGATAAATCAGTACAGGCTCAAAAGGAAAATAGTATCACCACTTACAACCATACGATGTCGTCGTAGTTCACGTCGGTGGGAATGGAAGCCATATGGCGAGTGGGAGGGACGAAGATTTGTACAACCATTGGAAGAGTCAGCTATTTATTCCAACCAATCGTCGAGCGCCCGACTGCTGATCCTGAGCGCGGCAGCGATCGCTACGAACACCTGAAATGATGGTTACATAGCCGGATCTAACGTCATGGAGAGACTGCTCACGCCAGAGACTCGATAAGCAGAAGCCATATCTTGTTCTATCGAGAATTTACCAGATAAAGCGTGAGTTGGATACAGTCCTGGCAAGCATAAGACCTGGCCAGATGAAGGGATCGCGATGTTGACGAAAAAAAGTCGATAGTCGCTCGAACGAGGGTGATAGAAATCACCAGTGAAACCTTGGGTTACCTACATAGCAGGACCTGTCCCTGTTCGGCGAGCGGTATATAGCGGTAATGAATAGGTTGTGGGTGTGAGATGCCCAGATGTCGACTTGAAGGCTGAGAGCTTAGCGCTGAGTGAAGCCGTTCCTGGAGGGTGATCCCGATAAGTACTAAATGTGGAATGTCCAATATAAGGTATCCTGTAGGTAGGAGATTGCTCTTTGAAACTACGTGGATAAGTCCCCTCTCTGCAGTGTGGTAGCATGGTGGTACAAGTTAAGTTGAGCTTAGTTGACTTTGAATCGATTAATAATTATCGAATGCTTCGAATTCTGCGACGTGAGCGTCACGCATCACGCATCACGGTTGATACAGTGGCCGTCACAAGTAATGGACCACGTGACGGGCCGCGAGTCAACGCGACCTCGCGTGCTCGTTCTCCTCCCTCCACCACTTAAACCACCTCCCTTTGAATATACTGTGTGTGAGCTATTAGTAGGATACATGGATGTTGAGAATTGGTTAATATCCATTGAGAAGAAAGGAAACAAAATTTCTATATGAGGTCCAATACTTTTGCACTTATGACACATAAAGCTTTGTGATGCCAAAATATCTTCATTGGGGGAACAACAGACTATTGAAATTTAGTATCTAGTACTACCACCCTTTGCCTTCTTCAGTGCTGCCACCCTCTCCGGAAGACTGTCGTAAAGCTTTGAAATATAGTCCGAATCAATCCTACCCCATTCCTCTTGAAGTGCGGCCCATAACTCCTCACAATTTCTAGGCAACGGGTTTCGAGAGTATACCATGCGTCCAAGATAGGCCCATACATGCTCTATGATATTCATGTCTGGCGAGCTGGGTGCCCAGTCAAGAACATCGATCTCGTTTTCGTCGAACCAATTTTGAGCAAGTTTCGAAGAATGTTTCGGGTCGTTATCCTGCTGGAAAATAATTTCTGTGGGCTCTATGTGGTGGTTGTGGAGGGTCCCTAGAAATGATTTCTGGAGTATTTGGATGTATCGGTTGGCGTCCATAATTCCTTCGATGCGATGAAGTTGCCCAACACCCTGTGCAGTGATGCACCCCCATACCATCACATGCCCTCCCCCATGCTTGACCATTTTCTGAGTGAACCGGTCATCATACGCTTCCCCTCGTCTCCTCCAACAATACCTGCGCCCATCTGACCCAAACAAATTAAATTTGCTCTCATCGGAGAAGCAAACTTTTTGCCAGTCTTGAACCGTCCAATTTCCAAACTTATTTGCCCAATCCCGGCGCTTCCGCTTATGCACCCGGGTCAAAAGTGGCTTCCTACGACGCACACATGCCATAAGGCCATATGCATCCAGGTGACGACGCACGGTGCTGACGCTGACCTCCGGGAAACACTTGCGTTGAAGGTCTGTAGCATCTCGGGCAGACCCTGTTGCAAGCATACGAGCACCAATACGGATCTCGGGTGAACCTAGTTTATGCGGACGACCAGGCTTGGGCTTGATATTGTAGAAATCGCGGGAAGTTCGGTACCGATTGTTGATTCGAGAGACTGTCGAGTTGCTGATTCCGAATTTGCTGGCAATCTCACGATTTGAGGCTCCGAGATCTTTCAACTGGATGATGCGAGCTTTTTTTGTCGGTGTAGTGTAGACCATGTCAGAGGGAAATATATAGTGGTAGCATAATACGAAAGTTCGATTGTGTGATGATTATTTTGTAGTAAGAGTGTGGCGAGGTACGATCGGGCAAAAGAAACGGATCCCGAAGTCCGAAACTCCGCGCCGATTTCTCGCTCAGTCCTCACAACACAAACTCATGGACTCGATATTTGGATATACAAGTATTATACAATGCTGAATATATTAACGTGAATCTAAGAGCAAACGAGGTTTCAGAGATTTCGGAGGAAGAATGAAAAAGTGACAAGTGGTCCATTACTTGTGACGGCCACTGTATGTTGCCAGGCACATGCATAACAACATCACACAAGCGCCCACACTTCGGCATACTCACTTCTTTCTCATAAGACAAAGCCATACGACTCAGTTTCTGCAGCTACTGCCTGTTCTCACAGGAGACTGTGTTGAAGGACGAACACACTCCCGGCCCATCAAGTATGCTGAAGTCGTCAAGCTTGGACGATCGTTGTGCAAGTTTAGTGCAATGTGCCACCCGTGTCGCAGAGCGATTCTGGAGATGTTGAAGCGTGTAACGAGGTGTCAAATTGGGTACGCAACGTTACCACGCCACGAGAACTGTCGAGTAAAACAGGTTTTACTTGAAGTACTCTGTCACTGGAATTCCTTTGACCTTGTATACCATTAGTATCATCTCCACGAGCTGTTTCTCTATCCTCAATTCGAACGATGTCGTCCTCCGTAAAGATTTGTGCCGGTACCACACACCAATGTCGCGGAGCTTCCATCCCTCGTATGAACGGGTCTCAAGGGCGTTGTAGAACGCATCCTGGGAAAAGCGGAAAATGTGTCAAGGTCATTGTCTTCGCGTTTGCGTTTGAAAGCAGATTCATACTGTTTTGTCTAGGTCATCGTCAGCGACGCCATCGCCGCTGAGTACGTCAAAATTGAGTTCGAGCACTTGCAGGTCCGGCAGTCTATTCTTGAGAAGATCGAGCAATTCGGGAGTCAGTCTCGAAACTGGTAATTCAAGGTTCACAAGGTTCGGAGCCTGATTCAGTTCGTCAAGAATGAGAGATATATCTCGGTAATCAAGGAATACGTGATGCAGATGAAGGGCGGAGAGGAAGCAAGCGGAACGATTTACAATGCGGAGGGTAGCCTTCAAGCTTGATCCTTGGGTTGAAAACATCGACAAGGTCTGCAGATTTCGAAGGAGCCCTGAATCCGAGTTAATCATATGTATGACCTCCGAGGACAGTTCTTTAAGCATAGGTCGAAAACTCTTTCGCCACCACTGACGACTCCACTTCAATTCAAAGTGCATGAGGTCTATATGATGACTGAGAAAGATGATGATCGCGGAAGGATCGGATATATGTTCATTGTAGAAAGGCAGATGGAACGACAAGCGGTGGAGGAGAGGGAAATGGCCAAGCGAGCGTATGAATGGTGAGACGTCCGAAGAGGATTCAGACATAATTTCCAAGGATACAAGCGACGAGGAAAGCCGATTAACAAAGGGACCAATATCAGCCTTGAGGATGTCATCGGGGTGAGTACGTCCCATCGCATCTTCTTCGTGGGTTAAGGGGGTGACGTCGGATGCGAAACATAGGTTCAGCGTGTGCAAACTGTGGATCGGGATATCGGATGTGGGGAGTAGGCTGGGAAAATTCTCTAGCCTAGCGTGAAGTATTAACGTCGTCAGACTGACAGGGAAGCATTTCCAAGCATATCCCATGAGACGATGAGTGTCTTTAGTGAGAGGCAGGTCATGGCACGTGAAATCGTATTTTGTGACTCGCGTCAAGCACTTCATTGTTTTCTCCATTTCGCGAATGAGCTTCCTAGTGGAGATATAGAGTCCCCTAGATGTGATTCCGCGCAGATAATTCAAGATGTCGCTCTGAGTGAGCCATCCCAATTTTCGCTCCTCGCTCCAGTAGTGTGTTAGCAAAAACCAACAGTCGATTCGAAGATGCCTGACCCGGTATGCTATCGCGGGGTCCCTGGAGAACTCTCAGGATGTAGGTCATATATGTAGGAGACTGAGTATATCACCTGAGACGAACCAAAATCTTTGATAACCTGGGGCCAGACATAGTCCAGGAGATATCTCTGTATCTAGCATTCATGCCGATGACGAAAAACGCACGGTTGACAGGGATCAGGTCGAGTAATGCCTCACGGGGCAGAAATGAGGCGATATGTAGCCAGACGTCGTGAGGTATGTCCTTCGTCATCTTACTGTAAAGCTTCGTTAGAGCAGACAGGACCCGACGACGACCAACAACGAAATCACCCGGATGGAATGACTCTTGGCTTGGAGCTGTGGTGAGGGTTGGGATTCCGTGGGAATGATAAGCACAGCAAGTAGATATATCAAACAACAACATACCTACTTATTATAGACGACAAACAGTGTGGAGATCCCTGGTTCGAAAGACAGTAACTATACTTACCAGAGATACACCACTGCTCGTGTTTGGGTCGTTTGAGTTTGAACCCAAGACCGAAGGGGTGCAACTAACGCCGAAGACCTGCAACAGAGACAAGATCAAACAACCGCCAGTGCTAACGACAGTCGCAGTGAGTGTCACGTAAACATCAACTGAAGAATAATTCGAAAGCAAAATCTCTTCTTCTTTAGTACATCTGATGAGAGATCAATCTAAACTCGTTCTATTGTGGAAACAGAAACCGAGATTTTCAACGAATCTTCGCGTAACCCGATGACAAGAGCAGCCAACTATTGCTGCCCATCTGGTTTCAGAGAGCTGCGCCCAGCCCGGAGAATCTCGTCTGTCGATAGAAGATTTACGGCGATAACAGAACTGAGGTCTCAATGTTAGGGAGAGTGGACACATGTGCATCGGAAGAAAGCTCACCATGAGTGGAGCATCTGTCTCTTAACCCTATAGTTGTCCCAGATCCCATCCACAGTAGGATCGAAGGGTTCTCCGGACTCGAGGTCGATACCGACAGTGTTTCCCTCTGCTTGTTCATCCTATGGGACCGTCAGTTCAAGCGCATGGATTGGGAATGACAGTGTCGAGGTTTTACCTGCAACGCAACCACAACATCCTGCACGTCGAAACCTCCATTCTGCGCAAGCGTCTTTGGAATGATCAAGAGCGCGTCCGCGAATGCTTGAACACCCATCTTGACTCTTCCTTTGGCGCTTTTCTTGACGGGGCCGCTCAGATGCGCAGAGCACGCTACCTCGAACGCACCAGCTCCAGGGATCAGAGCCTCATCTTCAATAGCGTTCTTGACAGCACGAAGACCATCGCGGAGCGCATCTTGGATCTGCTGGATCGTATGAGGATTTGGGCCCTTGATCAAAAGGGTGACAGATTTGGGTTGTTTGACTTCTTCGATGAACGTGAACTTCTCTTCTCCGAGAGTATGCTCGTAGACGAGACCTGCCCAGCCAAGAATCGACGGTGTAAGATCGTCTACAGAGTTTTGGGCAACTCCTCCACAGACAAGCTGCATTCTATATTGGATGTTCGATTAGACGAAGAGGAGAGATAATGCAATCCACGTACCGCTCCATGTTTCGTCGTTTAGCACGTCGAAGCGCCAAAATCCCGTTCTTTGCAAGAATGTCAAGACTGAGAGGGTCGATACCTTTTTGGTTGATAATGACAAATCCCTTCTTTTTCTCTTTCGAATCCACAGCCTGATCGCACACCAAGTTTTTGAGATCGACAATCTTCTTGACCTTGGCATCCACGAAACGCCGTTCCGACTCTACAAGCTTCTCCCTCTGTTCTGCTGACGAGTAGAAGAAGCCGGAGTTGACCTCGCTATGAAATCGACACAACGTCAATTGTACGAATTTATGAGATATAAGAGAATCACTCACGTTTTTTCGTATTCCAAACTCACGTTCAAAGTCAAAATGAACGCGTTCTCCACCCGCTTTGGCATGTCGGGATGTCTTGCACCGTGATCCAAGACAAGTCCACGAACGAGTTGTGTCTCCGAAGCTGTCCGATGTTGCATTTTCATGATTTCGATCATGTGAAGGTCAATGGCATCCCGGTATTGGTCTTTGGCGTCTATGCGAGAGATGAGGCATCAATGGTAAATGCCATGCATTGCGACTCACCTTCCGTTGGAGGGGGTGGCCGGACAGTTAGTACAGCATCGACAACATCTGCAGACAACTGCTTTGCCATTGATGCGCTCAGTTTGGTAGAAAGAGACGTATTAGCGACATTGATCAGAGTTGCACGATCCAACTTCGAAGGCTGCTTGAAGCCGTCCAGGAACTTTACAGTCACCCGTATGAGTACTACAGAGAACACTTCAGGAGGACCACATCGTGCTCACCACCAAAGCTTCCTTTTTGGCCAGATCAAAGCCCTCTCCGATGACTGTAGGATGAACACCCTCCGAGATGTATCGATCCGCTTGTTTTAACAGTTCTCCAACCAGCAAAACTACCGAAGTCGTCCCATCTCCTACTTGATCATCCTGAGCTACAGCGGTTCGCGCGATCATAGCTGCAGTTGGGTTTTGGATCTGCATTTCCGATAGTAGAACTTTTCCGTCCTTCGTCATTTTGATCTGACCTGACCCATCCACGAGCATTTTCAATGTCCCTCTTGGACCTGTATCATAAACCATGGTAAGTCACAAAGAATGTCGAGTACTAGATCGCGATTGACTTACCCAAGTTGCCTTTGACTACATTGGCGAGACCTATCGCGCCGTTGGTGTTCACCTTGAAGTGCAAAGTTCAGTGCAATCCATAGGTTACGCAGAAAGTAAATACCTGTAAGGCCTGAGCTCTCCGGACACTCTCCGCCTTTGGGTTTATAAGTTCGATGCTCGACGACATTTTTCGAAGAGGTACGCGTTCAAGAATTATTTCTTGGCCATTATTATTAGACCCTGTACATGTGTCCTTTGAAGCGCCGCTTCAAAAGTATACCCAGCGCCCATGTGACTTCCGCGAGTTCACGTCCGAGTCCAACTCCGAGTCCATATCCATTATTGCTCAAGCGCTCACTGGAGACGATGCGTAATGCTTAAGGCCTCGTGGGATAGTCATGCATCCTTATAAGTAATGGAATGCGGAGACCACAGGCAAAGGCGCTCAGACGATGCTCTTATTCTTGACATGCATTTTGTTTTTGCTGGACTTGGAAGTTCAGTCGAAACTGCTTACCGATCCTTCTCTAGTAGCGGACGCTTATGATTTCGTCGTTGTGGGAGGTACGTAGATCGATACTTTGAATAACTACTTGTTCAATGGAATTTGCATTCTAGCTGGAACTGCAGGGAGTGTCGTTGCAAACCGACTGACCGAGGATCCCGAGGTTCGCGTTCTGATCATAGAAGCCGGTGTCAAGTGTGCTGTTCTTGGATATGTCCTGCCATAAGTATACTGAGGGTTCATTCCAGCAATGAAGGGGTCGATGACCTGATTATCCCTTTCTTCGGTCCTCGGGCGGCACCAAATACTCCTTGGACTTGGAACTACACTACGGTTCCGCAGAATGGTACTTTTAATCGCTCAATTTTGTATCCTAGAGGCCGGGTCTTAGGTGGTAGCTCAAGTGTCAACTTGCTCGTCTATACTCGAGGTTCACTGGACGATTACAATCGTTGGGCAAACGCCACTTTGGACGATGGCTGGTCGTGGAATGCTCTTCAACCATATATTCATAAGGTGCGTAATGTCCACCTCTGATTTCGAGATCATATTTGTTTCACAGCTATCTGTTCACTATAGCAAGAGCGTTTTGTAGAATCTGCTGACCATCATAACACTACTGGCCAATTCAATCCAGCCATACATGGATATGCTGGCCCAGTAGAAGTCAGCCTTCCAGGCTTCCCGTTCGACCTTAGCGGAAAGGTATTGGAAACTTTGCGGGAATTGCCTGAATTCCAATTTAATCTGGACATGAATTCCGGGGACACAATCGGCATAGGTATCCCACATGTATCGCAACTCCACGCCGTAGATATTTACTTACAACCGCAATTCAGGCTGGACACAAAGCACCATCGGACATAGTAAACGCAGCTCCTCTGCAACCGCATATCTAGAACCACAGTTCCTACTCCGAGATAATCTCGATGTTCTGATAGAGAGTCAAGCCTTGAAGCTGATACATAACGGCTTTACTGATGGACTGCCGGCATTAGGGTGTTTCACACCCATCCAACTTCGGCCCAACTCGATCTCCAACTTCGTCTCAAATCTCGCACCAACTTCGACATCAATTCCGGTAAATCCTGCGTAATAAAAAAATAAAAAAATATCTGAGTTGGGGAAATGAGTTGGAAGGCGAAGTTGGAGCGAAGTTGGCCGTCAAATCGTGCTCGGGAGCACGACTTCGTCCCAACTCGCGAAGTTGGAGGATTTCAGAAATCGAAGTTAGGGATTCGAGTTGGGCCCGAGTTGGGCCCGAGTTGGCCGGGTGTGAAACACCCTATTCACTGCGGTAGAGTTTGCGCAAAATCGCACGGGTGAGCCTTGACCGATCCTGTCATTTCCACACTATATAGACATTCGACTGTTCACAGGTAGACGATTTACTGTAACCGCTCATCAAGAGATTATCATCTCAGCTGGATCAATCAATACTCCACAATTGTTGATGCTGTCCGGCATTGGAGACAAAGACCTTCTAAAACCTCTCGGAATCTCAACCATCGTGCATCTACCTTCTGTTGGTGCCAATCTGTCCGATCACCCAATACTTGCCAGCCAATTTCTTGTCAATTCCACTGAAACGTTCGAGACTGCGGAGCGAAATGCGACTCTTGCAGCAGAAGAGTTAGCACTCTACAAGGCGGACGGTACAGGCCCTTTAGTTGTAGGGCACTCACAGCAGATCGGTTGGCAGCGACTACCGAGGAATCATTCTGTATTCAAGTCATTCGCAGATCCAAGTGCTGGACCCACATCCGGTCATTATGAGCTCCTGTTTTCGGTCTGTCACTTCGTTTACCTGTATACAACTCTTCCTCCGAGTGACATGGTCCTACAGAATGGCTTTACAACCTTCGTTGGAGACATACCTGATACAGGGTTCTACATGTCTATCTTGAGCACAGTAGCCTCCCCAGTGTCGCGTGAGTGGAATGATGTCCATGAAGCCCTCTTCTAGTTAACGCTTCATTGCCAGGTGGATCTGTGACTTTGAACTCTTCAGATCCTTTTGACTTCCCTGTCATCGATCCGGGAATCTTGTCAAGCCAATTCGACTTGACTGTCTTGATAGAATCTATAAGGGCCGGTCGACGCTTCTTGACGGCGTCTCCGTGGCAAGACTACGTGATACAACCATTTGCCCCGCTTTATAATCTCACCAGCGACGAAGAGCTTGAACAATTTGTGCGCAGTCACACAGGTACTGAGTGGCATCCTTCAGGCACAGCAGCGATGTCAGCGAAGGGATCGTCGTTTGGAGTCGTCGATCCTGATCTGAGAGTCAAAGGCGAGTGATGCAGACCTACAGTGTCATGCGTATGCTTACGAACCCATCATTCAGGCGTTCATGGCGTACGTGTGGTCGATGCCTCAATTTTTGTAAGTCTTCCTTATCTCGTAAAGCATGGTCCTCGTTGCTAAACCATGACGCTGTGTATGTAGCCCTTCATTCCAGCAGCACACATCCAGGCCCCTGTCTACATTGTGGCCGAACGGGCTAGCGACCTTATAAAGGCGGACTATTCATGATTGCACGTTTTGCGGCGATTATCAGTACATACTTACATGCAATCTACATGTAACCAATCCTGTGAACTCAGTTCACGCATTACAAACAGGACTTCCACTGCAAGTGGAACACCCCGATGGCTGAACAGTAGTGCGTAGAGCAGGAGGGTTGCGATTTTCAGCCGTGAAAATCTGCCTTTCGACCCGAGAACATGGAGCGAGAGAGTTGTATCAAATTGGTGGATATGAATGTACATCCAGATTACAACTATGTAGGTACAAGTTAATGTGCTTGTGAGATAATATTATGAACAATAACAACAAGAAATGTAAGGTATTTGAGTGACAAGCCACTGACCTGCAGACAAAAGAGAAAACACGAGCGATGACAGGTTGGACAACAAAATGCTAGCTATAGAGTCGGGGGTGTATAATGATAAGACGAAAGAAAAAAGTTCAATTAGGAGCCGAATCATAGTCCTCGGAACAAGTATCCCATCCCGCGCTGATGAGACTGGGAAGAGGGGCTGTAGCAGGGACTTCGGTCGAGAATGAAACTGACTTGCGAAGCTGAATCAACGACGTGACGTGCGAAGCTGCGCTTTCAGAGAGTAAAGGGCAATATGTTGGAACTGCCAACGCCAATGTGGATGTTGGTCGGTCGACATCCATTCCTTCTACGTCTGAATCGTCGTCAGACGAGAGCGAAGAAGGATAACCATCCGATCTTCCTATTGGATCGTCCTAATGGCGCAACAACAACAATTAAAAGACTAGGATAAACAAAAGAGATATCGTATACAAGAAAAATCATACCTCTTCGTCCGACAGAAGCCCATACGGATCGACATATTTCCCCCGGGTCCAGGATGAAGGTCCCGCACGTGCATTTGGCGAAGATAATGGGGACACGTTCGAAGAATAAGTAATAGTCGCGAGCGGCTGCTCGTCGTTCATAACAGCCGAGGACTGGGAATCAGGGAGAGCAACTTTCCACCACGGCTGCCAACTACCACTAGCCTCATCCTCGTTCCTGTGCGTGTGTGTATTGTCGTCCTCGTTATCATCCTCGTCCTCGATACGCGAAGTCCATAACCGCTCCGGGCGCTTGGCTAAGATATAAGGGGAGGGTTTCAGTGCAGCCAGAGGTCGAGGGGCTGTGGAATAATAAATCGAAGGAGACACCGATAACGACAAACTCCTCTGGTTTTGTTCGTCCCCAGAGTCAGGCTCATCTATGATAATGTCAGGGCTAGCTGTGGCATTCTCTGGAGTGACGGGAGCGCTATCATCATCCTCCCCAGAAGTTTGTGCTTCCATGTTCACATCCTCGCCTTCGCCTTGACTAGTCGCTCCAGGACTTCGAACTACCCACGCCCGTCGAGCATAACTAGTAGGATCATTGTGAAGAAGATTCTTCCCGTTGAAACCATACCCAGGCCGCCTAGTGATAGTCGGCAGAGTCGGTGTGATAGTCGGTGCTGCACGGCCTTGGCCTTCACCATTATCCCGTCGTGCCTTCTTACGAAGACGCGTATCTTCGTCTTCATCCTCCAGGGCCTCAGCCTCATCTCCATCCTTTTCGAGATCACCAAACATCGC
Organism: Sarcomyxa edulis; assembly: GCA_009761415.1. NCBI lineage: Eukaryota > Fungi > Basidiomycota > Agaricomycetes > Agaricales > Mycenaceae > Sarcomyxa > Sarcomyxa edulis. The sequence goes on along the minus strand of QUOL01000022.1, from coordinate 33,030 downwards.
TTGTTTCTCCTTCTCCTTCTCCTTCTTGATGACCCGATACTCCCTCTTCGCCTTCGCCTTACCCCTCCTAACAGCCCTCTGCGCCCTAGACAACGACGCACCAGAAGAACCAGACACCCGATGAGGCCTCGATGTCCCATGTTTCCTCCCAAAACGCCCATTCGAGTCCCGAGGTTGTTCTTTCCCAAATGAAAGTCCCACCGCGATGTCTTCTTCTTTCGGGTTCGGGGTCGTCGCGGCTGTGGTTGGGAGGGACTCGGATAATCTGGGTCTTCCCCTTTTGCGTTTCTCCGGAACTACACTTTGCGATTGCGATTGCGACTGGGACTGCGGTGGTTTCGGACGGGACACGGACGGCGCATCAAAGTTCCTCACCATAGGTGGTTTCCTCGTCGACTTCCTTTCAGACACGTCAAGAGAGTCATCCAGCTGCTTCTCCGCCCTCTCGTTCCTCGCCTTTTCCTTCCTCTTTGCTTTTTCCCTTTCCTTCTCTTTCTTCTCCTTCTCCTTCTCCCTCTCCTTTCTCTCCTTTTCCTTTTCCTTTTCCTTCTCCCTCCTCAGCCGTTCCCTCTCCTTTTCCTTTTCCCTCTCTCTCTGCTTAGCAGCAGCTAACTTCCGGTCAAGCGCAGCCAATGCTTTGGAACTGACCCTCCTACTCGAACTCCCCACGTCAACGGGTGTACTCTCTTCCCTGGGCGTAGGAAGGAATGCTGCGCCGTTGGTGACGCGGATGGGCCACGACTGAGCGTATATGGCAAAGTGGCGGAGACATCTGTATTGGCGAGTATCAGTGACCGTGTCAATGGCATCAAGGAAAGATTAGAGCCAACAGTGAAAATGGGAATCGCAAGGCAAAAGAGGCAAAAATGGAGAGAACATTGAAAACCCACCTGGGACACTCCTGCTTCTCCTTCCCATCAAACGACTCTCCCCACACCACTTCACAATTCACAGTAATCACCGGTAAGATATTCCTACACGTCACACAGATCGGGAGGGGCTTGCCGTCTTGGCCTATTGGAATTCTGTTTCTTTCCCTCTCCTTCTCCCGTTCCCTCTCGCGTTCCCTCTCCCTTTCTTTCTCTCGCTCACGCTCTCGTTCTTTCTCGCGTTCCTTGAAAGTCAAAGGCTCCGCAGGCGTCCCGGTAGCGGTAGCGGTGGTAGACGGACGCGTGCGTAGGACGCGCGTATGTTCCACTTCTTCCTTCTTCACCACTACCTCTGACGAATCTCTTGATTTTCTCTTTCCACCCAGTTTAGTCGTGGCCTTACCTTTCCCTTTGTTGAGAGCAGATATAGACGTGGATAGGGATAGAGAAGATGTTGCAGATCGCGTGACCCTCTTCGCCGGCGTGGCAGACGTGGACGCAGATGCGGACGGTGTGTCTTCAGTTAGAGGAGGCGTGATCAACTGTGTGGGTCCCGGCGTACCATGGCCCAGTTCCTGTAAAGCCTTGGCTTTCTGACGTCGAGTGGATATGATGGACCTATACGGCGTTTGTGATCCTTTCGTTGTAGTGGTGGTGGAACTAGATCGATCACGGGGTGAGAGTGAGCTGAGGGGAGAGGAGGTTGTTACTGGCGCTGTGGAGGTGAGGTCGGGGTCAGGACTGGGAAGTGGTAGTGAAGTCGGGGATAAAGACGATGACGACGAAGCAGAAGATGATGAGGATGAGGATAAAGAAGTCAAATCCGAAGCCGTCTCAGCCTCCACCTCCGCTTTCATCTCTTCAGTATGCGCGTCGTCCTCCAAAATCAGGACCTCCGCATCTCCATCTTCCTCACCCTCATCATCATCCTCCTCAACCTCTTGCACAACAGCATAAACCCCCCTTCTCGTCCGCCTCTCGTTGATATTTAACGGCACACCTTTCCCGTCCCCCTCCGAATCTGATTCGCTCGTATCCGAATCATCGTCGTCCGAGTCCGAGTCTGAACCAGAGGCGTCGGAGGGTGTGGGAGGGTTGCTGGCGGAACGTGGGGCGTATCCGCCTTTGTTGAGTTTTTCGCAGGTTTCGCAGAGACAGTGGCGGTTTTTGCGGCCGACTGCAGAGGTCACGGATACGCAAGATAGAATGACGCGTGTATGTTAGTGAAATTTTTCTCCGGTCGGGTGAAGATAGATGAAAAAAGGAAGTGAAGGAATAGAAAATGAAGGAACTGGTGGAACGCACAATAACCATCTCCATAATGAGCCGTAATCTCCTCTCCAATAGCTATAGGCCTAAGAACTCTGAACGTGATGTATTTTCCTTCTCGGAAGAGTTCACAGTTGTTGTTGCAGTCGTGCTGTGTAGAGACGAGGCGCGTGCGAAAGGAAGCAAAAACGGGTTTTGTCAGTAAGGGAATATAGACGCGTTTGTTTGATGGAAAAGGATGATATGAATATGTCAACAAGAGAAACATGAATATGTCAGAAAAGAGAAACGAGTTATTGTCAATGTTAATATGACCGGAAATAGAACATATCGAGTGTGCATGCGTTCTTCGGGGTGCATGTGCGCGTCTACTTCTTGAGTCACCTGGAACACCGCCTTGAGGGATGATTTACCAGGTGGACCGAAGAGCAGTTGGCCGTTTTTGCTCTAAGTTCTAGGGCGCGTCATCCATCGATATGAGTAATGTCGCCGCGACCTAGTTGACTTCATCCGCCTCGCTGGCTCCATCTGCCCCCAGTGCCAGCACGCCCATACGGAACAAAGTGTAAAAAGACACTCACATTAACAAATCGGGCCGGGCCCAAGAACAAATGATTCTTCTTCATCTGCTTTGAATGAATAACACTAAAATCCCTCCGAATATCGCTATCCCCATTCCTCAAATTCGTATTAGTGCGCTTGAGGGACTTGTCCTCTTCGTCTGTGAGGTTGGCCATGGACCCTTTGAGTTCTGTGATGACGGTCCCTGGTGCGAGGTTTCGGGTAGCGAGGATGCATAGTTCGGATTTTCCGGTTCGTTCGGAGTAGCGAGATGTGTGGGCTATCTCAATGCAGCCGGACGGGTGGTAGAGTTCGAAGTAACGGGAGGCGTGGCTGGGGGGGGGCGAGTGGGGTGCATGGGATGGGAGGTGGGATGGAAGGTTGGGAGGTTAGCATGCGGTGCGATGACATGGTGAGTGGACTCACGTGGCAAACGCATTTATCTGCTGTATCGAACGCGAATTAAGATATAAACGGACTGCTCTGAGACTAGCAAAAGTGGGTGGGTGTGAGAAAGTTATGACACGACACTGAGAGGAGGGGGGGTCGTACAGAAAAAGTTCATTGACGGCCTGCCTGACGACGGCTTGAACGGGACCTTTGGCGACGACCATCTACATGAAAACGCGTGTTGAGTCGCGAAAAAAAAAGAAGTATAAAGGTTTTTTCGAGAGTCGGTACTCACGCGTCGGACGATCTGCATAATGTACTCTGCTTCTACCTTTGGTAACTTGCGCGTTGGATCCATTTTGTGAACCGAGAGTGGGACAGCACCCGTGCCTAGTTTTTCTACGAGGAGATGAGATAGGAAATCGTCGTCACTGGACAAGTCTTCCATGTTCATGATTTTTGTGGGGGTCCATTTTGGTGGTTGGAGATGAGAAAGAACACCACGAGGAAAGAGGTACTGTCGAGTGTCGTGACTTACCATAGTGGCCAAGACTAGGACTGACAGTGGCAAGATAGTGGTGGGTTGGTGAGAGGGTGAGTGAAAGAAGTGACGAGCCGCGCTAAATTCACCAGCAAATGGATTACGTAATCACACCGCGGGGGGACCTCTTGCGGCTGTGCTTAGGCCGTGGCCATCGCTGGTGCCACCATGTAAGTCCTGGCTATTGTTGGGTGGTCTGTTTCTTGTTCACTGGCCGGTGGAGAAGACGTCTGAGATCACCCTTGGATCACCCTTGGATCTCTCTTGGACCGCCACGACTGGCCACGACTCGACGATTACTCTATGGATCCCTCATTGATAACGCAAGGCGGACGTGCCTTGGACGTTCGTACACGATGCCCATCACAGTGACACAGGAATACGGACGGATGGACTGCCTTAATCACCGTGCGCGCGTCCAGATCCCTCTTGTGTGCGCCTGGCCATTAATATCTCACACCGAGCCCTACGGAGCGCCATCTCGGACCCAGATGGCCAACGCAACGCACCGCCAGTGCCTCTCTCTCTCTCTTGTTCTCCACTCAGCTGGACCATCCGGGATGATCTCAAATCCACCATATCTACTTTTATCCGTACAGCATAGTACCAAATCCGCCGACCGTGTACCTCCTTTGTGCGCGTGACCTGCCTCCCCAGTGGACTCTCATACCCATCTGTGGACCAGCTGATGTCTGCTTTTGAACTAAACTGAGACTGCTATCAATGCCTAGGTGTCTTCAATACGCGTTTCTCAGAGTAAACGCACTGACTGGATGTGCTCTCACGTCCGGGCAGACGTTCTCCGGGCAGACGTTCTCCGGACAACTGTCCCGGTATCTTTTCATTCAGTCTTGCAAGTACAACCGATCAAGGAACATGCATGGATTTTATCACAGCAATCCGGACTATCTAGTTTGGACGCTTAGACGCTTTGTAGACTGAATTTTCTGTCTCTGGGGTTGTTCACTTCAAGACTTTCGCGATAGATGACGACTGCCTGGTCTATACATGTCTACCGCAATCGCATTAAAAGGTCCTATGTCATGCACGCTTTCTTCCTTCCGAGTATATATCCCGTCCCCAGCAGAGATTGCTCACACTGGCATTCTTGACGTCCGAACAAACGCTCTCCGTCTCCGGTGTCTTTTCATATCCTCCCACAGGGCCAATTAGAGACTTGCATTTGATCCGTCTTATGAGCCTTGTCGCTTTTCTATCATCCCGATACCATCACCATCACCACAACCATAACAGGACACAACCATCCGAGAAACATGCATGTCACGGTATAACAACAAACCTAGGCCGTCTAGCTTGGATGCGTCAGGAACTTCGTTTTCTTTTGTGGGTCCTTCTACGATGCGCGTTCCTATCATAATAGGAAATAGCCTACGATTTGTTTTGCAAATTGGAGTTTTGTCTCGCGATCAAATGACGCTTGCCTTGTATGTCAGTGCACTTTTGCTTCCGTGTATCCCATTTCCAACAAAGGACACTCGAAAAGGTCCACCAGTGCTAGTGATCGGCGTCGGCGAGAGGATGGCTGTATCACGACTGAATCTCAAAACCTGTCCGCGGTGATATCGTACCTGCGATCATCATCATCAATACTGTCCATCGACACATCTCACAGCCCATGGACTGGTGCACTGGACGTCTGCCACAGATCGGTTCCAACATCACGCCCCATCCCTCCGCCTCTGAGTAAGATCAAACTATTCTTGGGTCTACTTATGTGGCTGAGCGCTTAGTCGTTCTACTCAGTCTCGGCACTCGATTTGGAATACACGCGACGTCGCGTCCATGTTCGTATTTCGTATCTCTGGACCTTCATCTCATCAACACAATAAGCACCACCGAGAACGGAAGGCCGTGATCAGCTTTCGCTATCTAGTAAAGTATGTATGTGGCTCACAAGCCTCACACTTGTAGCGCTAATTTTTTTAGTTCGCAAGAATTGGGAACTTATAGATATCGAACCGACTTCCCCGTTGAATTCAATGGATTGGAAAAACTAGTACTAGTAACTCGTGAGAAGGTTACTTCACTCAACTTCTATTATTCGTGTCTGACATATCTACCAGTTTTACATAGGCCTTAGACCTAGGTGTACCGTGTGGGCTCTCCGTACTGTAGTCCGCGATCGTTCCCCTCCACCTGAACCAGATATGTGTCAAATCGGACACCCGTTGAACTCGATGGAGTGCCCCCCTAAAGTTAGTGAGTAGATATGCCTATCTCGCACAACTTGTATCTGACGTATCTAAACATTCTTCATCGGCTTTGGAATAGGAATACTTACGGGCAGCTCGTGCGTCGGCAAACTGTTAGTTCGAAAAACACCGTGTCTAATGCTATCTATAGGCCTTGTATTTGGGCACGGACAAGTTCGACTCGACCGTCATGTATTCCTCGACTTGAACCAAAGAATGAATGCTCGCTGGATCTCCGAAATAAACCGTGAGTTGGATAACTCTTTCAGTCCGTTACTGATGTGTTTGTTCTCCACTGAGACCTAGAACTTATGGCCAAGCAAGCTTGACTCGACCATCAGGCATGTCTACTGCTCCTCCTTTCTCGGCCATCGTAGTACAAACCATATGTGTATTATTCACTGATTTTTCATCTACTGCCTACAAAATGCCTATGGCCCGGGCGGCGCCAAGCCGTCAACTTCAAGCGGAGCCCAAATGTTGCTTTGTTACCGTCGTCGAGCCATTCTCAGGTCATCGATATTATGTAAGCCAGTATCAGGCCCCTTTCAGGTGAGCAATCAATTTGCCTTTATCATCTTTTGGTCAGGCTCGATTTGACGAGCTACTGCGAGGTTTCCATCTTGGCTTCCAGTCTACGATTCTTGTGTCCTATCTAAGCCGATTGGAGCGAGCATTCGGGCGTTTTGCAACACATTTCGCAATAAATTCGTCCGGTCGATCTTAGGAGATTACCTTTCTCAGCGTCTATCTGACCAAAAGAGTGGTAAAAATATGAAATCTCGAATCCAATGCCATGGTCATGGTCCAAGGAGGAACATCCTTCCGCATGTCGTTCTTCGTACTCTAGATCTGCCTGACTGTTCCGCAAAAACACGGCTACCTTACGAGAGGCTATGACATCGTTCAATTGACCAACGATTACTAGCGAACTTATGCAGTAGCAGGGGCGTATATAAGGAAGGTGCGTTTGGAACCACTCTCCCAAAACATTTCTCCCCAACAAACGACAATCAACAGTAACACCTCATCGCATCGATATCATGTCTGCTGCTAAAGCTCTATTCACCCCCCTTCGCCTCGGTGCGATTACTATCCCCAACAGGATTGGGTAATAATTTAGATTTTTCCTACAGTGGAATTGCACATTCAATTGTTTTTACCTTTCACAGTATGTCGGCCCTCACCCGAGATCGTAGTGTCCCCGACGACGTGCCCAACGCCACAAATGTCGAGTACTACAAACAACGCGCAGAAGGAGGCGCGGGACTCCTTGTGACCGAAGGTGTCCTTGTATCTAAACAAGGGTGAGTGATATACATGCTTATGCCTCGTGTCTTCGTTGAATACTCACGTCAAAATTCTTTGTCGTGCTCAGAACAGAATGGCCTCATGCTCCTTTGATCACCACTCAAGCGCACGTCGAAGGGTGGAAGAAGGTGGTCGATGCAGTTCACTCTGTTGGAGGTCACATCTTCGCACAGCTCTGGCACGGTAAATAATCGTCTTTCATCTCAACTTCCATTCATCTCATCTTTCGTTTTCAGTGGGCCGAGTCGCACACCCAGATGCGCCAGCTCAGAAGGCATCTGGCTTGGTGAGCCTTCCGCTCATAATTTTGCTCTCATCTTTCTGACTCTCTCCATTTTCCTAGCCTGTCTACGCGCCGTCTGCTATCTCTGCTAGAGGAGGCAAGTTTAGACACCTCCCTGGTGAACCTGGATATGTGACGGTATGCAATATATCATTCAGGACTTTGAGCGTGGTGCTTACCAACAGCTTATTTCATATAGCCCACAGCCGTCCCTGACCCTGAGGTCATCATCAAGCAATTCAAGCAAGGAGCAATAAACGCCAAGGCAGCTGGATTTGATGGTGTTGAACGTGCGTATATTTATCGACTGTATAAATGTTGTTATCACTGATCTGTCTCTGTCTATCAGTTCATGGAGCGAACGGCTACATTGTCGCGCAATTCCTAGACTCCACCTCCAATGTCAGAACAGACCAGTGGGGAGGGAGTATCGAGAACCGTGCTCGCTTCGGTTTGGAAGTCCTCAAAGCTGTGACCGAAGTCTTTGGAGCTGATCGCGTCGGACTCAAGGTCAGCCCTTGTGGCGGTTACAATGATATGGGGTCAGTGGTGTCCATGAGTTGATATCATATCTTTTATTGACTTCGTGCTATCTTTGTACAGGATGCCTTTGACAGAGACCGTCGACACATTCTCCTACTTCATCTCCGAAGCTGACAAACTAGGGTTGGCCTACATCGCACTTGTTCGGTATACCGAGATGTCTGATCCGGTCTTCGACGGTTCGTTTCGATTCATTTCTAGGGATACCACGATCGCAGTGCTGACATTAGCCCTCTAGGAAAGCACCGCGCCATCAAGCATGACGTCCTCGCCACATACGGGCATCTTATCACTCACGCGAAGGTGTTCGTCAACGCAGGCGTCACTCCCGATGAAGCCGAAGAACTAGTCTCTTCCAAGAAAGTAGACGGCGTGTTCTTTGGGTTCTTGTGGGTCACTCATCCTGATGTGGCGAGGCGCATCGAACATGGGAAGCCTTTGGATACTGCCCCTGATTTTCAGCATCTGTACTTGAATGGAGGTACTGTGGAGGAGCAACGCGTTGGGTATTCTGATTATCCTGCTGCTTCTTATTGATCGCGTAGTCAGATAATTATCGATAGAATTGTATACGCGTCTTGAATCCTTTGTACAATCTAGAGTACATGACCTTTCGATCCTCTCTTCTTCCGTTAAGAGCTCAGAGTGTACTGAGGGTAAGTACTTATCACATGTCCTTCGTTCCCGACAGAACCTGAGGCAGCATGGTTGTTTGATCCTATATTTATTGGCCGCCGTTGCCACAGCCACACTCATTTTGTGGTTGTACTTCATCCTCATCTTCGCAGATTTTCGTGTTGATACGATCTTTGACTGGCAAACTGTTCTTATCGCTTTCTTCGTTGACGTAGACTCTTGATCCTTGGAAATGGCAAAGGATATACCTTACGACGTATGGCTCCACATTGCCTCGTTCATGCCCCGCACCGCGTTGCTCGCATTTATGTCCATCAACAGTGCTTGTCTTGACATTGGCTTGAACACTAGATACAGAGAGGTCAAATGTGTCCAATCGGATCAACTGATTGAATATCTAGCTCATCTCAGGTGCGACAGTTAGCCTCGTAAATATCCCGCTCCCTAAACTTCATGGGCGTTCTACCAGGGACCCCACAATCGCACGCCGAGTTAGACGTCTTATTATAGACCAATCGTTCATGCGGAGCCTTTCGTTACCTGGAAAGCGAAACTTTGGACACTTCACCACTGTTGTGCACTATCTGCGACTCTCGTCCAAGAGCTCGAGGCTTGCACGTCGAATTGTAACGACGCTGGAAAACATGACTAGAGTCACGGACTATACACTGAAATGTGATCCGCTATTATTTGGAGACGCTCACCCGCTACTCGGAGACGTCCGTCGCCTCACAGACTACGCGTGGAGATCATTCGGTTCTTCTCTGACGACGCTGACACTCAACGTCGGACTGGAAATTTTTCCGAGTCTGCTTCCCACAACCGATATGCAGATGCACAGTCTGCAGAAGCTGAACTTATGCTTTGCTTATCATGCCGATACTTCGACCTACGAAGAGAATGGGGTGGCTCGTGGTAGCTCTGGTGACATCCTCGTGAATGACATAGCCCCCTTCATCAACCGCTTCCATCTCTCGCTTACATCCTTGAGCATCATCTCCGAAATGTCCCCGGACCTCTCGCCGCTCATACGCTCGCTCAGTCACTTCCCTGATCTCCGTCACTTGTCGTTTTCCTTCTCGTTCGATAGTGACTATCTATCCGACCCCTCTGTAATCATTGCCTGTCTTCATAATCAAGCTCCGCACCTTACCCACTTCGAGCTGCGGCGGACTTGTTACTACCCTAGAACGAGCCAGGAGCTTGCGCCTACAGACGTCTCCTCAGACATCATTCATTCTCTCTATTCAGATACACGCATCCTGCGAAACATGCGAACTTTATCTATATCCTTATCACCAGCGTCGGGCTCCTTCGAAGAGACACTCTCTATCATAGATCGCTCGATTGATACACTCTCAGAGCTCTGTCTACATTGGTTTCGATCCCTCAAGTGGTGCGATATATGCCAGGTTCTCTCCAGGTTTCCAGATTCTACCAAGCTCGTGAAGCTTGAATTCCCAGTCTTTCGACTGACGCCTGGACTTCTCGATCTGATTAAAAAGACGTTACCCACCCTGGAGGTGCTCGAATTAGTATTCGACAAATTGTCTGGTGACATCAGTGACCAGGAAGTAAGTCGCATATCTTGTAATTTTGCCGAAGGCTAATCAATGTTTACTTCGCAGGATGCGTTCTACGACGAACTTGTGAAATATTCGTACGACGGATGGAACTTGCGTGACATTGGTTTCTGGTATCAGTACCAATTTACGAGAACGGCGTCGATGCCGCTCGAGTCAAGGGTTGAGAGATGGGTAGCTGCTATGATACCTACAATTCAGAGGATAAGAGGGATTCCAGTGTCACCCGAATACATCATTTAATATGCTTTGAGCCTTTCACGTTAAGAGACCGTGCAATATCGTCAAGGCCGCTTGTAATATTCCTGATGCAGACGTATAACACTTCCTCTTCAAAGAAACACATATTGTACACGAAGAAAACCATTTCAACTAGCTAACAAATCAAACCGACTTGAAGTATTTTGGACTTGACATCCCACGTCTCAGACACTCTCGAAGGTCCAGAGCTACGAGTCGGAGTCGTCCGATGGAGCGAGAACCACCTTGATCAAAAAAAGTCGTGAGCTGAAATGATTCAAACAGCAAGAAAGATGGTTTATCACGGGAGTCAACTGCTGGGAAGATTTCAACGTGAAGCAAAGATCTATGTTCGGGATCTTGATCCTGTTCACGAATGGCACCAATAATCTGCATAAGTAAGAGCAAGTTGTAGCAGTGGGACGGATGCATACATATACTTGCCGCTGCCGACAGGTTCAATCGACACCGGAGTGGGGCTCGAGCTCCCAATCACATTGCTATTCTATGACAAACAGAGGATTTAGTGAATGGGGATACTCAAATAAAAACGCCTAGAGATAGATATGCACCTCAGCAAACGAATCATTCTTGATGCGAACCCACGAAGTAGGGCCCACAACTCGAAGAGTACAGATGGTAGTGTCGGGAAGTACAGTCAAGGTGAACTATAAAGGAGAGGTGATCAGAAGGAAAGCCAAGGGGACACTGCAATGACATACTTGTTGGTTGCTAGTACCCGACGGCTGCGTGTTTAAGGGGTGGCCGATAATGAGGGTACCGTCACATCGTGATTCGCTAGGAGGCGGCACGGACCATTCAGGTTGCGATCGTGGGTCATTAGGGTGTTTCACACCCATCCAACTTCGGCCCAACTCAATCTCCAACTTCGTCTCCAACTTCGCACCAACTTCGACATGAATTCCCGTAAATCCTGTGTAATAAAAAAATGAAAAAATATCTGAGTTGGGGAAATGAGTTGGAAGGCGAAGTTGGAGCGAAGTTGGCCGTCAAATCGTGCTCGGGAGCACGACTTCGTCCCAACTCGCGAAGTTGGAGGATTTCAAAAACCGAAGTTGGAGATTTGAGTTGGGCCCAAGTTGGGCCCAAGTTGGCCAGGTGTGAAACACCCTATTGAGTACACACGTTTGAGAGGAAAGAATCAAGTAAAAAACTTTTACAGAACTTTGAGGTTGTTGGGTTGTGCGATGTCCAGTACAATATCGGCGTAATTGCGGTGACTTCTGTTCCTCGCGCTAGAGTCAGAGCCAATGAGTATAAGTAAACAAAGTATGAGGGCAAGTCGAGTGGCGACGTAGGCAGATAACCCATCCTAGATGAAGACGATCCATCAGCCATATGCATAGTCTACAGGCCGTCAATGAAACAGTGAGATCCGCACGTTTGTTACAAGACACGGGTCACTATGCTTTCCAGGACCTGTAGACCCAGATTATCTAGAGTGAATCAACACCAGTCATTTCACGCGGTTCCTTCATTCGGTGTTCGACGCTGACACGCAACGTCGGGCTCGAAAAGCTCCTTCCGATTTGGTTGTGTCAGGTGAATCATTGGGCGGAATTGCACAAGTTGCACGCCGCAGTCCCCTCTTGTCGTGCTGTGCAGTAAATTGTGTCTGTTTGACTACAGCCTTAGTCAAGTCGGGCCGTTGCATGGCAAGCTCTTCTTGAGCTCCTCGGAGATCTCAGACTTCAACTTGACTTCAGCAGAACGCGAGCTAGGTATTGTGGAACCACCACTTACATTTGCACGTATAGATGTGAGGATGTGGCAGGAATTAGTGTTGTTGTACCCACTGTATAAAGCCCAAAATTGTCACAGATGAAGAACGAGTGAGGGCCAAGTGAGAGGTAGTCGGGACAACAGTCGGTACTAATCACACGCGGAGCCTGGTAGTCAGGAGATAAAACAAATAACGAGGTTATATTACCTAGGGAAATCGAAGATCAATCAAACGGTGAACGAAAGAACTCCCCAACGAAACAAATTCTTACATCTAGACACGACACTTCGCCTCCCCATCGATCATAGCCATGGCCGCCCCGGAGCACCAGCCTGATTCTGTCCCATCAATCTGCTTCCAAAGCGTTACTTCTCTCTCATCACTAAACTCGAAACCGAGTCGCAGCAGCCTATACATGAAGGTTAGGTCAAAACACCACTCTGGACGACCGGCTAATGCCTCCATGACATCAGAATGTGCACCCCAATGTTTGAGCCATTGAGTTCTTCCGAGACATACGTCGTTTGCAAGGCTAGCAATGGAAGACACGGTGATACGAGGAGGATCTGAGTCCTTAGGAAGAAGGGGACGAAGGTGGTCGTAAAAGTTCGATAGAAGGAGTATTTCGCCAGCATCATGTAATGAGGGTTGATATACTCCATCGAACGGGCACGGTTTCAATTCACAGGTGCTGCAATGCAACAACAATTAGTGGAGCTTTAACGGAGAAGAAAACTGGGAACGTACGAATCCTTCGCCAAAACAAGCTCCACAAGTCGAGTACAAGCTTCAAAGTCCCCGATATCCTCTCCCTCCATCGTTACAGTGTGTCTTTGGCCATTCGTCCCGTCCATGATCTTGACAACCTTTCTCATACCACGTGCTAGACATGGGTTCCCAATGACATTGGAAGTGACGGGATCCTTGAACGTGGCCACGAAGTCTGACTCTACCAACCGATGTACATGTTTCCGTGCATTCATCAGGCCATAGCCCATATATGAGTGCTGATACAGTGTACGATTTGTCCCGCCAAACTGGAGATCATATCTGTGTTCTCCATCTTCCAGGCCTACGTTCAAGAGGGAGCCACAAAAAAAATTATTCATATCAGGTTGGTTGGTTAGTCGAGCTATCGGGCGGTTAAATTTTTTTTGGAGTCACTTATTTTCTGCCTGTTTGAGGCCTTTCTGAGACGGATCAGGAGCCAAAATGTCGTTATGAGCAGACTCTCGACTAAGAAACTTGAAGAAAGAGGCTTATATTCCTGTATTTGACTGCAGCATCCGGATTCTGCACCCCCTCTAACTTCAAGACCTCAACCGAGAAAACAGGAGGGTCAAAACATCGAGAAGTTGCTGGCTAATTCGAGTTCAGATGATGAGGACTCACCGACGACTCGATGAATAATGGGGTTGAAGAGTCCGGAGGTCTCGTCGAAAAGGCCCAGATGTCAATAACAAAACATCAATAATATTCATACTCGATGGACGACAACCGCATTCGGGTCGCATACGACGTGCCCGGATTTTGACATGCTGGCGGAATGCACCGGCTGTAGCCTGTGGGGTTGTCGTATCCGACCTTGAAATTGTCACCATTGAGGAGGTCTTCAGTGTTGGAAGCGCGGCTGCAAAACAAGATGGGTGCATTAGATACATTCTTATTAAGCTTAATCCGCGCCGTTGATAACTGATCTCACTTGCACATAGTGTTGTACAAGGCCCGGCCTCAAGCCCGCAAGCCCGAGAAGCCCGGCCGACAGAAGCCCGGCCAAGCCCGGCCTGAAGGTAGGGCCTGAAGTTGGCTTTGGCCCGGCTTTAGATTTTGCAAGCCCAAGTCAAGCCCTAAAGCCCGGGCTTTTGATCTGAAATTCATCGAACCATGTGGTAGTAATATACAGTACTACTTAGTAAGGCAATTAACAATTTTTTTTTTCCAAAAAAAGCTCGACAATGGACCGTATGAATCCCGACGATATTCTTCCCAATGGGGCTCGCCGTACTAGGAAGCCAACTGATAAGATTACCGACTCCAGTAATATTGCGACGCGTGCTCTTCCTTCTCAGCAGGATGCTCAAGCTCGATCTATCGAAAGTCAGGCTTCCTCGATTCCGCAGCAACAGCCTTCAGGAACCACTCCTACACAAGTCCCGCCTCAGACTCTTCATCCTCTTCCAGAGTCTCTCCCTTCTAATGGAACTCCAGGAGCATCACCGACCATCAGCATTCATGACTCCGGATCTGAATCAGGTTCAGACTCGGACTTACCGACTTCAGTCTTAGTCACCGGGGGGCATAAAAGCAAAAAAAGTATGTTTAACAATTTGTTCGTGTTCTTGGCTAACAATATCGTTGAATGTAGAACCTACCAAGAAGCGCAAGCGCGCGAATACGCCTGACGAAGTTGGCGCGGACGGTTTTCTCAAGGACTTGGATACGATCGACACAATCACGAGCCAATCCTCCAAACTTACGCACGAAGAAAAATCGCGAGACCTAAATCACTTCTTCGAGGCGCCGGTAAGGGGTCACGATGGAAAGCCACGACGTGCTTGTAAGGTCTGCCAGTAAGTCAACACACCTTGATTCTCCTGTTATATACTAACGAGAGCTATGGGGCAGGTCAACAGGGGGAAAACCAATGGTTGCCGATACCTCAACCCTTCGACGTCATCTTGCAGCATTTCATAAGGTACGTTTTTCAATCAAACTAGTGCACTCGATACTGAACGCTTGTGGATTCTCAGGGCAAGTACCATTTATGGGCAATCAAAAACACCTTCGAATCAAAATTACAATGCGACATCGACGATCGAAAGAAAGCCATTGCTACCGAGGCACAGAAGAAGCAGGAAACCCTCGACGGCCACCTCCGTGAACGACCTACGCGTGAAATCCCTTATTCGGATAAACTATTCAGGGAGGCAGCTGTAGAATGGTTGATATCGACTGATCAGGTGAGTTGAGACCCATGCAGCCTATCATAAATACAATTAATGTATTATTTTGCAGCCTGTCTCTGCCCTCGAACATCCATCGTTCAAAAAAATGATCAACGTCGCCGCGCGCGCTACTACTGGGGTCAAGATTCCGGACCGGCGTGCGACTCGAGATGAGATCATCAAGCTTTTCAAAGAAAATCTCACGAATTTGAAAGAACGCCTAAACGTGAGCTCATTTGATTCCTTATACATCTAGTAGATACTTATTCTTCTATATACAGAGTGCGCGGGCTAGTGGCAAGGTTAGTCTCACTTGCGATGCTTGGCAAGCAAATAATGCCGACGCCTACTTTGCTGTCACTGGCCACTGGATCGAGGAACCGACTCCCGGTGTCTGGACAAAGTGCAGCGCACTTCTTGGGTTCACGCAGCTCAATAACGCGCATAATGGGAAACGCCTTGGACAGGCCTTGTATAAAATTTGTGCTCGTGTCGGCATCACGCATAAGGTTAGATTTCTTTCTTTTCTCGACTAATGATCATGTGACGAGCATTTGGCTTCTAGGTTGGCCATGTCACATGCGACAACGCATCGAATAACGACACGATGATGGTCGAGTTTGCTCATCAGATAACAATGTCAACAGGGGAGTCTTACGACGCCATCAAGCAGCGTATAAGGTACGCCTTGATTTTTCACTCTGTTTTCCCGGAATAAACATCTTTGAGTAGATGCCTGGCACACGTCATTAATCTCGCAACACAAGCTCTTATCGCGGCTCATTCGAGTGCCAAATGCTACAACCCGCATCAGCCCGATGATCATATCCCCGATGTTACTCCTGGACCGCACCGCGATGTACTCGGTCTTGTCCGTGCTATTGCCGTCAAGGTACGTTATTTGATATAATTTATGCTCCAAGTTTTGAGCCACCTTTGTTTTGCAGGAGCGCTCTTCGTCAAAACGGAAAGAGCTGTTCCGTACCATCCAGATCACTGCGAACATCTCTCCAAGGCAGATGATCCTTGATATGGTCATCCGATGGTCATCTACGTACATGATGCTTCATCGTGCGGAGCAACTCAAGGATGTATGTATCCACTTGCAATCCCTACTCTAGTATTTTACTGACTACTTGATAGCATGTTGATAGCTTCATGTTCAAGATTGCTCGGGAAGAAAGGGATATTGCCAAGAGTGCTAAACTTGCGGCTCTTATTCTGACTCCGTCCGAATGGGTACGAGTCAATTCGCTTCTCCGACTACTTGCGGTAAGCATTCTCCGTTCGGGCATATTATTGTTCTCTCATAAGTCATGCTCTCAGCTCTCCAATGCTGCTCAACAGGCATTCTCATCAGATGAAGGCCCGAGTATGCACCTTGCCATTCCCGCCCTGGAATCACTCCACGCAGGCTGGACCTCTCGTTCAAAAAGAGCTACGTGGGCAGAGTTCCGGTCCCCTTTAAAGGCAGGCCTTCAGAAAATTGAGGAGTACTACGAAAAAACTGCATATTCCGATGCATACACGTTTGCAATGGGTAAGCAAACATTGAATTTTGTATCTCGTTGAGTTGTGCTAATATTTCTCACAGTGCTTGACCCTTCGAAGAAGATGAACCATTTCAAAAAGAATTGGTCCACTGCTTTGTACGACGAGGCGTTACTCGAGATTGAGCTCATTGTACGTCCGATTTTGGTGTTTAGTTTATTTTGCTGATTTTCTCGTCATTTTGCAGTTTAAGGCTCGGTATCTGCTATTAAACAGTGCCGCTGTTGTACCTGCACCAGCGAGGAAGAAATCGAAGCTTTCCAATCTCCTTCGTGAACTCAGCGACGATTCCGGCGACAATTCCGACGACGATTCTTTCGCTTCTCCGTCTTCGATTCCCACCCCGGCAGATCCCACCCGTCCATGGATGCGAGAATTCAACCGTTATCTTGATAGCGAGGATGACGTGCCAGATGGAACCACCATTGTTGAATGGTGGGGGGTATGTTTCCAGTTTATCTTGTACCGCAAAGCAAACACTTACTCTCCTTTCTGTAGCATAACCAAACTCGCAACCCAACATGGGCGTCCCTCGCTCGAGACTACCTCGGCATCATGGCTTCTTCAGTCTCTAGCGAACGGGCATTTTCGTCGGCCGGAATTACTATCAGTAAGGGTCGGAACCGTCTCAAGGGTGATATCGTCGAGGCTCTCCAGTTTCTGAAAACCGCGTTTCGGACCGACATCATAGTCCGCGAATCTCCGTCATCTCTCATGGAAGTAGATGAAGACGAAGATACAGATGTTGACACGGACTCAGTACTACTCGAAGGTAAAGAAAAAGATGTTTTAGGTTGGGATAGCATACTTATTGAAGGAGAGGATGGAGAGGACGATGATGATATAGAATTAGACTTTGATTATGTATAGTCTTTACATGCAACCACAGGAAATTTTGTACTGCTGATAGTAGTTGGGCTTCAATGCGATGTTTATGCAGAAGCCCGGGCTCAGGCCAAGCCAAGCCCGAGCCAGGCCTGAGCCTTCGAGCCAGGCTTGGCTTGAGATTTTGCAGAGCCTGAGCCTATACGAGCCAAGCCCAAGCCCGGGCTTTCAGGCCAAGCCGGGCCTTGTACATCACTACTTGCACATAGTACCATCTCCGTTGTGTCGGCAAAGATTATGTGTCCAATGACTGGACCTGCGAGTTGTGCCTTGTATCAAACGGTCCGCCTCGAAAACGTTGTCGGTTACTGGGTTGAGCGTTGACTCGTTGAGTCTCGAGAGTCGGACGGCCGGAAGGCCAGGCATCAACCGTTTCCATATATAGTAATATATCACGTGCGCGGTTGGTTGGTCCCCGACTCCAGGTCTTAATAAAAAAACCGACCCCATATGAATAATTTTTTTTGTGGCTCCCTCTTGCCTACGTTTGACTGGGTGAGCATGGGTTCGAAAATAATCCGAGTGAGCCCAACTCCTAGATCAAGAACCGCATAAGTATGCGTGTCTTTAGGCGTGTCGGCACGAATGGTGTTGAGCAGATAGTTTGCCGTTATCCAGGCGTAAACGCCTGCGTCTCTACCCTCCACGATACCCACGCCCTGGCCGTTATCACCGTGCAGCTGGAATGGGTATTTGTCATGTAATCTCTGCCTCACAGCAGCGAGGATATCCGCGCTTTGCGAACCCGGTAGAACGCGGATACCAGCGGTAACTTTGACAGCCACAGGTGTGCATTTCCAAAGAGACTCCGGTACCACTCTAACTGCCTCATCCATGAGGACGTCAAGACTTTTCGCTGCCTCAATGGGTCTGCCAGGGAACGACGATAGTCCCGACAGTGTGAATAGATGCGCGAATGACGATATGGCCGGCTGGTTCGTCTTGAATGTTTCGTATTCGTACATGGGTGAAGCGCGGCAATTGTTGAATTTGTAGATATGGATTCGAGATCCTGTGGAGCCTGCGTCGATTATGATGGCATACTGGACCAGTGGTAGACCATCTTTGTATGGAGTCTTGCAATAAACAGTTTTCAAAGGATCAGGATCCATGGCGAACGAGGTGGGACGCAGCGTCGGCTCATCATAATGGTCAGCTGGGGGCGATGAGGGCAAGGGTGAGGCAATCGAAGTATGGACTTCTTGGATACTTGAACCAGCCCACTTGTCCTTATAGACTGCGACTGAACACTGTAATTAAGAGACTATTTCGTTGTTTTGAGAGACTGTTACTTGCCAATTTCTTCGACCTTGGTTCCCAAAGACATCGGGGAACGCAATTCTCTGGGTGTGAAAACCCAAATGATACTAATGATGACTGCAGCGCCCATTGCAATAGTTTTCCAACCGAAAGTCTTTTTGGCACCTGTCCGACCAATAGGCCCGGTGTCATTTTTTAGTCGATCATGATCTTTGCTGCTCTTGGGTGGAAAGATAGCCATTGTACGAGATGGAACACCACTCGAAGTGTTGCAGGGAGTCGCCGTTAAAGTTGGCGGAGAGTCATGATGGTGATGGTGATGAAGGACACTGCGATATTTTGAGCGTGAGACAACGATCGCGCAGATAGCAGTTTATGTACCTGAGTAGTCTCTTATAAACAGACACCAACCATTCGTACCTCATTCTGTCCTGAGCGCCTCAGGACAACCACTGGTAGCTGGGCAAGGTCACGCTAGGGGCAACTGCTTGCGTACGACTGGTGTCTAGTCCGAAGGAATCACAGAAAGGATTATACAGTTGGTGGGTGCCTTGCAATTATCCCAGTGTCTGCTTGTTCAACTCGGTACTAAAGAAAAATTAACGCGGGCATGACTCACTACACTGTACTGGCAATGTTATGTCTAGACGACTCATTCCATCTCCAAGACTACTACTTTCAGCGTCATACCCTCTGACCCGCTTCTGAAATACTTGGCAACAAGTTTCGACCACTCGTTGCCCAACTGTGACGGGATGCGGATCTCGAATGTCTTGATCCCACACAACTGCTCCCTCTGGATGACACTCGCGAGTCTTTCTAGTGCCAAAGACGGAACACACTTGCATGGTTCTGCGTCATCAGGGAGATCAGCGCCATAGTCGGCAAAATGCCACACTATTATCTCGATGGTGACGACCTCCAACAAGAAATATGGATTTGTGACAGTAAGCAGCAATTCGCAGATATTGTCCACATTGTGCGTTTTGATAGCGAGAGAACGGAGATTAGATAGTGGGCTTAGATCTACTGCCTCGCCCGATTTTGATTCTTGGTAAAAAGAAGAAGAAATGAGCGGACAAGGGACGAAGAACTGAGAGCTAATACTGACTGTTTTCTGGGAAACTAGCAAAGAGAAACTCTCGGCTCAAGCTGAGATTGATCAACGTGGACTCGTTGGCCTTCAGAAATGAATTGGTGGCATCTCCACATCTCCATCCATCATGCGAAGAACTAGCAACGCAGAGTTTAAGCGTCTCCAGCTGAGGCTTCCAGTCCCGTATGCTCCGAAATGAATTGATGAAGATTTCCGGGTCCTCTATGCTGAGATGCAGAGTACGAAGGTGGGTAAAGCTCGCGCCAGAAATTCCGGAAGGAGGTGGGTGAGCGCGACCCTGAGGACAAGATAGGACTTTGAAGGACAGGGATCGAAGCTCTGGAAATGACGCGCTAAGACGATACACATTGTCCGGAATGACCAGATAAGAGGCGAATGTCAAATCACGAATTCCAGGCAAGACATTGGCAATCCAAGACAACTGAGGTACTTCTGGATACGAGCGACTACCCCAGATTTTCATGACTTCTAATGCCGTGAGGGAGGGGCAAGGCGATAGAAGTTTGAAGGCTATTCGGATCTGATCTGTGTAGTGAACCAGATCAAATTCAAACACGAGCGTGCGTATCGCAGGGAGAAAGGTGCAGCGAGATGATCCAGCGAGGCTTATGAATGATGTTATGCTCCGTCTGTCGGAGAGGCCTGTACGATGTTTCAGAAACAAGTGGTTAGGACCCAGCTGCGACAAACGAGGGAAGATGAGCTCAGAGATTTATGATCATCGTGAAGAAAATCCAGTATCAATTCGGAGATTTCGAAGGGGACGGCCTCGAAGTAGGCCATCTCTGGCAATGATTCCCTCCGTGGCAGTGGCGTGAGGACAAGAGCCTTGACAATACCGAACTCGGAGTGCACCGGTCCAAATTGGGACAAGGCAGCCGGTCAGAGCCGGTTAGTCGGCAACGTTCCGGAGTATATTTCACAAGGATTTGCCAAACAAATCGCCCATTTCGGAACAGATCTCAGGCTTCCTTCCTCCGGTAGTGTTGCCGTCGAGGCGAGTTGACCTCGAGGTGAACTCGCTTCAGTTCGGAAAAGACACCAACTCGTTTGATCGAAGTGAAGCGAGTTGAACTCGCGAGTTACCGAGATAACTCGAGCAATCGCCCAAATGTAGCACTTCCACTGAGACTCGTCCTCGACGCGTCCTGTGCACGTCTTTACACGCTCTTGGACGTCCCATTCTCCACTCCAGTGCTCCTCCTGGACTCAAGCTACTTACACTGCTCCATGTAACATGTGTTTTCGTACAAGTATCCAACCAAATTTCCAATCACTTCAATTTAAAATTGCTCAAGAATTTGCTAGAGCATCGAGCTCACTGCGAGCCATTTTATACCTTAGTGTGCATGACAAGGTATCAGTTTCCCATTCATACTAGCATTCATGACCCCCCTTGTCACTGGAAATCTCGAGTTTCCAGATGAAAACCAAACTTCCTATTCTGTGCCAGGTCCATCTAGATCTCAGCTCGCGCTGTGAGGATGTGAACATCCCTAGCCTGCGACATCCTAGTTCCTATCCATTTCATGAGTACGAAGACATTAACCCCATGCCGATCTAGGTTTCTCCCCGAAAGACCATCCCTCACCTACCCGCTCAGTACTGCGTTCACGCTTTGACGACTTTCCTCAGCCATTACCCCTGTATTCCCACAGATGAAGAGTTCAACCAGTCACCAGAAAAATTAACGACAGTCTAGAAGGAATCACGACTGAAGTTTCCAATAGACGACTCCACGACTCCTAAAAAGATCCCGTCCGTCATACAGTTACCCATGAACTCCCTGCCAAAACGCATTTTCCTCTGGAAATACCGATCGCCCAATCCACACACACGCTCCTATCACTCCTTGTACCTTGCGCCCACACGTACCTGGTGGCCTAGCCTATCACTCCTGATACACAATTGACGAACTTCCCTATCTATCAGCCGATCGGTCGCCGAAAGGATCCGAGACCTGGCTATCGCTGCCGACAATGTAAGACCAAGGCCTATCCTACGAATTCGAATTGGAACGTTGCCGATCGACTTAGTAGGAGGCCAAACGCGATCGCTTTCTGTAGAAGGTTCGGTTACAAAGTCGGCCGACACTTATCTTGGTCTAAGGATTCGAACGCGCAACCGACCGATAATATGCACCAACCGATCGGCCGACACTTATCTTGGTCTAAGGATTCGAACGCGCAACCGACCGATAATATGCACCAACCGATCGGCCGACACTTATCTTGGTATAAGGACTCGAACGTGCGACTGACCGATCCTATGCACTGACCGATCGGCCGACCTAGTCATCCAGCGATTTCAAGTTACGGATCTTATCCGTGCAGATGACACGCATGTGTAATGCCATTCGACGCGACATGCTGTCCCAGGAGTAGCCGATCGTCGTTTCCATCCAATGATTCGAACCCGCGACTGACCGATCCTATGTGCTGACCGATCGGCCAACCTAGTCACTCGGCAATTTCGAGTTACGGAACTTATCCATGCAGATGATATCATGGCCGATTGGCCGATCCAATTAAATGGCCGACCAGTTTATCCCGGCTTAAGATTTCGAGCGCGCGACTGACCAATCCTTTGCACTGGCCGATCGGTTGACCCATTCACCAAGCGATTCTAAATTATGGATCTATCAAGACAAGATGAAGCATATGTGTAACACTATTCAACGCGACATGCTGTTCCAGGAACGACCGATTGTCGTCTCTACCCAAGGATTATGGCTCGTAGCCGACCGATTCCAAGAATTGGCCGATCGACCGATCCAGTAAAGCGGCCGATTCGGTAGGAAATTCGCCAAAGAGCGACATAGCGACAATAAGGGGTTGCCCTTCGACACAACCGATCGGAAACGAAAAGTCTGCATTCGAAATACGCTCTACCAATTTTAACGGACGTTCTCCCGGTGGAACCAATATCCGGTTCATGCTGCGTGCATCGTTCTTTATCGGAAATAGGCCTCGAGGGGTGGAAAGGCGAACCCCTAATCGCAAGAGGCGAGGAATACTTATACCGGACTTGTAAAATACATTACGGTAGCTAAAGGGTAGACCCCCCCCATCTCTGTACGAACGAAATAATCAACAAACCCATCCTATACAAGGAGAAGTAGCTCACTTCTCACCTTCTAACGAATTGCTTCGACCGATCGCCTTTCTGAAATCTCCCAAATCCGAACAAACTATTGCTGCGACCGTAAACCGATCGGCTAAGTCGTTCACTCCCAGTTCCTTTACCTCTAAATTCGAGAGGGCTTCCTCTCGTCGCATTATAATTCTCACAGAGGTCATTTAGACCTCTCCATTATATTTACTTATAAAAACCTCGAGCATTTAGGTATTACCGTCAAGTACAAATCCCCTCAAACAAACGTCACCTAAACCCTTAGTGGACGAACTACTGTTAGGTTGCAGAAACTATTTCGCACCTAGCGCCGCAGTCCTCATCACAACTGGAGCCCACCGCGAGGGGATTTAAAGGTGTCTACTAGACGTGTAACCCGCGCTTCATACCGCATTCTGCAAGCAGAATCACAAGCACTCGCTCAGGTTCCACAACCACAAATCCTTCCGGAAGACGTCCCTCTTCCCGAACCACAAGACACTCCGTCGCCAAGTTCTCCCCTATCTCCGTTACCTGACGAGCCTTCGCTAAGCCTCGATTGGATACCATCTCTAAATCCTCCTTCTATCATTGATTCCCAATCGGAAGACGAAGATCCCCCTGTAACACAGAAATCGGAAAGCACGACAGAATCATCGGTTACACCTTCATCACTCACCTCTTCGAAGTCGAATTCCCCCGAAGCCACTGCGGAGCCGATCGCTGGACCAAGCAATAACCGATCCCAAATACCGATTCTCACCCGTCACCCACTTAGAAACCAGCAGCCGATTCCCAATCGCCAACCTAACATAGCGATGGCCGCCAGACCTTTACCCACTCGCACAGGCAGAGACGCGCCGAAGTTTGATGGGAAAGACGAATCGCTCCTTCGATATTTTGCCGATATTGAACAAATATGCGCCACGGCCAACGTAATAGACGTGGCGGGAAAAGTCGACGCAGCACTATTCTATCTAAGCACTGACGACGAAGCTGTGTGGAAATCAATAACGAAACATGCGACTTGGGAAGAATTCAAGGAACTCATCAAGGCGTTGTATCCGGGGTCGAACGAGAAGAAGAAGTATTTGTTGAATGACTTGGAGGTCCTTCTCGCGAAAGAGGTAGCGAATCCGATCAACACTAAATCGGACCTCGGGCGATATCATAGGGAATTCATGAAGATCACCTCGCACCTTTTAAAAGAGAAAAGAATCACCGAAGGCGAAGTCAAGCGGTATTATACCAGGGGGATACATCCGGAGTTCCTGATGCAGGTTATAAGCCGACTCAGAATCACGAAGCCAAATCACGACATCGACACGCCATACGAAGTCACTGACGTATACGACGCGGCCTTGTATATCCTCGGAGGACAGATTCTATATGGATCGGGTGTCATGTCGCCACAGCCGATTCCGTCGTACAAAACCGAGATTGACGAGATGTCTAGAGAAATGAAGGCGCTCAACAGAGAGATGGTCGCCAACATGAACACCATGGCTAGGACGCTGTCTAATATGGGGATCAATGCAACCCAGGCCTACCCGCCGAGAAATCAGGGATATGTTCCACAGGCGTATAGAGCGCCGAACCCCTTTATCGACCGATCGCCGATCCGCAGACCACCGGCACCGGGAGGCGCGAGCTCTCTCTGCACCTTCTGCTCCGAACCGACTCACTTTATACGAGAATGCCCCAAGGTCGCAGAATTCATACGAGACGGCAAATGCATGAGAAACGACACAGGCCGAATCGTCTTGCCGAACGGGTCCTGGGTGCCCGGAAACATTGAGGGACCAAACCTTGCGGCTCGGATCTCGAGGTACCACGAACTGTATCCAGGAGCGATCATCAATGGTGTAAACTTCATTCGCGAACAACCGCCTCATGCATCCACAATGTGGTATACGTCGAATGCAGACCAAGGGGCCTATTATTATTCTGGTGGGACAATCGAAGAAGATGACGACGAGAGCGAATCGGGTTACACACTGGTCAATGAGGGCGTAAAAAGGACAACCAGAAGTGGTAAAACACCGGACGAAAGGCCGGCACCGGCCATGAGGAGAAAGGGGCCGCCAGGGCGTCCTTCCCCGCTATCTGAGGAAACGCCCGTTGTCCCTCCCCCAAAGAAGAAATCGGTCGAATTCCAGGAACCACTGCCGGATGGTCGCCGATCGCTACCAACAGGTCCACAATATAAATTCTCGACGCCGATCGAGGATCCCGAAATAGCTAAAGCCGTGCTCAAGCGATCGCTCGACGCCCAGTTCACAATTTCGCAGCGCGAACTTCTGTCACTCAGCCTGGACGTGAGGAAACAGTATAAAGAACTAGTCTCAACGAAGAGAATACCAACGGTTGGCAAATTAGAATCGGTCAACCCGGATGACGAGGACAACCCCGATACCAGTTACATCCTACGGTACGCTAACCCGATCGGCCCCGACGAAGAAGTTCTTTTGACGGGATCATCGATCGAAAAGCTGAGGGTCATTTACCCGAAAATAGAGGATGAGAGGATTGAATGCGTCTTGGACGGTGGGTCGGAGATTATCGCCATGAACAAAGGGTTATGGCAAAGGCTTGGAATTCACTTGCGCCCCGACCATAAAATCACTATGGAATCTGCCAACAGTCAAACCGATACGACTACGGGTCTAATCGAAGACTTGAAGTTTTCGATCGCTGGTCTGGAAATCTACCTTAAAGTTCACGTCGTAGAAAATGCCCCCTTCGACATCCTCATGGGCCGACCTTTCTTCAAACTGACGGAATGTGTCACGAAGGACCACCTATCGGGTGATCAAGACTTGACATTGACTTGTCCAAACACTGGCCGAATCGTGACGCTACCAACGTTTATCAAACCACGACGCGGTCCTCCAGCTTCAGTGGGTTTTTACCCGGTAGGAGGGTACCCTTAGTCGAACAAACCCTCCGCGAATATACATCGGCTCTGTACCTAACAGTGGCCGACAATACCCCGACTGAATTAGAAGACTCACTATTAATAAACGGATCACCGACCGAGGCGATCCATTCTATTCCGCGTACTACCGAACCCGAACTTACACCACCCATCGATATATACCCAGGAGAAGCAGTGACAGAGGGAGCAAGGTGGTCCCAATCGGAGCTTCATCCGTTGTATAACAAAGAAGCACACCGTATCGTCACAATCGATGCGGACGCTACACTAAAAGCCGATCCACCGGCGAAGAAAAAGAAAGGGAAAAAGTACAAACCTGTAGAAAGACGAACGCAGCCAGTAGCTGCCACCCTACCAGAGGAATTCCGTATCATACGGAAATTCCCGTGCGATCCATTAGAGACTCTGCCGATCCTACCAACTAGTCCCCCAGACTTCATTCCTGGCACAAGATATACTCAGGAAAGAATGATCGACCAACACATAAATGCCGATGGATTTCTATGGCCCGAAGAGGAGAAGCTGGTACATCATATTATCAAAATACACGAAATGGGTTTTGCATGGGATGAGACGGAGAAAGGACACTTTCGATCGGACTACTTCGAGCCGATCAAACTTCCAGTCCTAGAACATACGCCGTGGAGTTACAAAAACATACCTATTCCACCAGGCATTCGGGACAAGGTTGTACAGGCGGTAAAGGATAAAATATCGGTAGGTGTTTATGAACCGTCGAATTCCTCGTATCGCTCGAGGTGGTTTTGTGTTCCTAAAAAAGACGGCGTATCCCTGCGCATCGTTCACGACTTACAACCGCTCAACGCGATCACTATCAAAGACGCAGGATGCCCACCGATTGTCGAAGTCTATGCCGAGTCGTTCGGTGGCGCATGCGTGTACGGGATGTTCGACCTGTTCGTAGGATTCGACCATAGAATCCTAGCGGTACCATCGAGAGATCTGACTACCTTCCAAACACCGATGGGAACATTCCGACTGACGCGGTTGCCTCAAGGATACACTAATTCGGTGCAGATCCAACAAGGCGATGTCTCGTTTATCCTTCAAGACGAGATACCAAAGTACACTCAGCCCTTTGTGGACGATTGCCCAGTCAAAGGACCAAGCACCTATTACAAATTACCGACCGGTGAATTTGAAACTATACCGGAAAATTCTGGAATTAGACGCTTTATATGGGAACACCTGGTTAACGTTAATCGCATCATTCACAGGATTCGGCATGCAGGAGGCACCTTCAATGCAAAGAAATCTTTCCTCGCAGTGAAATCGGTCATCATTGTCGGACATCGTTGCAGTGCCGAAGGAAGAATTCCTGACGAATCTAAAGTACAGAAAATCCGGGACTGGCCGCCATGCGAAGACCTCACCGATGTACGAGCATTCTTAGGGACGCTCGGCTTGATGAGGATCTTTATCAAAAACTTCTCATTTCACGCTCGGCCCCTGGTCATGCTCACTAGGAAGGATGTAGACTTCATCTTCGAGTCGGCCCAACAGAAAGCAATGGCGATTTTAAAACACCTCTTAATCACATCGCCAGCATTAAGGGCGATCGACTACCTGTCTGAACGAATGGTTTACTTGGAAGTCGATTCGTCATGGATCGCCATGGGCTGTGTATTACTTCAACTTGGATCGGACGGTGTCGAATACCCATCCCGATTCGGATCGATCACTTGGAACGATCGGGAACAGGGTTACTCGCAAGCGAAGATTGAACTCTATGGGCTATTCAGGGCGTTGCGTGCTTACCGACTGTATATTGTTGGGATCAAGAACTTCACTGTCCGAACCGATGCAAAGTACATCAAAGGCATGCTCAATAACCCGGACATACAACCTAACGCTGCAATAAATCGCTGGATAGCCGCCATTCAACTGTTTACGTTTAAACTTGTTCACATACCGGGTACTTCAATGGGACCAGCCGATGGGCTGTCGCGAAGGCGTAGGGCTCCGGAGGACCCGGAAGAAGATGAAGACGTCGAAGAGTGGATCGATCGGGCCTGTGGATTCTCGGTGGAAGTCCTCAATAGGGGAAGAGCACAAGTCGATTCGCTGCTCGACTCGGTACCGCCCTGTCGACTCATGATTGACGATCGCCCATTGCCGATCGCGATATTAATGAATTACCAGCGATCCAAGGAAAAGGCCAGAGGATCGGTATCAGTTTTCACCACGGAACAACGACCAAATGTTATCATTCCGCAAACGGAAAACGCCTTAAAACGAGATGCTGAGCTGCTCGAAATTCAAAAATACCTAGAAAAACCCGAGCGACCGATCGGCTTTAGCGATAAAAGTTACAAGGCATTCATGAAAAAGGCGACCCGGTTCTTTGTCCTCGATGGCCGCTTGTGGCGAAGAGACAAGCAGTTATCCCATAAATTGGTTTTATCACCAGACAAGCGATTAGCGATAATGGCCGAGCTTCACGACAAGTACGGACACAAAGCGGCGTGGTCGACAAAGGTCAGACTTATGTCTCGTTTCTGGTGGCCTAGTATGAGCGAGGATATCCAGTGGTTTGTTCGAACATGTCACCAATGTCAGCTCCGTAATGACGCGAAAATCCATATCCCGCCGACGATAGCCATCCCCTTCCCACTATTCGGGAAAATATATATGGATACAATGCATTTACCAACGGTCGATGGCTTCCATGTAATCGCGCATGGCCGATGCTCGCTCAGTTCATACCCCGAGTGGAGAATGCTGAAAAGCGAGAGCGCAGTAAACCTAGCTAACTTCATCTTTGAAGACATTCTCTGCAGGTGGGGAAGCATAATGGAAATCGTAACCGATAACGGAAAGCCATGGGTCAAGGCGGCCGATCAGCTACAAAAGCAATATGGAATTCATCACATTCGCATTTCAGGATATAACTCTCAAGCACAGGGTGTTATTGAGAGAAAGCACTATGATGTTCGGGAATCACTCATCAAATCCTGCGACGGCAACCAATCAATATGGCCAAAGGCGGCTCATGCGATATTCTGGGCGGAGCGTATTACGATCCAGAAATCGACGGGGTACTCGCCTTATTATATCGCGCACGGGGTTCAGGCGATCCACCCCTTCGACCTGGAACAGTCCACATTCATGCATCCCTTCATAGACGACGATATGAATTTTGGAGAACTTATTTCAAGAAGGGCGATGAAGCTTCAAAAGAGGGACAAAGAGCTCTCCAAGGTTCAGCGAGACAAATACCGATCGCGTCTCCAGTCGGCAGAGCAGTTTTTAAAGAAATACGAGGGACAAATTCACGATTTCAAGTTCGCGCCAGGAAGACTCGTACTTGTTCGTAATACTCGGATAGAGAAGGAACTGAACAACAAAATGAAGCCCCGATACATCGGTCCAATGGTCGTGGTTCGCCAAACCAAATCGGGAAGCTACATCCTATCGGAAGTGACAGGAGCGATCGCTGAACACCGATTCGCCGCATACCGATTGATCCCATACATGAGGAGGAACGAGATAACCCTACCAGTTACTACGCTAGTTGGGAAGTCGACGAAGCAGCTGGATGATATGGCCGATGAGGACACGCCTGACGAGTTTACTCTCGTGGAGCCCGGAGACGATGCACTCCCGGGAACGTATAGGACACGATTGTGGAAGTTTCCAAAAAGGCCGGAACAAGAATCTAATACGCTAAGGCCTCCGGAACGATCGTAAAGATATCGCGCGGATATCTGGAAACATCGGGAAATACTCCAACAAGGGACCGCGAACGAACAACTCTGCATAAGGCTCCCTTCTCCACATGATACTTTGAATCACCTTTCTATTTTTCCATACAAAAATGTACATTATTACAAGAATATCAGCACTCTTCTCTCAAGAATAACCCTTGTTTCCGACCCTGTTTCGACAAGAAGAGGGATACTACCCCGAGGAAGCAATCGATTCTACGTAGACTTTACTGGCCAGGTGCCAGAACAAGCGGAATCCAGGTCAACACCTTGTTCTAACGATCGGCTGAAGAAACAAAGCAAGAGGATGACCGGTAGACCGATCGTCTTGGCCAATTGCATCCCAAGTCGTACTTTCTCCGATAAAGCGTCACAACGAAGGCCGATCCTGAGAAATAACCGACTATAGCTCAAAAGGACGCGAAAGGACGAATTCTTGGAACAAAAGCCGATCGACGATACAAATACAGTCCGAGCAGGTCGTTATGTCCAACAATCGGTAGCCGATTAAAGAAAAGATAGAAAAAGGCCGATCGTGGCCGACTGCGAGAAATTGCCGATTACTGCTGCTCTAAGAGGACTTAGACAAATTGCTGCACCGAAAGCCGATCGACGACACGAACGCAATCCAAGAGAGTCGCCGTGTTCAAACGATCGGCCGAAGAAACAAAGCAAGAGGACGATCGGTAGACTGATCGTTTTGACCGATTGTATCCCAAGTCGTACTCTCACCGGACCTAGACGAGTTCCTGGCACAAAAGCCGATTGTCTATACAAAGGGAATCAGAGAGGATCGCAGTGTTCAACGATCGGTGGCCGGGTGATGGAACGTAGAAAAAAGCCGATCGTGGGCGACTACAACAAAATTCCGATCGCTGCTGTTCATGAGGACTTTGACGAAATTTCTGGACAAAAGCCGATCGAAGTTGTTCGAAATCGTGCACTTTCCGGTATTAAGGCCGACCGATCGACTTGGGGATTTTTGACAGGAAACCTATGTGTTGGACATATAACCAATTGTTTATGGCCGATCTTGCGGCGACTTAAGAACGGGACCCATTGACTCGTGAAGAATCGGTTTTCTGTATTTACAGATAACCGTACAGATATACGAGTCGGCACCACCTAACGTGGTACCGACGACAAGCTACGATCCGTAAAAAATGTAATATGGGCCGAAACCCGAGGAAAAATGTCCGCAGACGCGAGAGCCCGACCGAACAAAGGACGCGCGAGGAGGGGGAATTACATGAAAGAAAAGAAAGAAGGGAAATTTTAAAAGAAGTGATTATACAAACTACTTAGCTTGCCTTGAATCCTTCTTCTCCTTCTTCTTAACGATCACCACCCCATCTAACCTGCTCGACCCTTCTCCGACGTCGTCCTGCACAGGAAGAGGCGCGGGAGGCCCACCGAACGAGTACGAAAGCCCTTCGTTGAAAGCCGATTCTACGGCGCCGAAGTGCAAGTTCATCGCGTCCTCGGTTATCTTGGCGATCTGGCCAGCGACGAATGACGAGAAATCCCGCTCGAACCTCTTGCTAGAAGCGGACCACAGGGCTCGGAGGTGTTTTTGGGCCGCATCGTTAGCAGCGGCCTCCTCGGCGTCATTGGCAGCAACCTGAGAAGCGGTGTCGAAGTCTGGAGAGAGCGGGGGAGGGATGTTTAGACGTCGGTCAGGAATTTTAATACTAACTCCCGTACGCAGACGCGTACGGGAATACGGACCTTCGTCGTCATCCTCCATTTCCTGGTCCTCGTCGGCTTTCTGCTGTTGGTGCGAAGGGATTATGTTCCGACTGAAAGATTCACCAGGAGGAGGAATGCCGGGCTCGGTGACCAACTTCAAGAGGCCGTCTGCGATGTACTTTGCCTTGTCCGCGCTGGTGAACTCGTTGAACTTGATCGAGCACTTGTGCTTGTCGCGGATGCACTTTCGGCAACGTCGGCCGGGGAGCCCGACGCATGGCTGTACATCGAGCGCGATCCGGCAAGGGCGACACATCAAATGCTATAAACAAATGAACAAAGTCAATAAAAGGGAACCGCTGGAGGGCGGTAATATGACAAGGAGAAAGGAAATTACTCACCTCGAGTCGGAAAACTTCGCCTACAGCCAAAGCGCGTTGACGTCGAACACGCGTAGTCGCCGGCACGGTCTTAGGAGGGGGTTTCTGTGCCTCCTTGGGTCGGCTGGACCTTTTCCCTTTCGAGCTCTCTTCTTTGCCGGAGCATCGGATTCTCTGGTGGAAGAAGTCGCGATGACTTTTGGATCGACCTTGATCTTGGCTCGAAGGGAACAATCCCGGTGAATTCGATCTCGGAGTCGGTTTCGTCGGTCTTAGCGCGTTTCTTTCCTTTTCGCTTTGACGATGTCGACGTAGACGCCGCTGGCGCGGGGGAATCGCGCGGCGTTGGAGTGTCGGACAAAGGAATTGGAGTCGGTGCCCTTCCGCTTTCCTTTCGACGAAGCGGACTTTTGAGGGACGGCCTTCTTCGGTTTTGGCGGCGGTGGAGGAGCTATGCGAGGAGACGTTGGTGTGCGATCCCGGTCATTGTTCTCGGCCATGGGAGAAGGAGGGCGTGAGCAAGGAGGATCGATAACGTCTCGACGATCAGGATCGTCAGGCGCATGGGAATCGGACAGAGTCGGGGGAGGAAGGGATAGACTGGGGACGGTGGGATCGACGGCGGGAGAAGGAGGGCGAGCGATCGGGGGTGGAAGATCGACTTCCATCCGTGCCTCTACAGGAGGCGACTCTGGAGGAGGATCTTCGTAATCGAAAAAAGGAATGAATTAGCAAAAATGTTGGGTAAAAAGGGGAAGGTCACTCACCAATCATCATACTTTCCACCTCTGCCTGCGATGAATCCCCGTTCCTGAGTTCGCCCCTTTCTCTGGTACGACGTCTGCCCTTCGGGCCTCTGCCTGTTCCTTTTCGAGCTCGTCAAGTCGTCGGTTTCCTAGAAGACAAGTAAAGGTTTTTTTTTTAATGAGGTGTAGAAAGACGAGGAGGACGTTCGCCTGGGCGGACTTACTGATGGCAGCGGCGTCTGTCTCCTCGCGACCCAAGTTCTCCGACTCTTCCAGAACGTTGCCCGCCGAGCTCTCTGGACCAGCGACTGTTCCATCCTCGACGATCTTCATCCCCGAAATGTCGCTCTCGATCGTACGGTCGAAGTCCCCTCTCGATCCCTCGCCTTCGAAGCCCTCTGCGCTTGGCTCACCGTCGAACCGTCCGCTCGTCGGTGAAGGGGGAACGGGACTTGGCGACCCAAAGCTGCTGACCTGAGGCGGAGGAGTGTCTGGGC